>JAKZAP010000013.1:3190903-3781584 GCA_023053575.1 Branchinecta lynchi | reverse complement strand
GGATCTGATGTGTCATCACTAGGAGGAAGATCAACGTCAAACTTGATCTCCGGTTGTACTATAGGCATGTCGGAAGTAGACCAGCTCATCGTCGGCTGATCTTCAGTAGCGTAATCCGTCGCAGCCGTTGAAAGTGCTTCTGTCACCACTGCGTTACCGCTTCTAGGTACAAATTCGGTTATTTTGCTGGGGTCAAGACCGACCAAAGACGAAGCAGAGCTGCGCGAGGTAAGTAACGAACTCTTCTCTTCCTCGCCAGCAACAACGTCGACATCTTCAACATTCTCGTCTATGCTTCCGGTAACGGAACTTCCGGCTGCCAAATCAACCTCTCCTATAACCAAATCTTTAGAGAAAGGCAAGACTTCTTTCGAATTTCCAACGGTCAGTTCCTGGTTATTGTCCTTTATGTCATCTATTTTTTCAACAGCTACTCCCGTGCTGATCAAATATTCGGCGCAGTCCATATGAATCCAGTCTCCAATTTTGTTGAGCCGTGATGAAATCAACTTCGTAGAGTAAATAGTGTTGCCGAGGACTTGCCGTTTGCGCTGAATTTGGGCAGTGACAATGTCACTCGGACCCAATAGGTCATTCAGAAGCTCTGTAGCAACATCTTCCCAGTCTCCCTCAACAGCTGACACCTGGAAAGAAAATAAAACTTACAGCGGCATCTTACACCTTCAAACTCTGTGCGAGCGAAATACTGCAGAGAACATTCAGACGAAACAAAGAATAGGATCAATGTCAGACAAAACGGATCCTAGTTATTGGCGAACCAAGATTAGACTTTTTTTTTTTACGTTTTTTGCCATGAAAGAGTTAAAAATGTTGACTGTATCTTCAGGACTTGAGATTTTGCTGAATCCACGTATTCCTAGACCACACGCTGCATAACTCATAATCTATGATGGCACACACACGCGACAGGCACCAGCAGCGTTCCTAATACGTTACTAACCATAATTCACCGTTTGAGTCTTCTCAAATACAGTCCCCCCAAAGTGGGGAAATCCCTCTGCTGTATGACGTCCTACCCCCCCCCCCCCAGATAGAAGATTTTAATAGGTTACATAATCTATGAGCGTGTTTCAACCTCCTTGCCGTAGTTACTACGCAGGACGTCACGAATCCTGGCTTATTGGCGTCAAAGCTGGAACGCATTTGTCTATTTTCGTAAAAATATCATGCCGCGGGCTGATCCGGCCAGTCATGTGACGTCACAGAGATCGTAGCCTAGCTACCACACTAACCTACACTCCCCGACGTGACAAGCAAATAGTTAGGATACTATTAGTTAATATTTTGACAAGGTTGGAACGTGTAACGTCAGCGTAGTAACTTTTCACGAGGTCGGAACGAAAATAGTAACTGATAGTTACTAATGTTAGAAGGGTGAACATGCTATATGTTCCTACTAACTGACGATAAGCTGATAAAAACGATAGCATACAGATACAACCGGGGGTTGCACAGACCGCTTGTCGCCAAGCATCAAAGAACCACAACCGGTCCGAGTTAATATACTGCAGAAAAATGACCACGGTAGGCCTATAGAAGTCACGGTCAGAAATTCATCAATGTCAATACAGTCCGGAAACTGTAAACTGATTTGGGAATCATCCGCGTCTTATGACGGATAGGCATCATGCGAACTTGTTGCTTCTTGGCATCTCCTCGAGCGTGTAAGGAGATAAATTAAGATATAACAAACAAAGTAACTAACGCCATTCATGATTGATTCAAATCGAAATCTCCTTCTTTTAACAAGAGCAACAAGCTCATATGGCACATGTTACGAGTAAGTGGTACAAGAAAGTAGATAGGAACGTCACAAAGTACCCCGCCATCCAAAAATATGGTTCGGGCCTAGAAATAGGATATATAGTTTCACTCAAGTCTGAGCACGGCATCGCCTCCGATCATCTAGATCAAATCTTATAGTTTCAACCCAATAGATCCACTCGTTTGGTCCCTAGACATACCACACGATTTCCGGTAACCCCCTCCTACTCCCTCTACCGCAGCCGAATCTGGTTCGGACTCCTAAATGGATCATCTAAAGCATTTTATCTTACCAACTATCAAGTTTCACTTGAATCTGAGCATTTTGGGGGAAGTTCCAGTAACTCCTAGCCATCTCTCTTCATTCCAAGTTTCATTCAAATCTCTCCTCCTGTTTAACCTCCACCTGTTTCACCTCTATGCGAGCCCCAACATCTCGGAGACTCCCCTTCCAACGCCCCCCACTGTGGCTGAATACGACTAGGAAGTCGGAAATATAAATGTCAAATCTCTGACATCTCCTCTTCCTGTCCGTCAAGTTTGACTGGAATCGGAGTATGGCTTATCTGCAAATTTCCTGTTCCCGCTACATCCCCCCTACCTTGGTTGGATCCAGTCCGGACGCAAAATAACAAATCAAGGCCGCATAAACTCGGAACTCTCCAACTTGCATCCCATTCTGTCCATCCGTATATTTTTTTTGCATGTCAAAAGTTTCCGGACCCGCCCCCTAACTCTCCCAACCGTGGCCGCATGTGGTTCAGACGCATATTTTGCTTGTCTAGGTCATCAGCTCGCTTTTATCACCCATCAAGTTTTTAGTAATTTCTTCCCCCAAAGATGGTCGGGTCCAGGAACACAAGTTTCTAGGGCATTGTGTCGGGTCCTTAATTCACCTGCAAAGTTTCATCGAGGACAGTGGCGATCACCAGAATTCCGGCAAAGACCCTTCAACTCCCCCCATAGAGCCCTGATAAGCTGGTTTCGTCAATTACGTATCTAGGGCCAATACTTGTTCTTCCTACCAAGTTTCATCCCTATCTCTCCACTCTAATCGTTTCCAAGGATTTCCGGTCCCCCCCCCTCCAACTTCCCCAAATGTCACCGGCCGGTCCGGATTTAGAATGGGACGTCTGAGGCAGGAGGTATTTCAAAATTTCAAGTTTTATTTAAATCCGATCACCCGCTCAATAGCTGAATTTGCCACTAGATTCCTGACTCCCCATCCCTCCACTCCCCCCACGATGGTCGCATCGGGGAAACTACATTATACCTGCAAATTTACAATTGCAGGCGAATAGGATTTCTCCTAATATACGCCTTCATGGGTGCTGTCTTGTTCAGGTTTCCAGTTGAATCTCCATTGTTTGCCTGACCACTCCTTGTGCAAATGTTGTTTGAGACTATTTGTTGTTGATCGATCAACTTGTGAAGAAGGTCTTTGCATGCCGCTCCAGTACAGGTCTCTTGAGGCGTATTCTCGCCGTTCCCCGAGGACTCCACTTGAGGAGTCCTCGCGTTTTTGTTTGTCCCGGGGACTCACTCCCCGTAGTCCCCACGGACGGGGAATGCTCCGATTATCATCACCATCATCAGAAAGGACTCCCTTTCAGATTCGGAGGGGAATCAATTTTTGCTGGTGTTGGTGCAATGTAAAATTAATTAAAAAGTATCAGCACAAAACCAAAAATAAAGTGGATCCAGACTAATTTTGTCAACTGCATATTCTTTTTTCGAACAAAATCCATTGTAGAAGCATTCCCCGTGTTCTCGTTGTTTTCCTAGGCGGAGTCCGCGTGGAGTGACTCCCTCTATTCTCGCCGATCCTTTCGATTCCCAGAGGAGTCCTCGAGGAAGGGCGAGATTACGCCTTTGGTCAGCTTTTTTGGGTGGCCGCTGGTGGTTCCTCCTGTGTATTCCTTCTTTAGCTTTTAGCTATTCGGATTAAACTTGATTGATTGATTTTGTCTGGCACAAAAGTGTTGGGTAGGATGTTGTTGCTCAAATTTGTGTGCACAGCAATCATGTCACCACGATTTCTCCTGTAGGTCACTGTGGGGATGTTGAGGGCTTTGAGTCTTTCTGGGTATGGGGTGCTCTGCATTGCTTTGACCATTTTCGTGGCGCGTCGCTGGACACCTTCGGTAAGGCGCTTGTCCATCTCGTATTGCGGGTATGCTAGTGAGATGACTTTTCAGATACCACGACCATTTACCAAGGTCGGACCGTAGTATCTGAATATCTGATACCACGATAACTGGCCAGATACCACGATAACTGCAAAAACACATTTTGACCGTGGTATCAGATACCATGGTATCAGCAAAAACGCACCTAATGTTTTTTGTAGAATAAGTTAAAAAAAAAAAAGAAGAGAAATAGAACGCGCGTTTAAGAAGCCAGGTCCCTAATATCAGGAAACGGCATAAAAGGTGACTTCTTACCCCGTATAATTCGCATTGTAGGACTTTGGGCTCAATCTGCCAAAATCGTTCTGGCATAGCAACAACTCGATCTGAAGTAACTTCTTCATGCGTTCCCCGGTCAATGAGAAACACGGCAATGGAAGAGCTAAAAAAGAAGAACTATCTTATCATATATTCAAACAATGTTTACAACGGATACGTCAGCTACGATTCTTCATCAGCGATATTTCGGCCCTTCTTGGCAAGGGTCCTCGTCGGGCTGTCAATCTTCTGGGTCAACGTCGGGGAAGGAAACAAACCTGTAATCCTTCCTCGACGTTGACCCAGAAAATTGACAGCCTGACAAGGACCCTTGCCAAGAAGGGCCGAAATATCACTGATGAAGAATCGTAGCTGACGTATCCTTTGTAAACGTTGTTTGAATAAATGTTTCAAAGTCAGCTTGGGGTCAAAGAATATTTATCTTATCATACCAGACAATGTGATAATTGTTGACCAAATCCACGAGGCAAAAGGCAACGAGGAAATGCAGTAGCCCAAAAAGTCAATCAGCAATACAAAATCCTACATTCCAGTACATTGATTTGTGCAAAGCAGAGGCGTTACTAGCCAAAATGTTTTTTTTGGGGGGGGGAGGTATTTACCGAATGGCTGGTTCTTTTTACCGACTGTTTTAAAAATCGACTGATTATCAGCTCATATGGCACTTGTCGGAACAGTTAGCATGTTTGTCAGTTTGTCTTCCTGCAGCTACCCCCCCCCCTCCCCAGGGATCAGACCCACACCGGACTTGAAACTGAACATTTGAGCCACTCGTTCTTGACACTTGACAAGTTTCATGCAGGTCCGATCACCCATTCCAAAGTTGTGAATATCACTAGATTCAGGATTCCCCACCCCTCCTATTCCCCCCACGTAGGGGAAGGGACTATTTTCAAGTCAATATGTTAAAGTCCCTAACTGGCCTGCCAAGTTTCATGGTCCTAGCACATCTGGAAGCACCTTAGCTCGAGATCACCGGAATTCTGGGAAAACCCCTCCACTTCCCCCAACGTGACAAGATCCGGTGCTGTTTTGTCAGGAATGCATCTAGGGCTAACGCTTGCTCTTCCAACCAAGTCCATCTCCGATGCCTCAGCTTAAAGCGATTCACGAGATTTCCGGTGCCCCCTCCAGCTCCCCTCCCAGTGATCAGATCCGGTCCACACGTGAAACTGAACATCCAAGACACTTGTTCTTAGTACTTACCAAGTTTCATGCACGTCCGATCACCCATTCCAAAGTTCTGAATGTCACTAGATTCCGGATTCCCCACCCCTCTACTCTCCCCGCGATGATCGGATCGAAGGGACTATTTTCAAGTGAATATGGTAGAATTCCTAAAATGCCTGCCAAGTTTCACGGACCTAGCACATCTGGAAGTACCCTAACTCGAGATCACCGGAATTCCGGCAAACCCCCTCCAACTGCCCCCGCCGTGAAAAGATACAGTCCTGTTTTATCAGTAATGTATCTAGGGTTTAAGCTTGTTCTTCCCACTAAGTTCCATCCCGATCCCTCAAATCTGAGCCTTTCAGAAGATTTCCAGTGCCCCCTTCCAGCCCCCCCCCCAGATTTCGTATCCGGTCCTGATTTGAAAAAGAACATCTGAGGCAGATGTTCTTGACACTTGTCAAGTTTCATGCACGTCCGATTACCCCTTCCAAGGTTATGCATGTTACTAATTTCCGGATTCACCATCCCTCCACTCCCTCTATGATGGTCGGATCGGGGAAACGAATATTCTCAAGGCAGTCTGTTCGGGTCCCTGCTATGCCTACCAAATTTCATCGTCCTAATACCGAACTCGCGGGATCACCGAATTCCCCCCCCCCCCCCAACTCCCCCCACACTGCCCGAATCCGGTCCGGTTATATCAATGATGTATCTAGGACTTATGCTTGTTCTTCCCACCAAGTTCCGTCCAGATCCCTCCACCCTAAGCGTTACCCAAGATTTCCGCCCCCCCCCCAGCTCCCCCATAAGTCACCGGATCCGGTCCGGATTTGAAGTGGGTGGTCTGAGGCACGAGATCTCTCCAAATATCAAATTTCATTGCTACCCGTTAACCCGTTCAAAAGTTGTAAATTCCTCAATATTCCGGATTCCCTCTCCCTCCACTCCTCCAATGATGGTCGGATCGTGGAAGTGACTATTTCCCACTTAATCATTTGGGGTCCCTGATATACCTACCAGGTTTCATCGTCCTAGCTTATGTAGAAGTGCCCGAATGTTATATTAGGTATCTCGTTATACCTTCTGTGTTAACTTGTGAGTTAACTTCAAAACGTCTTATAACCGTGTAGCGTGTACCCGAGCGGTTGGTACGTATGCTGACGGGCTGTATCCTCGAAGGGTTGGTTCGTAGCTGTGGAGGGGGGGGGAGCGGGGGAGCTTGGACGGTTGGCCCTAGGTCCTACATTCAACAAACCATGTGTTAGAAAACACAATTACTTTTAATAGGGAAGTTCTCCATACAATATAAAGATCCGTAATCCAACTGATAGTCTACAACTCACTGACTGCTAAATACTGACTTCTCAGTACTGAGTATTTATACTAATTTCCTCCAGAGGTTTATCTAACAAAGCCATTAATGTGCCAACCTTTAAAGACTTCGAGTGAGGGACAAATAGCTTCTAACAAACGAACTTCTATCGGCAGAGTGGATTGAAAGAATCTCTAACAAAACCACTAATGTGCAATACGATACAAATAGCCTCTAACGAACGAACTTCTATCGACAGATTGGATTGAAAGAATCTCTGGTGAAAGAATGCGTTGAGTCATAGTTTAATGACTAATAAGGACAAGCTCTGGAGAAAGAGCACATCTCTAACGAAACGGAAACGAGGGAATGGTTACGACGAAATATATTGTTTCGCTAGAGACTTATTCGTTACACGAACTAGCAAAACCCGGACAGACCGACCGACGGACGGACGGACAGAAATTGCGATCGCTATATGGCACTTGGCCGAAGGGCAAGTGCCATAAAAATGATTGTTGTTTTTTTTAAGGAAAAAATCGACAATTTTTACGGAAAACCGAATTTTTCTTAGAAAAATTCCCCCCCCCCCCCCCCTATATACGTGACACCCCTGGTGCAAAGTTATAAGTTACAGAGTTTGTTGAACCTGGAACTTTTGTATGAAATAAAAAAGAAAGAAATTCTTATAATGGTTTTGTACCAAAATACATTTTCGCAAAGTCTTAAAATTTTCTTGGTCCGGTTCAGACTCAGTGCCAATTTTTCCGAACCCAACTTACGACCACGGCAATTCCGAGGCGTAATCTCTAATGGTTTGCAGAGTTACTAAATAAAAATAAGCATCTTCTGAGATTGTTCTGACATTTTGCAGTTGATTTTCTCTCAAGCTGACATTTGATGGCTTAAACCAAAGGAGATCCGTCGTACCAGGGGAATATTGCAAACATACGTACAAGTGGATGAATGAATGTATTTTACTGGCCCACTACACTTGCGATAAGAATGATCATGGGCCGTTGGAAATCACGAAAATGTGTCGTTTGGTAACAAAAAATTACTTTTGCACTTGGCTGTGATGATGCGCACTTTAAGGGCGCTAGACATTTATCTGTAATCAAAACCCTTGAAGCAAAAATGATGGTCCGGTAGGCTCATCGAGGTCGCGAAAACGTATATTTTGCTCAAATGTATTCTTTTACCTTTAAGGAATCCATTTGTAAGTAAAACCCTTGAGGCAAAAATAATCACGGGCCCTTGGGGATCATGAATACAATAATATTGTTTGGTAAAAAGTATTTTTTGGACTTTTCGGTTAAGACACGCACTTTAAGGGTGCTAGAAATTCACTTTTAAAGAACACCGGAACAATGAAACCATACTTGAACACACCATGGAGAATGTATTTACAGACATGGCCACTGAGAGCATTCTTCTCCTGAGCGTGACGTTTTCAAAATAGGGATGTTCATTTCTAGAGCTTTGCACATGCAGACTCCTAGACAAAAAGCGCAATTCATTCAAATCTTGTACAGTGCTGGCCGGATCGTATTGGAATTTCGTCTAGATATACGTTTGGGCGTAACTGGTTAAAAATATTCCAGAAGAAGGGTTGATTGCAGACATTTGTTCATTTCTAAAACTCTTCGGTACTTAAACCATGACAGATGCAAATGGAGCAAAAATCATAGCTTGGAAACGCTATTTCGTATCTGGATCGGGTTTTCTGCAGGCAATGTTAACGGAAGTCATACAGGTAGGGATGATACTTGGTACTCTTCCTTCAGGTGTCCTTTAAGCAAAACACTTGTGGCACAAAAATCTTATGATGCCCTCGGAAATCTGGCTACCCTCGGCCCTCGGAGATCATGAAATGTATCGTTTCGTCAATTTTTGTTTTCACTGCCGTTAAGATGCGAACTTTAAGGGAGCTAGAAATTAATTTCTATCGAACCGTTTAGGGAAAAATGATCAATATTCCTTGAGCCCAGGCTGACGTTGAAACATACATCAAAAATGATGCATAAAATAGATGTGTCAGCTACGATGCTTTAGCAGCGATATTTGAATGCAGGTCTGTTTCCTTCCCCGACGTTGACGCTGAAGATTAACAGCCTGACGAGGATCCTTGCCGAGGATCCTTGTTGTTACCGATTGGAGTAAAATTAACCTTCAAGCTTTCCAATGTGTTAAGTGATAACATTTTACAGAAGATTAAAGTTCCGTACCAGCTGCTGAGCGAAGTTTCATGTGTTAATGATCAAGAAAAGCAAGTGTTACTTAACATTTACTATGCGGAGATTGTGCACGCTTTACGCGTAGCAAAGTGTTCCTTCGCGTCGGGTGCGAGTTTGTACGGAAAAGGCGGGTTGGTCAGAAAACTCGGATTTGGTAGACGCGTGTGGGAAATCTAAATTTTGGTTGGCTATGTGGAATGATTGTGGAAAGCCTCGTTCCGGTGCTCTGAATCAGGTCCGTTTATACACAAAAAGAGTTTTCCGGAATACTCTAAAAAAAACACCAGGCTAGTCACATTAGTAAATTATCGGAACGTGCCGTCACTAATCCCAATTTGGTTTGGCGTACGCTCAAGACGAGAGACAAAAACCAACCTTGCCAAAGTGATGTAATATCGATGGATGATTGGTATGATTATTTTAGTTGCGACCACCTGATCAGCCTACAAGAGAAACATGAGAATATTCTTGATCAGTGCCTTGCGAATTCTGCAAACAAATTGGATTTTGTGGTGTCACGGTCAATGCTGGCTGCTTGTATTTTAAAAGTGAAGAAAAAGAAATCAAGGGGTATTGATCAAGTTTGCGGAAATCACCTACAGGCCGGTTGGTCTCTTCTTCTTGAGCATCTAACCTTGTTATATCAGATGATTTTTTCTTCGGGTTTAGTTCCAGATTTATTTTGTGTTGGTATTATTACCCCGGTTATTAAGAAAGGAAAACCCACCAATATTTGCAGTTCATATCGGCCAATAACTGTGTCGCCTATTCTATGTAAGATCCTCGAGCTATTGGTGATCAATGATATTAATATAAAGTGTTATACACCAACGAATCAGTTTGGTTTCAAAAAAGGGGTAGGGCGTGAGCACGCGCACTGCCTTATTGCAAAATTAATAACCCATGCCCATGAAAATGATGAAACTCTGGTGTTGGCTGGTCTTGACGTGACTAGAGCGTTCGACTCTGGTATTCACGCCCATATCCTAGAGTGTGCTTACTGTAGGGGAGTTAGTTCGTCTGAGATTAGAGTGCTACGAAATATGTATAATAAGCTGAGTGCAAGAATAAAGGTACAATGTCAGGGACTAGAAAATCTCACCCCTCCCATCCCTATTAAGAAAGGTATCCGACAGGGAGCAGTGACTTCCCCACCACTTTTCAATAATAGTGTATTAATACCTCAAGAGAAAGCGCTCACAACTTGTATATTCGATGGAATGGATGTATCGATGGCTAATTATGCCGACGACATTCTGAATACAAGCCGTACAGTAAAAGGAATCGAATCAAATTTCGGCATTCTTGATGCTGAGTATGGAGAAGTTGCTTTGTCTTTCAACAAAAGTAAAACTGAAATAACAATTTTTAATCCTCGTTCCAAAGAGCCTATCGAAATTGATTTTGGTGGTGAGTTGCTAAAGCCCAAGGATTCTCTGACATATCTGGGGCTGCCTATTGGACCAAGTGTTCGTGCTACTTATGGCCTTCTTATTGCATTAAATTATAAGTTTTGTAGAAGCATTCTAGGTAAAGTGTATAATGCGTTCGTTATTCCCCACCTCCTTGCATTAGCACCGTGTTGGTGTATTTTCACTGAGTCAGAGATCAAAGCATTATGCAAGTGTTTTTATAAGTTTGCAAAATATCTGTTGAGACTTCCGCCTTGGTCAAGTAACACCAGCATATCAAGGAAGTACGGAGTAGCCCAGCCCGTAATTGCTGTGCAGAAACGTTTACTGCGGTACAGTGAAGACCTTGATCCGACAAGCGATATGTATAGACTCCTGAAATAGTTGATAATGTGTTGTGTATTATGTAGCTTTTCCTTATTTTTCCTACTCCATTTTGATGCCACAGTACAGTAAAATGTGTATTGTGTGCATTTGTGTATTGTGTCGCTTTTAATTATTTTTCCTACTCTATTTTTTGTGTATTTATACATTACGATGGGTAATAAAATTATTAATTAATTAATTAAAAAGGCCGAAATATCGCTGCTAAAGCATCGTAGCTGGCACATCCCTTTTATGCATTATTTGAATATATGTAAAAATGATCATAGGCTCACGGAAAATCATGGAAATGTATATTTAGCTTAAAAGTATCATTTGTACTATGCGGTTAAGACGAGTACTTAAGGGATTGTAAAATCTGGGAAGTGACAATTTCCTAACCAATCTTGTCAAGTCTCTAATGTTCAAGCCAAATTTCCTCGTCCAAGCACATGTGGAAGTACATGGTGCCCGAATCCGGTCCGCTTCTGTCACTAATGTATCTAGCTTGTTCTTCCCACCGAGTTTCATTCCGATCGCTTCACGCTCAGCGTCTCACAAGATTTCCGGTTCTCCCCTCCACCCCCCAACACATCCATCGGATCCGGTCCGGACTTGAAATGGTACATTTGAGACACGAGTCTTTCCAATATCAAGTCTCATGAAGATCCGATCACCCGTTCAGAAGTTATATATATATCAAGATTCAGGTTCCCCCTCCGTCCACTCCCCCAACGATGGTCCAGTCGGGAACCGACTATTTCTAAGCCAGTCTTTCAATTCTCTAATTTTCAAGCCAAGTTTCATCGTCCTAGCACATCTACAAATACCGTAACTCCCCCACATTGCCCGAATCCGGTCCGGTTCTATTACTGATCTATCTAGGGCTCGTGCTTGTTCTTCCCACCAAGTCTCATCCAATCGCTGTGTCACAAGATTCCCCCCCACATTCAACGGATCCGGTCCAGACTTGAAATGGGACATCCAAGACACGAGGTCTTTCCAAATATAAATTTCATTAAGATCCTTATCACCCGTTCTAACGTTAAACATACCTGAAGATTCCCGATTCCCCCTCCCTCCACCACCCACACGGCGGTCGGATCGGGGAAATGACTACTTCCAAGTTAGTTTGGTCGGGTCCTTGATATACTTGCCAAGTTTCATCGTCCTAGCACTTCTGGAAGTACCCTAACTCGAGAACAGTGAACCGACAGACCGACCGAAAAGTGATCGGTATATGCCACTTGAGCGACAGAGCAGTGCGACACATAAAACGAGATCTCGAACACGAACAACCTTCTCTTCAGGGATTATCGCTTCATTTTGCTTGCCATGCCCACTCGCCAGTAAGAAAGTAAACGAGACTTACGAAAAAGTCGATTCAACTTTGGCTCTGTAGTACCGCTTGCCTTTGTTCATCCTCACGCAAACCAGATCTCCAACTCTGACTGGTCCTTCCTTCGCCTCCTCTTTCGCTAAGTACTCCCCAATCCTGAACTCTAACTGATCAGGGGAATCCTGCACCTTTCGCAAGTAGATTCTGTCTGGGCTCACCACGTTTAAAATGGTCACAGAGAGCTTATCCATGACATTGGTCACCACCAGGGAAAGGCATGGCGGGCTTCCACTCACCGAACTCCCTGAGGCACCGCGTTGCCTACCACTAGAGATCGGCCTTCCAACCCGATTCATCCCATCTTGCGGAATACATAACTCTGTGTCACACAAGCTTTCTGGCAGATCTGAGTCTTCTGACTGTACAAATACTAACTCACTATTTCCACAACACTTACTGAATCCTTCGTTACTAGCCACATGTTTGGGGGAAACAGGGATGAGACTGTTTTTTTCTTGAGTAAGGAAAGGGTTACGGAGTTCTGGTTGGAGCTTCCGAACGTCCTGAACTTGAAATTTAACAGTATTTCGAACCAGGGCACTATCACAATGAGTCCGATGCCGAGATCCAGACTGATTTTCTTGAAGGGTGACGGACTCGAAACTTCGGAGATCAGCTCGATTATTTTTCCTTTCCACATCTTCTTTCGAAAGATCTACTAAAAGTTCACTGTGCTCTGCAGGTACTGGCGAAGTTTCTTCTGGAATGTTTTGTTCGTATTCTCTAGCCAGAGCAACAATGGAGGATAAGCTCTGTTCGGTTCCTCTATCGTGCTCATGCCGAACTGGAACAGCATGACTCAGTGGTACGCAGTGGCTAATAGGAGAAGGTCTTGTGCCTACTGAGTCAACTGAGATAGCAGTAGAGTGGACGGAGCTTAGACTGCTTTCAATGTCACTGCGTGCTTTTTTGTCAACAAGTGGGCTGTCACCAAATTGCATGGTTGGTAGATATGCAGTTACTTGTGGTTTGATATCTGACCCAGTCGGACTGGCAACACCGTTACGCAGGTGTTCATTTTTTGGCTCTACTGGTCTATTCTCTTGTGGTTTATAACCTGACCCAGTCGAACCGGACGCATCGCCACTGGGGCTTTCGTCTTGAACAAGATCTTTGCGTCCCTGCGGCAAAGAAGTTCCTTGACCTAGGTTTCCTTCTCCCGCATCAGGTTCAGCACTATACGCCTCAGCTATCTCCTCAGTGGTTAAGCTAGCAATAGCCAGTTTGTCAGCGCATGACTGGATAGCGAGGTTCGTCTTACCGAGATGAGAGAAAAACACTGCTGGATCTGGGTCTTGAATGGTTGCATTCGCAGAATCTTCTGCCTAAAAGAAAAATTCTTTCGTTGCTCCAAAGCCCCAATAACGAATTTCTAAAGTAGATACAAGGTGAAGCCGGTTTTACATTGACGCGTTGAACCTTTCACACTGAGGTACGCAACCTCTGCATCACGCTTGCGTCGACACAACGCAGAGCTTACGCAGACAAATAAAACACGAAGCACGTAATCATCAAATTTTTCACTGGAAAATGAAAATTGTTAAAGAAAAATTGGAGAAAAACCTACTAATGATGAAGAAAACTTACTAATGGTGAAAGAAACGAGAATTCAGCAAAGAAACCGAGAAAGGAAAATGATCATCCAGCGTGAAAGCTTCTCGCCAAGGTGTGAAAGATACGCCACGCAACCTGTACGCAACGCAAGATAAACACATATGCAACGCATCACAACGACGCGTCAATGTGAAAGCGGCTTAAGCTCTGCATTGCGTCGACGCAAGCACGACGCAGAGTTTGCGTAGCTTAGAGCGTGTTCCACCCTTCTAACAATAGTTACTATTAGTTACTATTTCCGTTCCATCCTCACGAAAAGTTACTACGCTGACCGTTCCAACCTTGTCGGAATAGTAACTAATAGTTACTATTTGCTTACCATGCTCGGGAGCGTAGTAAGCGTAGTAACTACGCATCTCTGTAACGTGATTGGTCGGATTCGCCCCTGGCGTGAGATCTTGCTGGAAAATAGAAAAATCGTTCCAGCCTTGACGGCAAAAAAACAGAATTCGTGACGTCATGCGTAGTGACTACGGTAAGTAGGATGGAACACGCTCTTAGTGTGAAAGGCTCAGCGCGTCAATGCGAAAGCGACTTTAACCGTACGTCCTGGCCGAATGGCTAGCACGCTGAACTCGCAAGCAAATGGTCGCTGATGCAAGTCTCGCTGGTGCCGACGGTTTGGTTTGGGCCTGGGTTCAGTGGCGTGACATGGTGAGACAAGCCAAAGTCCACCCAGCCTTAAATGAGTACCAGGAGAATGCTGGGGAAGGTAACAGGAAGAGCTTGCAAAAGCACTAGAGGCGTATTCCCGTTCCCCGAGGACTCCTTGGGGAAGCGAAGGGAACGTCGAGAATAGAGGGAGTCACTCAATGCGGACTCCGCGTACAGAAACAGCGAGAACACGCGGAATGCTACCAAAGGGGACTTTGCTCGAAAAAGAAATATGCAGTTCACAAAATTAGTCTGGGTCCACTTTGTTTTTGGTTTTGTTTAATCTGATTGTTTTTGATTAATTTTACATTGCACCAACACCGGCAAAAATTGAATCCCCTCCGAATCTGAAAGGGAGTCCTTTTAATGATGGTGATGACAACCGGAACATTCACCGTCCGTGGGGACTCACGAGAATACGGGGAGTGAGTCCCCGGGACAAACAAAAACGCGGGGACTCCTCAAGTTGAGTGCTCGGGTAACGGCAAGAATACGCCTTAGGATGGCTTGCCCCCAGCCGCCTATTGCAGTTCCTGGTAAAGGGCAGAGTGTTGGAGATCAGCACCGCCCAGGGTAGTCTGATAAGGCTAAGGCAGCACCTTATAGATACGTCAAATAGCTATTCACGGTTTCTTGGACTGTATGTAAGTGTTCCAAAGGCAACTGGTCACAATACAATGACAATAAACTAATAATATACTATTTACAAGTTAAGCCCTGACGAAGGCCTCGCAGTCGAATGATGGGGTCCCGTGTAAACTCGTAAACTTTTTAAAAATTACTAAGACGCTTAAATTCATTAAGTTGGTTCCCTATCACAAACTCACTTAATCCAGGCTCTTCCATTCTCGATTCAGTCAACTCGGCGCATTCACTCATGAAGTGACCGACACTTTCATCTCAAACCCAGTCAAATGGCAAGTCTTCCAGCTACATCAAAGAAAGTGAAAACATAGTTCCGGTTGGGATCCCGCCGAATTTTTTTTTTGCTAATAATTCTTAGGCCCGATTAGGGCCCTTATCACGGAGACCCAACTAACACACAATAAATACTAACCACAGTAAACATTTAACATTTAACCATGCAACAGCTAATAATAATGGCCCCCCATATCTTCTTGGATTCAACAGGTAACTTTCCTCGATAAAGTTAGCTTTGAAGCCATGGTGAAAGTAATTCTCGTCTGTTGTTTATACATGCACTGATCTTAATAATTGAAAATTGGTACTTACATTTTTTACTATCTTCTCCAAGTATCTGGTAACAGCGTTGACAGCTGCTTTCAGTCCATGAAGTTTTTGCTTCAGTTTTGCCTTCTCTTTCTCAATTTTGGTCTTCCCCTCCAAAGCAAGCCCCGATTCGTCATCGGATGACTCATTATCTGACGCCACATACTGAAGTACTTGGACAAACGAGTCCCTTAACCTTTGCAGCTCTAGGTTCAACGGTCTGATTTTCAACAAGAACAGAATGGGATCCTCCGTCTGTAGGGCATCCGCTACGGCCTTGACATTCTAAAAAATAAAACATAGTAAACCATACAAGCATGTGGAGGTTGTGTTCAACGAGAGAATGTTACAGCAGTCAAGATAATACATTTTCTAGATCATCCAACAGACAGTCGAGTCCAAATCGGTCAGGAATGATGATGCTACCTTAGTTATCTTGTTTAATTGAGGCGATGATTTAATCCGAGATCTAGGCTACTTATCTGGATTATCCCAACAGCTCTTGTTAGTCCACTATTTTTCCAAAGACTTCCTGAAGGCCTCAGGAGACAGGCGGTAAAGTACTGCCAGCACGGCTACAGCTTACAAATTTTGAAAAAAAAAAAAAAAAAAAATCAAACTAGACACCCCTAGGCATGGGTACTGTTCCTGTTTTCTGTTTCTGTTTTTTTCCTCTTGTTTTACTGTTTACTGTTTTCTGTTTCAGGGACCCACAATAAACAGAACAGCTGTTTTGAAGCCAGCTGTTTTTTTTCTCACCTGTTCTGTTCTGTTTTGGTGTATCCTGTTTTGCCCTGTTCCTGTTTTTTTTTACCTGTTTAAACAGCCAAATCTGTTTTTTGGGGGAAACCCGCCTTATCAGTACAACAAATCTTTTAACTCAAGATTTCCATCATTTCGAAATGCCACATTCCAAAGCGGCCAATTTGTCAACCTTACCAGTGACCCACGCGAAATGTGGATGCGATGACGGCTATCAAAAATATTGAGAAAGAATCAAGCAATAGTAGGAACAACAGCAACAAGACCAAAGGTTTCGATGGGATCCCAAAAATTCAATATCTGATCCAGACAATGGGTCTTGTCTTAGCCAGATCCAGTCTTCGCCAGACTCCTTGAACATTTTTACAATTAAAATTCAGAAACAGATTAAGGCCAAATAGCTAATCACCTGAGAAAACCAAGTTCAGATTTGGATTCAGCATGTGTGTTTACCCCTATAAGTCATATCTGTTTTGACGAAAACTTCCTGCCACTTCTGCCAATTTCCCGGTTCCGGCCGAACTCCAGAACTACTTGTCCGGCGAAAAAAGAAAGCTCAAACACGAAATCAGGGTATCTTCTTTCCCCAGTAATGAACATCTAATCAACTTCAAATAGAAATTTAGCTTATAACAAATTTTCCGATTCCAGCCGGATTCCGGTCGAACTATATGTCCGGGTAAAATATGATTGTCATACAGGGACTCAGCATCTCTTCTTACCCCTAAATCGCTTATCTAATCAACTAGAAATAAAACTTTGACTTCCAACAGTTTTCCGGTTTTGGCCGGATTCCGGACGAACTACATGTCCGGGTAGAAACTTGTTTTTACATAAGTGTTCAGCATGTCTTCTTGCCCTAAATCGAACATCTAATCAGCTCCAAATAAAACTTTTAATTTTGACAAACTTTCCGGTTTGGGCCGGATTCCGGTCGAAATACTTGTCCGTCGAGAAAATAGTTCTCACCATCGTCTTCAGCATGTCTTCCTACCTCTAAATCGAACATTTAATCAACTTCAAATAAAACTTTTACTTTCAACAAACTTTCCGGTTTGGGCCGGATTCCGGGCGAAATACTTGTCCGTCGAGAAAATAGTTTTCACCATCGTCTTCAGCATGTCTTCCTACCCCTAAATCGAACATCTAATCAATTTCAAATAAAACTTTTACTTTCAGCAAACTTTCCGGTTTGGGCCGGATTCCGGGCGAAATACTTGTCCGTCGAGAAAATAATTTTCACCATCGTCTTCAGCATGTCTTCCTACCCCTAAATCGAACATCTAATCAACTTCAAATAAAACTTTTAATTTCAACAAACTTTCCGGTTTGGGCCGGATTCCGGGCGAAATACTTGTCCGTCGAGAAAATAGTTTTCACCATCGTCTTCAGCATGTCTTCCTACCCCTAAATCGAACATCTAATCAACTTCAAATAAAACTTTTACTTTCAACAAACTTTCCGGTTTTGGCCGGATTCCGGGCGAAATACCTGTCCGATGACAAAATAGTTTTCACCATCGTGTTCAGCATGTCTTCTTACCCCATAATCGACTATCACATTAGCTGTTTCAAAACATTTTGTTTGTCCCTTAATTTGAATCCCCTCCCCCACCCCTAAATGTAGAGCTACAAAGCCCATCTACGAACTTGACTGGTCCGACGACCCAACGAACCCTCACACCAAGTTTCATCAAAATGTCTTATTCCCTTCGAGAGTTATCGTGCTTACAGACGGACGGACGGACGGACAGACGGACAACTTTTGCGATGTCATAGGTATCCCTCCACTTACGTTTTGGGATCCCAAAAAATGGGAACTTCAGATACTGTAAATATTTATTCAGTTCAAACTGACGGCGAATTGAATTTGACTGAGCTAAATGGATACGTAGTCAGCTAAGTCTTAGACTACTTTTGCAGCTTTCCGAGACTACTTTTGCCGCTTTCCGCCGACCCTTCGTGACAGCAGCCGTCTTCGGGTCCAATATGAAAAATTGCGCAAGCGCACAAACGTGATGTGTAAAAGTAAAACGTATATCATATCAGAGATGGGCGAATCCGATCATGAAAGGATTCGAATTCAAATCCAGGACTAGGTACGAATCCGAATCCACCATTTCATGCTGAAGATTCGAATCCGAAATTATCCGGATTCGAATCCGACCTTAACAAAAATTAAATCATCTTCATAGGTTATAGTTTAAAAATCAGAGGTGACACCAAAACTGATATTTCAGGTAATCAGATAATGTGATAAGATTACTTAACATATTTGGTGGCCCACTGCGTAAAAATTGGGAAAACGGAAACTGAACGGATGTAGAATAGAAATTTGAGCAGATTCGTAAGATTGAGGGTTTGGAATCCCAAGTCCGAAACCGAATCCAGCCTGAGAAGCAGAAGATTCGAATCCGGCCAGAAGGACGAATACTGGATTCGAATCTAAATCCGGATTCGGATTCCCCCAGCTCTGTATCATACATTGTGTACGAACAGCCTAATAACCATTCGCCGTTGACTTTTAATTCATTGGTCAATATGGGCCCAGTTACCAGCGTTTGGATGTGTGTGGGGGGGGGGGGGGTATCATCGAAAGATACATCTAGATGGGTCTTTGGGTGGGTCCAATGACCCATCTGGACAATGATGTTCACGCATTCCAAATTTCCACCTTAGTACCAGGCATGTTTAGCAAGTTTGCGAATTCGGTCAGGCAATTTACTCTGGGCAATCCGAGCCCAGTTGCACATAATTCGCAAAACGGTGGTAAGCCTTTAAAATTTAACTTAAAAGCCAACTAATTTTTGTGTCATTTAATTAAACATACTGAATTATTAGGATTCTACAAAGGGAATTTTTTTTATTTTCCACTATCTGCTCTAGTTATGACGTTCAGAATATATGCGGCCGTCCCCACAACGCAAATTCTACTATGACTCGGGAAATTTTAATCTAAATACAAACACAGCTTTTCGTTGGGCAGTGGTGAGATTGGTGAAGATTTGATTAGTGCCGGAACAAAAGAAAAATCATAAATCTTTCTCGTACGGAGTGCAACAAAAATACAAGCGCATAGAGGTACCACAAATCACATGGAAATTCCACTATTTGAAAATATTATTCGTGAATAGCGGAACAACGAAGAAACGCATTTTCAGCGGCTATTCAAGCTGTTTTAAGTGAACAAGTGATGGGTAACTAGATTGTCCTATGCCAGCCTTTTTAGGTTAAACTTTAAAGGAAACATTAGTCACCAATTTGAACCGAGAGTGTATCGGGGGTTGAATCCCAAAAGTGACAAGTAGACCCCAAGGCCCACAAGTACACCAAGTTTCAAATTAGCATCTGTCATGGGTCACGAGATAAGAATGCCAAAATAAAACGGTGAAAACTGAGAGCGGAAAACCGGCTATCGCGGCCGCAAGAGTGGAGTGTTCATAAATGAATTTTCCACTAAAACCGAACATGTGATCACCAAGAAGGGTTCACATGACGTATTATCTGTTCAGCGAAGTTAATTGTGATTTCAAAAGACTAGTACTTTCAACTTCAAAAAGGCTGAAACTAGCTTAGCGACATCACAACATCCGCACCGGTTCATGATGTAAACAAACGTTAACTGGAATTCCTGACAGTATTTTTGGCACACCCTCAGTTCTATAGGGAAAAGTTGAAATTTTTTCAACTTGATGATGAAAGTGTAACTCCGTTTCACGGATTTTCGAAGAATAGTAGGCTCACATTCAGCCGAGAAATCCGCGCGTTTTGAGCATTGTATGACCATGCACAAAAGAAACCACCGAGGAAAAGCTATTCGATATTCTGATTGAACATGCATCCCTCGCGACCCTCCCCTCACACAAAAAATGACCATCATCACCAACCACTGTCACGAAGTGAAGCTTGCTTAACTTTGAGTTTGTATGATCCGTAAACTTTAGTTTATTACCGATCACTATGACACACAATCCAAGTGGAAAGGTAGGCTATGCGAATTTTTTTTTTTAAGACGAACGAAACTTCCATGGCTCATTTTAAATCGGGAAAAAGTGTAATTCATCGATAAAGGCAGCTGGAATTCTGGACCAAGATATTTGTTGTTCTATGAAAAGAACTCGAAGAGAGGCATCTGTGAGGTGCAAGGAAGAACTATTTAAGATACTTCATGGTACAAGGCAAACTATAGGTGAACTCTGCCGTAAACATAATAAAAAATACGGGAAATCAAATAATAAAAAAAAACTGTTTTAAACAGCCGGTTCTGTTTTTTTTCGCCTGTTTAACAGCTGTTTCTGTTTTCGAAGTCATCATTTCTGTTAAAACAGAACAGGACCTGTTTTCAAGTTTCCTGTTTTCTTTCTGTTTCTGTTCTTATGTGACCTGTTTCTGCCTGTTCCTGTTTGAACGCAAAAACAGAACAGTGCCCATGCCTAGACACCCCTTCGAATCACAATGAAAAACTTGTGTCATGTTTGGTTTAAAGTTACTGGAGAATTTTCAAAACCGAGAGGATCCTCCCCCTTATCTACGTCTTCAATAATAAAAGAAAAAGAAAAAAAGAAGAACTGGAGATGGCGGTCTCTGCCCCTTCAAAAACTCCGATATCCAGTCAATACCGCAAAAACGAAAACCAAGACGGTCAAGACCACACAAGTCAAAAGTGAGCCGTCCAAAAAGGAGACAGGCAAAACAGCGAAAGTGAATTTCGCGACATGTAAAAACCACGACTGAAACAAAATCTCTAATGTCACGAGACAAAAGGAATTTTTACTACAGCTTTTAAAGAAGTAGTAGAGCTTTTAAAGAAAAACAAAATGTAACATTTTTACTTTCATATCAAGATCTCCTCTACCCTTAGTTCGACCAAGAACAAATAAGTCATCAGAACCTCCGTCTTTGGTCCCACGCACCGAATATGGATGAAGAGCTAGAGCTACTTGCTGAACTTTCAGTTGACACCTGTCTACTTCTCTTTTTGCCGCCCCGCATTGAGAGGAAAATACCATAGCAGGCGAGTATGACCCCCCTCTGCAGAGCGCCACACATGACTTCACGATGTTAAACAACCAATAGTTGCGTTTGTGATCCGAATTCTCCTTGCGATTGTCCTATTCGGTATTTTTGGACTATTCAGATGAAGCGAATTCTCCTTTTCTTGCGATTCTGCAGAATCGAGAAGTTACTCTGATGGTGAATTCTCGATTCTCGTCTCTCCTAAATATTCTTTGAGCCAGAGCTGACTTTGACACATATATTCAAACAATTTTTACAACGGATATGTCAGCTACGATTCTTTATCAACGATATTTCGACCCTTCTTGGCAAGGGTCCTCGTCAGGCTGTCAATCTTCTGGGTCAACGTCGGGGAAGAAAACAAACCTGTAATAAATAACTGAAGCTTCTACTGACTATAAATATCTTATTAGGGCAAATTACTTTCAAATACCACTGTAAAGAAAAAACAAGTCCTGAGATTTAATTTTTGACGCGGGCGCTATTTTTGCTGCACGACCGGGGCGATATAGTGAAATATCGCTGATGAAGAATCGTAGATGACGTATCCGTTGTAAACATTGTTTGAATATATACTCTGGTTGGTCAACAGAGTGCGGGCGTTCAATATGCTTAAACACGTATACCGGGTTGCGGACAAGCTGCCAAATTAAGTGTTTTTGTCAAATGCGAGAATGGAGAAGCCAGAGGAGCAAAACCAGTAACTTGTACGAGAATCGAGAATTCAGAAGCGAGAATTCGGATAAAAAAAAAACAACTAGTTAATGTATGTTAACTCTCAACCTTTCTTCTCCGGGGCTCTAGTGCGATGAGCTGAATGAATGAATGAATACTTTTATTTACCCACTTCTATAAAATAGAAATAGTGGAGTACATAAAGAAAAGAAAGAAACACAACTTAAAATTATGATACAACTTTACACATCGAAACAGATTACACTTCAAACAAACGGACAAGACCGTGATGTGGAGAAAATGCGGCGACCGACAGATTCCTATGCAGCTCGTCAAGTTTAACAGTTATATTAGTTACTGAAAATTTAGTTACCATTTTTCGATTTTTATACCAAATTGGCAAGTAGCTGTTTGTAGAGGCAATGAATTTTCATGTTCCATGTCGCTCGTACTCGTTTGCATCGGGAATCTATTCGACTCTGCATGGTCGTATTACACAGCCTTCAAACCTTAGGATGGGAACTTGAATTGGAACTAATTTCGTATAACCGTCCATCAGATCTGTGGTGTTGTTAACTCAGGTACGTTAGGTCTGCCCATAGCCTAGCTTGGCCCCGCAATGACTTTTGAGATTTTGGTCATCACTATTTCCTAGTATTTGCATGTAACCAAAACTCCAACCAATCTTTTGTGAATGATATGAGAATTAGAACAACTTTGTGTCCGAATTTTTAGGATAGATTTTAAATTGCTAATTTTATAGATGCTATGTATTTTGTACCCTTCACAAACCAATTATCGGCTGTGACGGTTTTCGGTCTGAGAACAAATTATTGATTGATTAATTGATAGAGTCAGGAACTGTGGTCTTCCAGTACCATATCAGCTGATACTGTGAAACTGGAAAAGTGATTCTAGTTGTTTTGCCAATTTTTAGAAAGACGCTCTGCTTCTCGTCTTCAAAATTTTTACACTTTCTTGGAATAATCTTGTATGTTGGTTGGACTGCTGGAGGTGAAGAGAGTAGATGAACAATTGAGGAAGTGTTGGTAAGTTGCAAGTCGACCCATCTGAATTGCTACACTAGAGTATGGGATATAAGTTTTTTTTTAGTCTAGTCTAAAAATACTTAAATCCCATATCCCTGGCATAGCAATTCACACTGGAGGGTTTCAGACTCTTTAGATAGCCTATGTGGTTTTAGCTGATTTCTATTCTGCATCTCATTGCACCCAAAAAATGTGGAGTACGAAAGAAAGTATAGATAAACTCAAGTATCAGGCCTATGCCATAATAGCAAGAACAAATAAGAGCAAGAACTGCTGTCTCCCTATCTCTGTCACACAACCAAGCTGAGTCGAGTCGACTCCCGACGCAAACGAGCGGAGGTGGATCTTACCCGGGACATCAAAAGTCGTTACCTCTACAGAGAAGGTGTAACGCAGTAAACCACTGAGGAAGAAAAATCGAATGGAGGCAGCAGTGATAAGCCTGTTCACACTGGACTGGGCGCTGAAACAGCGGTTGCCGGCTCATTGATTCAGACAAGGTTTCGGGGGTTGACAAGAAAATTCAGAAGCAATTAAGAATATATCAAAATATACAGAAACTGCCATTTAATGCAGAGCAGATATTACACATGCGTCAAATTTAGTTAAAAGTACGACAAACTGTATATATATATATATATGTGTTGAAAAACCCAAAGGCCATATACAGGTAACGTAACATATATGAGTTGTGTTTTTGATCAAAGTTTGAAGTTACCTTCAACCTCAAAGGTCACCGGTCACAGTTCCTTCGTCCTTCAAACTCTGACCGTCGAACTTCGTGCGCTAGCAAGTTCGAAGTTTGCTTGAATCGTCGAAGAAACGTCGACCTGGCAAGGATCGCCGTAGTCGTAAAAAACCCTAATTAAGCAAACGGTGAACTTCGACGGCGTTCAAAAACGGAAATTAAGCAACCGGCTAAGCGACGGCGAACAAAACTTCAATAAAAAACGCAACTATGGTAACGTAAATTGTATCTTTTCGGGGTCAATTCAACTAAGTGGTGTCAATATCTAGAACAAGAAGAGATAAATTTCATTCCAGGTATTTGCTCTCATCTCATATCAGTTGAAAACAGGCAGATTCTTTAAAAAAAAAGGCCGTGTTTCAGGTATTTGGCCCGTGAAAGGGCCAAATACCAACGCATCAGATACTTCACCAAAATACAAGCATATGGAAGGAAGCACATCGTGTACGAAACGATACTCTCAAACCCAGTAGACAGAGGGAATTCAAGAACCTCGTGGGGAGAGTTCACCAGAGATGTCCCGACATGGAGAGAAGAGTCCCTAGAAGCTTATCCGTTTGCAGATACACCACCATGGAAAATGACCCCACCGATAGTAGACCTACAGCTAATCCATATGGATAAATCCATGTACTCGGACGAGACAATTACCCAACTGTTCAGAAACAAAATGTTTACCCAGTATCCCGGACACCTGGAAGTCTACACCGATGGCTCTGTGAAGGGCAAGAAGGCAGGCGCGGCATCATACATCCCCGACTACAACCTAAAAATCTCAACTGTACTCCGCGAAGGATCGTCGATTCTGACCGCAGAACTTACCGCTATCTCCAAGGCACTGGAAGTCATCGTGAAGAAGCCACCAACGTCAAAGAAAATGGTGGTTCTGTCAGACTCCAAATCATCCCTTCAGCTGATTAGCAAAGTGAACCAAGTCGTTACAGATGCAGACCTCAGAGACATCAGAATACTGCTAAGGAGGCTCACAGACCTGAATACGGAAGTGAGGTTTCAGCATATCCCAAGCCACAAGGGTATTACAGGCAATGTCGTTGCAGATGAACTAGCCAACAAAGCAGCAGAAGTGAACCGACCGCCGTCAACCAGCCACCTTCGCAAGGCCATGATGAGGGATACCCTAAGATCGAGAGTCCCACCACAAAAGAGAAAGGCAACGACCTCACCATTCAGAGACAGACAGAACACTGTACTGTACTACAGACTTAAGACAGAGTCAATCCTCCTCAACAAAACGCTGTTTGAGTGGAAACTCAGCTCATCCCCACAATGCAGAAACTGCGGTGCGGAGGAAGAAACCCTGCAACACATCCTGTTCATGTGCAGAAGTACCAGCCCGATGACGTCGCAACTCAAGGTCATATGCAACGAGCTCAAAATCCCCAGCTCCATCAGCACAATCACCACAACGATGTTCCCGAAGAAGACCGAGTACCAAATCTACAAAGCCCTAATCAACGTCATCCGGGAGAAGAAGAAAATCACGAAAATCACCAAGGCACTGGAAGTCATCGTGAAGAAGCCACCAACGTCAAAGAAAATGGTGGTTCTGTCAGACTCCAAATCATCCCTTCAGCTGATTAGCAAAGTGAACCAAGTCGTTACAGATGCAGACCTTAGAGACATCAGAATACTGCTAAGGAGGCTCACAGACCTGAATACGGAAGTGAGGTTTCAGCATATCCCAAGCCACAAGGGTATTACAGGCAATGTCGTTGCAGATGAACTAGCCAACAAAGCAGCAGAAGTGAACCGACCGCCGTCAACCAGCCACCTTCGCAAGGCCATGATGAGGGATACCCTAAGATCGAGAGTCCCATCACAAAAGAGAAAGGCAACGACCTCACCATTCAGAGACAGACAGAACACTGTACTGTACTACAGACTTAAGACAAAGTCAATCCTCCTCAACAAAACGCTGTTTGAGTGGAAACTCAGCTCATCCCCACAATGCAGAAACTGCGGTGCGGAGGAAGAAACCCTGCAACACATCCTGTTCATGTGCAGAAGTACCAGCCCGATGACGTCGCAACTCAAGGTCATATGCAACGAGCTCAAAATCCCCAGCTCCATCAGCACAATCACCACAACGATGTTCCCGAAGAAGACCGAGTACCAAATCTACAAAGCCCTAATCAACGTCATCCAGGAGAAGAAAATCTACCTCTAGAGGCGATTACAGTGGTAATCGGCCCTACCCAAAAGAAAGGCCGAAAGGGACCGACGACAACGTTGGACCCAGTGGCTCTACATTTTTGGATTGGATTGGTTTAATAGGCTGAGTGGAAATGAACAAATATTACGCAGATGGAATAGGCTTCGACTGTGACAAACTAACCAGAAACTATTCTGAATTAAATTAAAAAAAAAACTAGGACTCCTATGTGGGTCCTAGACAAACTGGGTCGTAGACAGACTAGAACCCATATGGCAAGGCCTCAGTACGAAAACTAAAGACTATATTTGATGGGAAAATACACCGTTGAAATCAAATCATTTGTAAGTAGTGAACTAAAAGACAAACGAGATGGACCAGGTTGAGGTAAACTTTCGTCTTTCAATTAACTACTGAATCGAAATCTAACTCACTAGATAGAAATGTATACAATTATACATTTCGGAAAAAAAAGAAGAAAAAACACAAAATATACACTCATCTACTGGTATTATTTTGACTATTCCATGCTATTCTACCATTTCGGTAATTTCAGTAATCCCCGAAAGCTTTAATTACATTACTCTTAGTTAACACTCATCTGACAAAGTTAATACTACAGATGTTGAAACTCAATGGGTCATGACTTCAGTGAGTGTGCTTCAAATCCCGGTTTGCATTGTATGGTTCTCCCCAGAGACATACAAAGGAATGTCACAAGGGATTTCAATCTTCATATTAATCGTCATGGTATAACAAAAGCGATTATGAATGACCATCGTCAAGTTCGCTTTTATTTTTCGCATCACTAATCAGACGCCGGTGTCTAGTCAAACAAAATCAACGCTGTTTCCTTCACATGTGAACAGGCCAGAACATCTGCCTTGCTAGTGGCTACGTTGTTTTCTTTGTAAATGACTCAAGTGTGTAACGGCGGAGACCAACCAGTATACGCGGGCGACCAAGAAATTGCTCCACCTCCACTCATTCTTGTCGGAACATTTTTAGTCGGTGGATGGACGAGAGACCATTGTTCTTACTCGTTATTTGTTCTTGATAATAGGCATATATCGCATAATCAGATTCAATAAAAATATCCTTCAGAAAATAGTCACTTCCCAATCTAACCATCCTGTGGGAGTGGAGAGATGGGAAATCTGGAAACTTGAGACATGCATAACTTTGAACTGTTGATCAGATCTGAACGAAACTTGATAGTTGATAACTGGCAAAAGTATGAGCTTCAGATATTACATTTCAAATCGAGACCTGATCTATCAACTATGGAGGGGTGTACCAAGAAACACCATGACACGCTTAAAACTTATGGATTGGGATCCGCCAGCACTTGGGCAAGTCAGCGAGAATTTGTAAAGGTGCAATTGAGGCTAATGAATTTCTGTTTGTTCTTGCATTCGGTGGATTCTTGCTTTGCTTTTCAGAATGCGAATCCAAGAGATCCCCGGAACTGCCCTATAGTGTGCATAGCCATAGGATTAAGTCTTTCGCTATTAGCCATCCCAGCCTTCTTAGCCTTAGGTATAGGGCACAGAGGCGTTACTAGCCAAAATGTTTTTGGGGAGAGGACGAGGCATTTACTGACTGGCTGGTAATTTTTACCGACTTTTTCTGCAGAAAAACAACTGTTTTCAACAACAAAAAAATGACATTTTTGAAAAAAAATCAACTGATTTTCTGAAAAAACAACTGTTTTCATGAAAAAAAAACAACTGTTCTAACGAAAAATTATGGAGCTTTGCGCCGACTTGGTTATTTTTTTACGGACTGGCCGACATCATTGGCGGGGCGACCCCCCCCCCCGTTGTAACGCCCGCATAGGATATGCCAAATGCTAAATATACCCAGCGTTGGCATAGGCTATACCAAAATCAGGGGTTTTTAGAAGTTTGGGCTAGTGTCACATTTCTATTTCCTTTTCAAGCTGTTCTTACATTTGAATAAATTGAGCCAGATGTTTGTTGCAGACTTGCAAGTTCAAATCTGAGTTCTGCCACCCTGTCGATGACCTTATTTTTTTCCTTCTCAACTTTTGAAAGTTTTGACATTGCTCAGCTTTATTCACATTGATAATGCTGGGTTAGAACTTTTTAAACTTTAAACCACATGCAGACACATGCATATCTCAAAATTTGAATTCTTCGCCAGTCATCTGGATCGTGAAACAGGCGTTCCATCACCTCTTGAGAGAAGGATTTTCTTTACCGTTCTAAAGTTGGTGCTTGTCTACTGTTACCGCGGTAATTTTTTGGAGTTTGAAGGTACTTTTACTCACTTTTACTACACAGATCAAAATAACACTAGGAAGCAGCGCCAAGACCTATGCTTTCCAGGCTTCGCAAACGGGCCATAGTCGTAGTGACGCCCATTATGCTTGCAGCATTTAAAGCAAGACAAACTTGCAGGTTTACAAATTTCTGGATATTTGCAGATGTGGTCTGCACATATCGTTGAAATTGTATCTTTTTTTTGCTGTGTCGGAATATGAAGCTGTTGGAGTCAGCTCTGGTGCACAAGTAATTGTGTTTTATTATGGATGTTTGCTACCGCTAGTGTTGCTAGGCTAGTGTCACTGCTATTTGAATGTGTGTCACTTTTTCAAGTCCTGGACTCCTGGACTCCCAGCCTGGAGGCAGGACCAGGCTGGACTCCCAGCCTGGGGCTACTCCCTAGGGCCTAGTGTTATTTTGCTCTGCTTTAGAGATACAGTAGATTTTATCTGTTCCACTACCTTGGCTTTCTTACTTGCATATAAACAGTCTAGAACACTCTTGTAATCACCCGCTCGTGCGGTTTCCTCTGATCTGGCCGTCTGGTAGTCTCCTGAACTTGCGGTTTCGCTCGTTACAGCCAAACCTCGTATCTCCGCCTTTTCCACCAATACGTCTACCCAGTAGCCGCCTGAGGTTGCGGTTCCGCCTGTCCTGGCGGTCAGTGTGTCCTCGTACAGATGCTAAAACTCCTCAGAGCGCGGTTCGGCTCTGATGATGGCATGGGGCTGTGTCATCTATGGGTTGTTTTATTCTGTCGAGGCTGCTGTACTATTTGGCGTCAGGTGTCAGCGCAATAGATCTAGCAAGGGGGTAACGACTTCTTTTTGTTCTAGGTGTACGTCTGTATGATCGCAGTCATCACGCACTTTTTTATTATGGATGTATTTAAGTCAAATTTTAACCGAGTTTGACGAATTATTGGCGTTCGGAACAGGACACCTGTTTAATTAGTTTGAAATTCGCTTTACTATCTTCTCTTCTCCCTTTCCGGAACTTGATGCGGTACGTCTCCTCCGTAATGGTGGGTTTCCACACTGCGTAAATTCCGAGCGTATTTGAGCTTTAAAATATTTCTAGCAATACAATACTCCTTCTCGAATTGACTATCAGGTTATGGTTTCGTTCTTGCCTACTTTAGTACGCAAAACACTCGACGAACCAAAATGAGTCGGCGCTCTTATCGCAACTGCTGTCCCACCTGTTTGACCGTAAACAATAGCCTACTTGGAATTGTTCTTCCTGTTCAACAAACTTTTCCGCTATAATTAACCCACAACCCTTTAACAAATTAAAGATTACGCAACTCCCGACTCAGGTCCTTGGACAACCGTAATCAAGTATCGGTTTGATTTTTGTCAGTTCCCAACCCGTGTGAAAAATTTCGCGCTCGTGAGAATTAGTTAAGGGGACGCTAGTCCAAACCCATCATGACAGGCAGATTCAGAAAGGGTTTCGGTCGGTAAACAGGTCAAAGCAAAGGACTACTGTGCGATGTTTATCTGATTTTCACAGGTCATTAGAGGGAATTGGGTTTTACGCTGACTTCACATCGCAGTTGCATTACGTTTAGGGTTATTTCGGAGGGGGGAGGGCCTCGGGTCGGATTAAAAAAGTAAAAGAGACAGATCAGAGGTTAACGGTTATAAAAACTTGCCTGTTTTTTTTTGGCTTGGGTCGCTTGAGACGCTAAGTCTTTCCAAATGCCAAGTTTCATTAAGAATCGATCATCCGTTCAGTAGCTATAAATGCCCCAAGATCCGGATTCCCCCTCCCTCCACCCCCCCCCCCCCCCCCTCCACGATGCTTGGATCGGGAAATCGACTATTTCCAGCCTAATCATGTGGGTGCTACTGATTTGCCTGCCAAGCTTATGTAGCTTATGGAAGTGCACGGAGTAGCAAAACCCGAACCGACAGACCGACGGACGGACAGACATTGTGATCGCCGACTTTGCCGAAGGGCAAGTGCCATAAAATGGTCCGTTGTTCTGAAAATTCTTCTGAAAAACAGTCTGTAAAAAATTAAGAGCCAGTCGATAAATACCTCCCCTCCCCTAAAATTTTTGGCTAGTAACGCCTCCGGTGGTTACATTGTCAATTCAAAAATACAAGCTACGTTAGAACTCGAATACTTAATTTTATGTATATATCATCCGTCATTTCAAAAAGAAAATGACGGAGTACAAAAGTTGCATTTTTCATATTTATCAAATCTAACGTGAACTTGCGAATGTTTAATCGGATTAAACAAGTCAAGTTTGATCCGATTAAACTTGAACTTGAAAACTGGGAATTGGGTTTTGACGCTGACTTCACATCGCAGTTGCATTACGTTTAGGGTTATTTCGGAGGGGGGGGGGGGGGGCTCGGATTAAAAAAGTAAAAAAGACAGATCAGAGGTTAACGGTTATAAAAACGATTATTTTGGCATGTTTTTTTTTGGGGGGGGGGTCATCCCCCCCCCGATCATCCGTTCAGTAGCTATAAATGCCCCAAGATCCGGATTCCCCCTCCCTCCACCCCCCCCCCCCCGCGATGCTTGGATCGGGAAATCGACTATTTCCAGCCTAATCATTTGGATGCTACTGATATGCCTGCTAAGCTTATGTAGCTTATGGAAGTGCACAGAGTAGCAAAACCCGAACCGACAGACCGACGGCCGGACAGACATTGTGATCGCCGACTTTGCCGAAGGGCAAGTGCCATAAAATGGTCCGTTGTTCTGAAAATTCTTCTGAAAAACAGTCTGTAAAAAATTAAGAGCCAGTCGATAAATACCTCCCCTCCCCTAAAATTTTTGGCTAGTAACGCCTCCGGTGGTTACATTGTCAATTCAAAAATACAAGCTACGTTAGAACTCGAATACTTAATTTTATGTATTTATCATCCGTCATTTCAAAAAGAAAAAGAATTTCAAAATGAAAATGACGGAGTACAAAAGTTGCATTTTTCATATTTATCAAGTCTAACGTGAACTTGCGAATGTTTAATCGGATTAAACAAGTCAAGTTTGATCCGATTAAACTTGAACTTGAAAAATATTACAAATCCTGTTTATTAACTGAATATTTCAAGGTGATTTATTAGACATTACACAGCTTGACGAGGACCCTTGCCAAGAAGGGCCGCAATATTGCTGTCAGAAGCACCGTAGCTGACCTATCCATTTTTAGCCATTGTCTGAATGTAATTACAACAGTATACACCAACAACCTCCCCCCACAGAGGTCGTACCTGGTCCAGATCTCACATCTTACAATTCGGGCCGATGGCGATTGTATTTGCCAGTTTTCACCCCATTATCTCTATCGGTTTGATTTATACATATGTTAATACATTTCTCGGACCCCCCCCCCCCCCCCCCCCCCCCCCCCCCCCTATCCAACTACCATCTAAAACCATCGCTCTAAAAGAAGGTACATAAATCTGTTTTCGCAACTATTCTCCTGAGCATCCCCATCTGAGTTTTTAATTATTCAAACCCATCTTGACTGTTAATTATTCAAAAGAGCCGGACGAAGATAAGGGGTGTCGGAGCAAAGCAAGCAACGGAGTCGGCCGGTCTGCAAGTTTCGTAGCCTCAAGCTGGAGGGTATTACCGCAAAGTTGGCAAAGGCTATTGAATTGTATTTTTCAGATTTGGGCAAGGGACGAGGGTAGATGAGGAAAAACAGGCAGGCAACATAAATACTAGAGAAAAAGAGAAATCTGATTCTACAAAATATTTGGGATTTCGTAAAAAAAAAAAGAAGGAAACTCTAATTTCCAGGGATCGGTGTGAAAAGAACACGGAAATTTAGATCAGCATACAATTAGTTGAATCTCTGTTCTTGCTCAAACTTGGTTGCTTTGCTAGGAGAAAAAGGCATTAAGATAAACTTATTACATATTGGCCAAAGAAAACTCGTGCTGAAGGAAATCGAAAATCTCGGCGCGGCAGAACCAGGTCCAAGCGGTGATAAAGGGGGTTTACCATATTGGATTATAACAATCTTACTTATGCTAAAAAATCATGCAAATGATTTCGTAAGAGTCAGTGCAGTGCCGTTATGCTTCCGTCATTTTAGTTTAACTTAGCTTGCACTCGAGGTTGCACTTTCTGGTGGTTAAACATAACCAAATTTAATTCTACAGAATCTTTGTCATTTTGTAGAGATTAGCGTAGTGCCAGGTCAGGAAGATGCGAATTACGTGCGTAGAGTAATGCAAATTATTTTAAAAATACTCGATTTAAGGGGCGAACAGAGTAAGCGAACTAGACGTATGGAAAAACACAGATTAACCACTACATATCACACAAAACTACAAGTGTAAATAAATTTCGCAAAATGGGGAGGGTTTGCTCACTCCGAGAACGATATTCCGTAATCCGTACACAACGTGTCACGCCTGCAGGTGTTAGTGAGCTAATACGTCGACGGACTGAACCAATATTTGAATTTGGTTTGCTCAGATCAAGGAGTCTGGCGAAGACTGGATCTGGCAAAGACAAAACACAATTTGCTGTATCGAATATTAAATTTTTGGAATCCCATCGAAACCTTAGGTCTTGTTTTTAAGGTCGAGTTCGAATCCTCAGCATGAAATGGTGTACTCTGATGCGTACCTAGCCCTTGATTTGGAATCGAATCCTTGCATGGCCCCGCGTATGCCGTACTATCATAATTAATAACCCACGGATGGAATCCTTAGTAGCTAATTATTCCGATCTTCTGTTTTCCAACGAACAACCAAATTGAACAATTTATCGGCCTTGGTAGCGCTACATAGTAGGCTACTCATTCACCTTGCTTGACCGAAGCCGGTGGGAGAAAGGGGGTGACGTGGGAGTCAAATTCGCAGCGCTGGGAGGCCTTTCATGCATGATGACGAATCTTGCCCACTGCTCACTGCTAGAGACTAATTTTTTGAGTAATTATTTTGTGCTGAAAATGTCATACGTCCATTTTACAAGTAGAGAAAAGGTGACGGTTGATAAAGAAACTATGGGAGGAAGGGGGTGGGAGGAGGTAAATGTATTCGTGCATAGGATACGTCAGCTACGATGTTTTAGCAGCGATGTGTGGAGAGGCAAACAAAACTACCGCGGAAACAGTGTAAAGAGCTCAGCTACAAAGGGGTTGCCCATCCTCGATTTAACTGTACACCAATTTCCAGGGTGCAAATGCCGGCACCTGACTTTCCTTTTTTATAATATATATAATACTTTTCACCAGATCATTCTCTTGATTTCCAAGGGCCCATGATCATTCTTATTTCAAGGGTATCGTTTATAATTAAATACAAGAAACCCAAGAATTTACACATTCGTAAATTTCATCCTGTGACCCAGCCTTGCAAGTAATTCAACCCAAGCTCGTGAACATTGTAGACTTGCTTCATTCTTGGCCAATATCTGATGAAATTTGTTTACATGTACATCAGAAATCATGGTTTATCACAATACTTAATTTGAAAAAATAACGCGGCTTGGCACCGGCACGCGCCACTTGGTGTACGTCGTTTTTGGGAGTGAGCAACCCCTCGACATCTACTAGACCCGCTTGTCTATAGGTTGTTAAATAAATCAACAAATATTCCACATTGGGATCCCATCGAAACATTCGGTCTTGTTCTTTCGGAAAGTACATTTTACAGTGGGGAATTAGAGCCCGCCAATCTAATTTAAAGTTTTAATTGAGGTTCCAGTTCCGTGGTGTAGTCTACACTATCCCCCTGCTTCTCTCCGTATCATTTCCTTTCCCGTGGCCAAAATATTAGCTCACCAAAGTATTATAACAACAGATGATAGGATCTGAGATAACGAAAGTCTTCTTTCGAGTCTTCTATTTCCATTAAACAGCTCTGTTATCTTCCCCTTCAAACGTTGCCTTCCAATTGCAATAATCACTATTTACTTCCCACGGCCCACCTGTTAAATGGACACGTCAATTTCCGACGTGTATTCACTGTTGTATCAGCGTAACCCACCCACTTTGCGCATTGCCACCCTATTCCCTCCCACATTGCGGGTTTGACTGGCATCGAATGACAACAAGGGGTGAGTTGATACCGAATATTCTAGCTCAGGCTGGCGCCAGCCAGATTCTATATTTTGACGACTCGCGTATTTCTGTTAATCAAAGCTTAGGTGGAACACAAATGCTGAGAAGTTTTGGAACACAAACATTGAGAAGTAGTTTATAGGGTGGTCGATGTCGCTGAAAACGAATATCGTAGTGCGCGTTGCCGTGGCTGTTGCATTTCCGAGATGTAGGCTAAAACTCGTGTTGACTTGTCATCATTGTACATTTTTTCAAAGATACATAGTTGTCGAAATCCAATGTTATCTTATATCATTCGAAAGGCCAAAGCGAGCTCTACAAGAATACGATTCATTCTCTATTATCTGATTAACTGTTCATTCTCTATTCACCATATTTTACAAATAATGGTTACAAATTATCGCAAAAATTGCAAAGAAAGGCTCAGAACGCGGAATTTTTTTCAAGGTAATGAACTTTTGTATTCTTTAAGAAAATGAGTCCCATTTGTTTCTTAACAATTTAAGCTGAAATTCAGTTTTTTATTTTTATTTACGAGGGTCTGCGACTTTTATGTGTGGTAGCCTACACCACTGAAATGAGCTTCATTACCAAGAAGTGGTATCTATATTATTGTGTTTACTCAAACAAAGGGTCAAATAAGACTTCCTAAATGTCGATCATTGATTCACAAAAATGAAATAATGAAATTATGAAACTTAAACCTCTCAGAGCAACCCAAAGTGCCATTATAAAAATACGAAGTTTTCACAATTTTTGGTATCTGGTCTCCTCGTGGCTTTCTTCTAAGGTCAGGTAAAACATGAAATTTCTATCTGGGGATTTCGACCCTTCTTCACAAAGCTACTCCTCAGTCTGCAGCTAAAATTATGAAATACCGATTTTTTTTTAAATTTCAATGCCAATATCGTAAGGGTTTAAACTCGAAACCCATTGAGAAACTCGAGAGACGAGAAAATACGAAATTTGCAATTTTTGGTATGTCAGCCCTTCGCGGCAATGGTCCTCCTCGGATTTTTTGTCGGTCCTTTTTGGCAAGGGATCTTTTCAGGTCACTGGCAAAAATATGAAACTACGAAATTTAACCCCCTCTAAATGTGACTTGAGCAACCCGAGGTCCAACTCCTCAAGCCGCAGCTAAAATAATGAAATGCCGATTTTTTTGTCGGCTCTTCTTGGCAGTGGTGCTCTTCAGGACATAGACAAAACACTCGAGAGCCGATGAGAAACTCACGAATCAGGGATTCGTGGTAACTATCGAGTCCCAAAAATTGTGCCGAATAATTTACCGAATCTCAATCCTGATACCGAATAATTTTGGACCGATAGCCCATTTGGTACTGTGTGTAGCTACCGAATCTCCATGAGTTGATGTTCGTATGGAAAAGTTGAGATACGGTTGATAGTGGCAAAAATACTGCCAGGAATTCCAGTCCACAAGGACATGACTCTGATCGAACCATAAGATTCACTCGTCCAAGAGGGTAGGGACAAAAGTTATGGCAGACCGAGACAGACTGATGAACATGATGTGGCAACATTACTAAGGGATCTTCAAGTCTACTTCTGTTAATTCGGCGTGCTTCACTGTCATAGTTATTGTGCAAAATACAATTGAAATTGTTGATTGTTTATGATTGTTTATTATTTGATTCCAAGGAATTACACTGGAGGAGTTTTTTTGGAGATCAAATTATTCAGCCACAGTGGGGGGAGTTGGGGGGGGAGTCCCGGAAATTTTGTGGCTCGACGATACATTAATTAGGAAGCTTGCTGCTTCAGGCACTTAAAGGATGCAAAAAAAGAACCCTAAACGTAATGCAAATGCGATTTGAAGTCAGGGTCAAAACCCAATTCCCTCTAATGACCTGTGAGACTCAGATAAACACTGCACAGTAGGAGTCCTTTCCTTTGACCTGTTTACCGACATTCGCAAGTTTTCGACATTCGTAAGTTGACGTTAGATTTGATAAATATGAAAAATGCAACCTTTATACTCCGTCATTTTCTTTTTGAAATGACGGATGATAAATACATAAAATTATGTATTTGAGTTCTAACGTAGCTTGTATTTTTGAAGGGACTATGTAACCACCAGAGGCGTTACTAGCCAAAAATGTTAGGGGAGGGGAGGTATTTACTGACTGGCTATTAATTTTTTACGGACTGTTTTTCAAGAAAAAATCGACTGTTCTGACGAAAAATCGACTGATTTTCAGAAGAACGGACCATTTTATGGCACTTGCCCTTCAGCAAAGTCAAGCAAAGTCTGCGATCACAATGTCTGTCCGTCCGTCGGTCCGGGTTTTGCTACCTAGTGCAGTTCCAAATAAGCTAGGACAACGAAACGAAACAGCAGGCCCCAAATGATTAAGCTGGAAATAGTCATTTCCCCGATCCAAGCATCGCGGGGGGGGGGAGTGGAGGGAGGGGGAACCTGGATCTTGGGGCATTTATAGCTACTGAACAGATGATCGAATCGTAATGAAACTTGGCATTTGGAAAGACTTCATGTCTCAGGCGACCCAAAGCCCCCCCCGCAAATAAAAAAAAACATGCAAAAATAACCGTTTTTATAAGCGTTCACCTCTGATCTGTCTTTTTACTTTGTTAATCCCTCCGAAATAAATGCTAAAAAGAAGCACCCTAAACGTAATGCAATGCGATTTGAAGTCAGCGTCAAAACCCAATTCCCTCTAATGACCTGTGAGACTCAAATAAACATCGTACAGTAGAATCATTTGCTTTGACCTGTTTACCGACCGAAACCCGTTCTGAATCTGACTGCCATAATCGGTTTAGACTAGCGTCCCCTTAACTAATTCTCACGAGCGCGAAATTTTTCACACGGTTGGGAACGGATAGAATCAAACGGATACTTGATTACGGTTGTCCAAGGACCTGCCTCGGGAATTGCGTAATCTTTAATTTGTTAAAGGGTTGTGGGTTAATTACAGCGGAGAAGTTTGTTTAAGTGGAAGAACAAGCCCGAGTAGGCTATTGTATAATAGTTGCGAAAACAGATTTATGTACCTTCTTTTAGAGCGATGGTTTTAGATGGTAGTTGGATGGGGGGGGGGGCCGAGAAATGTATTAACGTATGTATAAATCAAACTGATAATGGGGTGAAAACTGGAAAATACAATGGTCATCGGCCCGAATTGTAAGATGTGAGATCTGGACCAGATACGACCTCTGTGGGGGGAGGTTGTTGGTGTATAATGTTGTAATTACATTCAGACAATGGCTAAAAATAGATAGGTCAGCTACGGTGCTTCTGACAGCAATATTGCGGCCCTTCTTGGCAAGGGTCCTCGTCAAGCTGTGTAATGTCTAATAAATCACTTTGAAATATTCAGTTAATAAACAGGATTTGTAATAGTTTTCAAGTTCAAGTTTAATCGGATCAGACTTGACTTGTTTAATCCGATTAAACATTCGCAAGTTCACGTTAGTTTGATAAATCCGAAAAATTTTCTTTTTGAAATGACATATGATAAATACATAAAATTAAGTATTCGAGTTCTAACGTAGCTTGTATTTTTAAGTTGACAATGTAACCACCGGAGGCGTTACTAGCCACAAATTTTAGGGGAGGGGAGGTATTTACTGACTGGCTCTTAATTTTTTACGGACTGTTTTTAAAATAATTTTCAGAACAACGGACCATTTTATGGCACTTGCCCTTCGGCAAAGTCGGCGATCACAATGTCTGTCGGTCTGTCGGTTCGGGTTTTACTGCTCCGTGCACTTCCATAAGCTACATAAGCTTGGCAGGCATATCAGTAGCACCCAAATGATTAGGCTGGAAATAGTCGATTTCCCGATCCAAGCATCGTGGGGGGGTGGGGGGGTGGAGGGAGGGGGAATCCGGATCTTGGGGCATTTATAGCTACTGAACGGATGATCGATTCTTAATGAAACTTGGCATTTGGAAAGACTTAACGTCTCAAGCGACCCAAGCACCCCCCCCCCCCCAAAAAAAAAAAACATGCCAAAATAATCGTTTTTATAACCGTTAACCTCTGATCTGTCTTTTTTACTTTTTTAATCCGACCCGAGGCCCTCCCCCCTCCGAAATAACCCTAAACGTAATGCAACTGCGATGTGAAGTCAGCGTAAAACCCAATTCCCTCTAATGACCTGTGAAAATCAGATAAACATCGCCAAAAAAAAACAGGCAAGTTTTTATAACCGTTAACCTCTGATCTGTCTCTTTTACTTTTTTAATCCGACCCGAGGCCCTCCCCCCTCCGAAATAACCCTAAACGTAATGCAACTGCGATGTGAAGTCAGCGTAAAACCCAATTCCCTCTAATGACCTGTGAAAATCAGATAAACATCGCACAGTAGTCCTTTGCTTTGACCTGTTTACCGACCGAAACCCTTTCTGAATCTGCCTGTCATGATGGGTTTGGACTAGCGTCCCCTTAACTAATTCTCACGAGCGCGAAATTTTTCACACGGGTTGGGAACTGACAAAAATCAAACCGATACTTGATTACGGTTGTCCAAGGACCTGAGTCGGGAGTTGCGTAATCTTTAATTTGTTAAAGGGTTGTGGGTTAATTATAGCGGAAAAGTTTGTTGAACAGGAAGAACAATTCCAAGTAGGCTATTGTTTACGGTCAAACAGGTGGGACAGCAGTTGCGATAAGAGCGCCGACTCATTTTGGTTCGTCGAGTGTTTTGCGTACTAAAGTAGGCAAGAACGAAACCATAACCTGATAGTCAATTCGAGAAGGAGTATTGTATTGCTAGAAATATTTTAAAGCTCAAATACGCTCGGAATTTACGCAGTGTGGAAACCCACCATTACGGAGGAGACGTACCGCATCAAGTTCCGGAAAGGGAGAAGAGAAGATAGTAAAGCGAATTTCAAACTAATTAAACAGGTGTCCTGTTCCGAACGCCAATAATTCGTCAAACTCGGTTAAAATTTGACTTAAATACATCAATAATAAAAAAGTGCGTGATGACTGCGATCATACAGACGTACACCTAGAACAAAAAGAAGTCGTTACCCCCTTGCTAGATCTATTGCGCTGACACCTGACGCCAAATAGTACAGCAGCCTCGACAGAATAAAACAACCCATAGAAGACACAGCCCCATGCCATCATCAGAGCCGAACCGCGCTCTGAGGAGTTTTAGCATCTGTACGAGGACACACTGACCGCCAGGACAGGCGGAACCGCAACCTCAGGCGGCTACTGGGTAGACGTATTGGTGGAAAAGGCGGAGATACGAGGTTTGGCTGTAACGAGCGAAACCGCAAGTTCAGGAGACTACCAGACGGCCAGATCAGAGGAAACCGCACGAGCGGGTGATTACAAGAGTGTTCTAGACTGCATATAAAAAAGTAAAACGGAAAAAAAATAACAAACTTGATATCAGCTAACAGCCAACTATTTCAGGGTTATCCTGGCACAAACTTGAAGCAGAAATTCAATTAAATTTCTTTGATTTTGAATTTATTAAAAAGGTCCTTCCTCTTTTGAAGGCATCTGACGGTTCGGACCACCATCTTCTCCATTGAAGCAGCATTGAAGGTGCCTTCTTCCCGGCAAACTTTTTAAATTATAAAAAACAAAGCAGAGGTGTCAGCTGAGTCACTTTCATAGGTGAATGGTGAATTAGCAAAATATTCAAAAAGTGACAAAAGCGTGAGTGATTATTACTAGATTTATAGGAAAAAGTGCCTGGTTTGGGTTTTAGTTTTGTCTTCGGCGGTCGTTCACTGTTAGCAAACGTTTACATAAGCATACCTCTACTGTATGTTACTTGACATTTATCTAAGGCATTTTTCTGTGCTCCCACAGACAGGTTGTGGGCACAAGAGTTTTCACGGCCTTTTGTGTGGCCCATAAGTGTGTTTGCACGACCAAGAAGATTTTCGTGGCTCGCTTTGTGGCTTGACAAACAATTGCCGAGGTGACTATTGATCTTATGTTTTAATTTGGCAAGAAATTCAAACTTAGCAGCAAAATAATGTCAAAACAATAAAACTAAAAACTTTCTCAGGTATTTAGACATAAAACTGAAGATCCTCGTTGCACGGAATTATAAGGATGAAAGCCTGAAATTCTGTTAATTGATATTTTTACATGATTTTTATTTAGATATTCAGACATTTGAAACTATGGTCCTAAAAATAGAAAAATCTGCGTTTCTGTTTCATCTTGTGGCTCGACTTTGTGGCACATTGTTTCTAAACAGAAAACACTCGGAAGTGTGTGGCCCACAACTGTGTCACAGAAAAATGCCTTGGGATAATGCGCTGTGGGACAAACAAGAATTGGGAATACTAATGGGATATGAAGGCATAGGTTCTGGTTGCTTGATTGTTTGTGAGTGACGGTCTCTGGGAATAAATTGAATAGGAAAAGTTAGTCTGTCGTCAGTAGGTCTGTGAAAAATGTCCCACAGCAGACCAAGCATGCCTATTGTAAATTATATTGCAGATTAGGGCTTTGGATGTATTTCCCAAGTAGGCAGACACCTGAAAGTGGCTCAAAGTGTAGGGTCAACAGGTCAAAAGCCAAGCAGCCCTCAACTCAAAACCAAGAGTCAAGGCTAGAAATTTGCTTTTCTAAACTAAAAGCCTACTGAAAATGAGCCATGAGCAATAGCTCATGGACTGAAGCAGATTTTAGCTAAAGATACAGAAAGAATCAGGTGCTAAAACTAGCAGAGTATACAGACTGCAAAAATTGCCCTAGGACGGTTTGCCGGAAGTGCAACCAAAATATCCGAATTTATATTTATCCCTCGCATATCATCCTAGAGGGATAATTAGCTGATCAATAAACAAAACCAAAAATCACGGTTTTCTATTTCTTTTGTGAAGGTTTTTCAGTGCAGTTCTAACTACATCTTAACTGTCAAGAAGGAAATTGCGAATCACCTAGCACCTGTTTTCGATTGCAAGAAGTTTCCTTGTAAGATTTTTATGCCAAATTCGATGTTATGTAAATTTGAGGTTGGATTTCCTCCTGTACGTCTGTCTCTGAATTGGCCCCAGCAGAGGACGGCAAATTATGTTTTGTGGAAAGTTTCTTCTTAACAGATTGCTCACCTGCTGCTAAGATTAAATATTGAAGCAAAAATATATTAAGAAATATATCAGGCCTTCTTGACAAGGGATTTTCTGCAGTAGCTAAAAATCATGAGTAAAGATAGACGGTGGTGTAAGCTGAAACTTCTTCTTGAATAGGGATGCTCTGTTTGCTATGGGATTGGATTGTTGATATTCTTCGGAATTTTGTCCATGGCTAAACCTGAAAAAATAATTTTAATGGTTTCAAGCCATACTAGATAGATATAGATATAATGTTATTGATACAACTCGTAGCACCGAATTGGCCTTCTTGTAAGGAGAGTATCCTTCGGGAAACAATATCCAACAGTAGGGTCAGAAAAGGTCTTCAAAACATGTAAGCTATGTAATCATGGAAAAATATAGAGTGTGTTCCACCCTTCTAACAATATTACTATTAGTTACTATTTCCGTTCCATCCTCACGAAAAGTTACTACGCTGACCGTTCCAATCTTGTCGGAATAGTAACTAATAGTTACTTACTATTTGCTTACCATGCTCGGGAGCGTAGTAAGCGTAGTAACCACGCATCTCCGTAACGTGATTGGTCGGATTTGCCCCTGGCGTGAGATTCTGCTGGAAAATAGAAAAATCGTTCCAGCCTTGACGGCAAAAAGCCAGAATCGTGACGTCATGCGTAGTAACTACGGTAAGTAGGGTGGAACACGCTCATAATGTCCCTTCTGTGGTAGGCTAATTGGTTATTTGAATGATTGAATGAAATTTATTTCCCATTTTCAAGACACAAAGTCAGAAATGTAGTATGAAAGAAAAGAAAGGAAAAAAAAAGACAAGAAGACACAACATGTAACACATATATTTTGATACTCTTATTTTCACATGGGCAACATAGCCCTATACAAAGTATGTCTAACGTCAAGCTATCGAATAAAACCTGCAATTCGCTCAGATACTGCAATAAAGGGATCGATGACATTATACTTTGCCGACAGTCTAGAATTACGGTCCCACGGAGGTAGTCCTAGAAGATATTTGTAATACCTATAAAATGTGGAAAGAATGCATTTTTTATCTTTCATAGTCAGTAGTGACCTGCATGACGGCAGCGCTACTATGTGCGGCATAGCGAATGCGGAATATAGCCGGGCCAGTATGTGTCTATTGTAACGACGCTTCGAAGTAATGAGTATGCCGTATGCTTTTCTAGCTTTTTCCGCAAAAAAACGATACAAGACAAGAACGCGTTGTTTTCATATGCGACCCAATAGGCAGACCAAGGTACACAATCGAAGGTGAAGGTTGAAGAATGTGATCCCCGAAGCATATATCACTTGTCTCTGTATCAGGCTTTTGGTTGAAGAAGACAACCTCGCTCTTATTCGGGTTAAATGATAAACCAAGACACTCATATTCTTCACTAAGAACCCGAAAATTTCCTTCAACATACGCAACCGACCGGCTCAAGTTCAAAACATCATCTGCGTAATTTAATAGCGACAAGTCCATACTTTCATACACAGAACTCATTCTTACAGGTCTTTGTGCTTCAACTACAGTGTTATTATAAATAAGAGGGGAAGAAATATCACCCTGGCGTATGCCTTTTTCAACGGGCAAGGTCCGACGTACGTTGGTAATTTAATCTTTACCCTTAGCTTCCGATACATATTTCGATAAGTAACAATTACCGAGGCATTAACACCGCGCTTTAAACCGCTCAGTAGCAGTTGTGCGTGGATCCCAGAATCAAAAGCTCGCCGAACATCGTGGCTAGCGATAGCCAGTTTTTCCCCAAAATTATGGCAATCAATCAACACGTTAGCAAGTATAATTTGCACATGCTCCCTACTGAGATCTTTCTTGAACCCAAATTGGTTGTCAGGTGTACTACATACATTCTTAAAATCGTCAATCACTAAAAGCTCCATTAATTTGCAAAGTACAGGCGACACTGTTATAGGCCGATATGATGCGGATTCATTTTCCGGTTTGCCTTTTTTAAGACCGGGCTAACAATACCAACGCCGAAAACATCGGGCACTATGCCTGAATTAAAGATCATCTGGTATAGCAAAGATAGATGGTTAATCAGAAGTTCACTACCGGAAACAAGGTGCATACCACAAAGACTGTCAGTACCTCTTGGGTACTTTTTTTAACTTCTTAAGGGCGGCCAGGATTTTTGACGTACAAACTATTACGCCCAAACCTGGCTCTGAATCTAAGAGAGTACTCGAGTTCTTGCTCATATTTATTTTCAAGGTCCTCATCGGTCCTCAACCAATGGGGAACATGGGAGAAGCTATTTCCAGGTGAAACCTAGGTAATGAAGGACCCACTAGACCGATAAGTAAATCTTTATGCTACACATTTGTTTCTCCCTGATATCTTGTAAGTACAATATATCAAAGTTGGAAGTACTGCCTGCTTTTCACAATTTTTTTTCAGGAACTCTCTTGAAATGGTTCTTCCTCGTCTAGTCAGCAGAGTTAGCAGAATTTACTCTCCTGTCTCAGCGTGTTTGCGGAAAGCTCCCCTATCAACCACATTGGTCAGGCGAGATGCAGCAGTTTCTGTGGCTAAGCCAATAGCTTCACAGGAAAAGCAAGAAGAAAAGAAAGATGATGATGAAAAGGTGAGTATCAATCTGTCAATCAATCTTTATTGTTCGAAAAACATTCCTTGCTGTTTTAAAGGACCCCTCTTGCTTATTCTGCCTTTTATAATACACATAGCTCCCATATGGAATTATAAGGTTCTAACATCTTTCTACATTGTTTCGTTTCGTAACTACGAATTTTAGCGCTTTTTCGTCCATGCCGAGTTTTCCCGTCACCCAACGGAAAGTTTACCTAAATCTTCATTTTCCGCTGACAACTCTTTCGCACATAACGATGTGATAATCTTCTGTGTATTACTACTTTTATTTGCTTAGTTTTCCCACTTTTTAACCAAGGCATGTTCAGTTTTCAAGTCTTTTGCCCCCAGCCGCCGCGTCTGAAGGCAGGTAGGCTGGATATAATCGATAAGCGCTAACAAGAGATTCGCCAGTTTCAGGTGGAAAGTAATGGTATTTTCGAAAACATTTTTTCTGATCCATTTTATAGTGAAAAGATCATTTCTAGTAAGATCTGTGCTTTAACAAACAAGAGCTGGAAGCTCATATGACCCATGCAAGGCTGGGTCAGAGGGTGAAAGTAGGAATTCTTAAGTTCGTCGGTCTGTTGGGATTATTTGTAAGCAAAATCCTTGAGACAAAACCCTTGGAAATCACAAGAACGTATCGTTTGGTAATGCATTTGGCTGTGATGATGCGCACTTTAGGGGCGCTAGAAATTCGTCTGTAATAAAGACTCTTGAATCAAAAATGATGATGAGCTCATCGGTTGAATTAAATGTATGGTTTACTCAAAAGTATCATTTGTACTTCAAGAAATTCAGTTGTAAGCAAAGCCCCGCTTGAGGCAAAAATGATCTAATCATGTCAAGTCTCTAATGTTTAAGCCAAGTTTCATGGTCCTAGCACATCTCGAAGTACCTTAACTCGTGATCACCGGAATTCCGGAGCCCCCTCCCCCCCCCCCCCCCCTATCTAACTCACCCCACAGTGTTCGAATCAGATCCAGTTCTGTCATTGATGAATCTAGGGCTTATGCTTGTTCTTCCCACCAATTTTCATTCCAATCGCTCCACTCTAAGTGTGTCACAAGATTTACGGCTCCCCCCTCTGAATCCCCCCCCACACAATAATCGGATCCGGTTCAAACTTCACGTGGGACATTCGAGACACGAGGTCTTTCCAAATATCAAGTTTCATTAAGATCCGATCACCTGTTAAAAAGTTATACGTACCTCTAGATTTCGGATTCCCCTTCCCTCCACTCCCCCCACGGTGGTCGGATCGGGGAAGTGACTTTTTCCATGTTATTTTGGTTGGGTCCCTGGTATGCTTGCCAAGTTTCACTGTCCTAACCCACCTGGAAGTAACTTAACTCCGTATCACCGGAATTCTGCCCACCCCCCTCTCCAACTCCCGCCACAGTGCATGAATCCCGTCCGGTTCTGTCAATGATGTACCTAGGGCTAGTGCTTGTTCCTTTTCACCAAGTTTCATCCCGATCCTTCCACTCTAAGCGTGTCACATGATTTCCGGTCCCCCCTCCCCCCCCCCACATTCATCGGATTCGGTCCGAACTTGAAATGGGACATCTGAGACATGATGTTTTTCCAAATACCAATTTTCATTAAGATCCGATAACCCGTTCGAAAGTTATGCATGCCACTAAATTCCGGATTCCGGCTCCCCTCCCTCCCCCCACGATGGTCGGATCGGGCAAGTGACTATTTTCAGCTTAGTTTGGTCGTGTCCCTCATGCGCCTCCCAAGTTTCATCGTCCTAGCTTATCTGGAAGTACCCTAACTCGCAAACACCGGACTAACCGACCGACCGACCGACGGAAAAGTGATCGGTATATGGCACTTGGCCGGAAGGCAAGTGCAATAAAAACCGAATATTTGTTCTCTCGTCAAACGTAACTATATACAATTGCGCTTCTACTTAGTCAAATATTCAGTAATTACACAAGAACAAGAGTTGCAACAGATTAAAGCTCTAAAATTCAATAATTGATATAAAAAAAGAGGAAAAGAATTTAAAATTTCGCGTTGAAAAAACTCACAAAGGTTGAAAAAACTTCTTTCGTACCGCGCATGAATTGCCCGAGTGGGTTGGATCTTAGGAACTGGTTGCGCTGCCATTCTCTGTAGATTATTGAAGAGCTCGACCTTTTCAGCCATTCCCTTTATCATTTAATGCATCACTTTTTGGGGCAGCAGCTATAGTCTAGAAAAGTGGGGTTCCGGGAAGAAACCCGAACATACCCTCACCACCGAGGAAAGATAATGATAAACGAGGAAGTGCAAAACGAAGTTGGAGGTTGATGGTTCTGTTTTTTTTTTTTTTTCCGTAATTTAATTTATTTTTATATTATTTAAAAACTAAGAAATCAGATTTCGTACTTTTTGTGGCTACTCCTCCATCCCTCAGTGATATGAAGGGGGGGGGGGGATATGAAGGCATAGGTTCTGGTTGCTTGATTATTTGTGAGTGACGGTCTCTTGACCATTTCTCCGCACTCCATCTAGGAAGAAGATTTTTTAGACCCGATTAGTCCCTTTTTTTTTCTTCTTTTAAATGTTTATTTTTTTATCTCGTGCATTTGCTACATTATTGAAAGCTCAGTGTATTTATCCTAGGTACCTCTGGAATATCGAGCTGTCGATTTGAATTTCAGTCCAGTCCAGTCAGTTCCCCTTTTGCAGGTGAAGGTCTGAATTAGATATTGCTTCAGCCCAAGGTGTCTGCGAATCATATTTGACGATGCAAAAGGGATACGTCAGCTACATTTTATTAGAGCTATATCTCGCTTGAGCGAAAGAGGACCCTTGAAATATAGCTCTAATAAAACGTAGCTGACGTATCCGTTTTGCATCGTAAAATATGAATTAGTTGAATGCAAATGAGCAGACTGACTAATTCGTTTTTGTTTTGCAGGGCTACTATTCCTGGGGCTTCGATGAAAATCGATTTTATGACCAAACTCTTGGCCACACATATTTCTTTGTGAGTTTCACCTTGGCGCTTGTGGTTTATCCTATTATATACTACAATCGACCTGACGTTAGGTAAGCAGTTTATGTTGAATCAGGGATCGATAAAGCATTGTGACCATAACCTTAGAATCGCGACTGGAACCTGCCAAGGGTTTACAGGGTAAAAGTATCCTCCGAGCATATCGGATTTGCGCTTGCACAGCAGTAGTGAACGTGTCCGAAAGCTTTTTGGTGCTGTAAATGCTGCATCAATGCTGCATTTTCTTTTCTTTTTTGACCGAAAGCTGTTACCTTTTTTTCTTCTCTGACACTTCTAGAATTCCAAAATTTAAGTCAGGAAGAAGAAGAAGAAAAAAGAATTAGCTGTATAAAGCTGACAAAATGGACCAGCTACAGATATCCAACCTTCTTATCTTTCCTTTCTTCGTTGGCCATGATCGCCAGTTGTCTTAGAATTTGGAATGTTTGCCAAATTGTCAGTTGTTTCTTCTTGAAAATTCAGCATAAATTTTAGCATTCTTGCTGAATTTGTCGATGAATTTTATGCTGAATTAATGCTGCATTAATTGAGCGAAAGTTGAGTCCGAAAGCGAAATGCTGAGTTAATTCAGCGTTTCGAAGCTTTCGGACACGCTCAGTATCTTTTCGCTGATCCGAAAGGGGAATCTGTGTTGGAATTGGTATCAAGACCATCAAGACTTGTGGACTTCCGGTCTTTGCCGGACCCGGTACAATGTTGTTGTATCCTTAAATCACCCATTACTCAGGTTCATTAGATAATTCTTTTATGTCTTTATTGTTAGGTCGGAACTAGGTTATTGCTGTGTTATCAGTACGGGTCGACGACTCATAAAATAACCTGATTCAGCATGTTCTTTATGTCTCTGTTCACCCTTCTAAGTTTTCTAACAGGATTTTGTTCGTTCCGAAATTTCCGGTTCGCATTTTGGTTTTATATTCCTTTTGCCACACGAACAACCCGGCAAACACATTGATAGAACTACCAGATTTCATCTTTTCCAGAAGGAAAATGAAGCTGGTAGATCAGTTTTACGTGTCTTCAAATCCCAAGTCGAAAATCCAAACATCTGATAAAGAACCCGATTAAAGAACCCAGGAAAAAAGATCAGATTGATCGACTTAAAGGACCTCTCTTGCTTATTCTGCCTTTTGTGACATAGCTCCCTCATGGAATTATAAGCTTCTAAAATCCCCACCTTTCTCCATTGTTTCATTTTGTGCCTATGAATTTTTAGCGCTTTTTTGGCCGTGCCGAGTTTTGCCCTTCAAGCAACGTAAAGTTTGAAACTTGAACGTCCACTGACAACTCTTTCACACATAAGGACACCAGAATCTTCTGTTTTTTACATTATTTATTTGCTTAATTTCCGTCTTTTTAACCACGGCGCGTTCAGTTTTAAAATGTTTTGCTCCCAGCCACCGCGTCGCAGAGCAGGAAGGCTGGAAGAATTCGACAAGCGCTGACAAGAAAATCCCTAAATTCAGGTGGAATGTAATGGCATATTTGAAACACGTTCCTTCCGATCCATTTCATGCCGAATAGGGCATTTCTAGTAAGAGTTGTGCTTTAACTTGCCTGCTCTCTTCACTATCGGCACCCTTAAAAGGTAAAAAAATGTTCCGGAAGAGGAAGGTCTCGTTACTAAAAAAAACTTGAATTGTACGAACTTCCATATTCTATATATAGGGCTACCGCGCCCGACTTAGGACTTGACCTATACCACTCAACCACAAGCCTGATTTTATGACCTATGGCAAATGCTGGACACCCTATGCCAAACGCTGGATACCGGCTGGTAACCTAACCCTGACTTACCCCACTATAGGTGGATTCTGGTAGGTTGATTTCTTAGCTTCACTCAAATCATCAATGTTCTGTTGGGTTAGAGTATCCAGCATTTGACACAGTGTATTCAGCGCTAGGCATAGGGTATGCAACAATCATGGGTTTCTGTTAGACTGACCTATACCCTTTACTTGTTTGAACGAAGTGCCTCGACGGCTTCGAGGTTTCTCATGCTAACAGATTTAAAGGTAAACTTTACGAATTCATAGGGATTACCTCAACTACGATCCCTAAACCCCCGGACACCTACGTATATGTTCTTATCATAACTTTTGTCCTCTGTTATTAGTTGCGTCTTTTATCTGAATTCTCAGTTCTTCTTTCTCGCTTCTGAATTCTCGATTCTCGTACAAATTACCGTTTTTGCTCCTCTGGCTTCTCCATTCTCGCTTTTCACAAGCACACTAATTTGGCAGCTCTGTTTATGCATATTGAACACCCACACTCTGTTGACCAATCAGGGAGGAGAACAGAGAGAGGAGAATCGAGAATTCACCATCGGAGCAACTCATCGATTCTACAGAATCGCGAGGCTTTCCCCGTTCTCAATTCTGAAAAACTCAAGAAAAGGAGAATTCGCTTCATCTGAAATAGGAGAATTGTGAGGAGAATTCGGATCAAAACGCAACTACTGTTTGTCCCATGTCCGCTAAGGAGCCAATAAAAAACCAACAAGTGACGTGTTACAGGGCCTGGGTATTGTCACGCGGGAGAAAACCGTGGCGCAAGTTTGAATTCTAGAACTTATGCAGACTCACAGTTGTACACATTTTTTCTTGATTTTTCTTATAGCTTGGACCGGTGGGCACACCAAGAAGCTTACATTGAGCTAAACAGGAGAGAAGGTCTTGGTCTACCTTTGGTTGATCCTGACTACGCAGAACCAGCTAAGATCAAGCTGCCATCCGACGAGGAACTAAGAGCCAATAACATCAGAATTATCATCTAAATTGATCGTAGCTGAGTGCAAATCTAGCAAGGCTGCAGGGAGAAAGTCGCCATACAAGAATTCTAGATTGAAATTTTTCTACAGTCGGTTGTACAACTTACCTTGACGTGGACGTTCGTGAAAGGTTACAGTAAAGTTTTAATGCGAATATTATGTTTCTCTTGCATTCAGTAGTTGCGTTTTTTATGGCACTTGCCCTTCGGCCAAGTGCCATATAGCGATCGCAATTTCTGTCCGTCCGTCGGTCTGTCCAGGTTTTGCTAGTTCGGGCACTTCCACATAAGCTAGGACGATAAAAACTTGGCAGGCGTATCAGGGACCCCAAATGATTAAGTTGAAAATAGTCACTTCCCCCATCCGAGCACCGTGGGGGGAGTGGAGGGAGGGGGAATCCGGAATCTTGAGGTATTTATTACTTTTGAATGGGTGATCGGATCTCGATGAAACTTAATATTTGGAAAAACCTCATGCCTCAGACAACCCACTTAAAATCTGGACCGGATCCAGTGACTTTTTTGGGGGGGGGGCTGGAGGGGCAACCGGAAATCTTGGGAAACGCTATGAGTGGAGGGATCGAGATGAAACTTGGTGGGAAGACACCTAGCAAACACTAGATACATCATTAACATGACCGAGCCGATTCGGGGAGTGGAGGGAGGGGGAATCCGGAATCTTGAGGTATTTATAACTTTTGAACGGGTGACCGGATCTCGATGAAACTTGATATTTGGAAAGACCTCATGCCTCAGACGACCCACTTAAAATCCGGACCGGATCCGGTGACTTTTGGGGGGAGCTGGAGGGGGCAACCGGAAATATTGGAAAACGCTATGAGTGGAGGGATTGAGATGAAACTTGGTGGGAAGACACATAGCAAACACTAGATATACCATTGACATAACCGAGCCGTGCCTACTCGTAACAAGTGCCATATGAGCTCGTAGCTCTTGTTATCCTAATTCTCCGTTCTGAATTCTTGCTTCTGAATTCTTGTACAAATTACCGTTTTTGGTCCTCTGGCTTCTCCATTCTCGCTTTTGACAAAAGCACTAATTTGGCAGCTCATCCGTAACCCGGTATACGTGTTTATGTATATTGAACACCCGCACTCTGTTGACCAATCAGAGAGGAGAATCGAGAATTCACCATCGGAGCAACTTCTCGATTCGGCAGAATCGCGAGGCTTTCTCCGTTCTCGATTCTGAGAAAAACGCAAGAACAGAAGAATTCGCTTCATCTGAATAGTCCAAAAATTGCGAGGAGAATCGCAAGGAGAATTCGGATCAAAAACGCAACAAGTATTGGGCGTCCATTGGCATTCCGCCAGAGTTGCGTGGGCAATGGAACCTAATGGTTCGGGCGGGACTGGGATTCTCTATTGCGTTTCCAGCACCATCTTCCAACGTGTATGTACCTAAAACTGACAGGTTGCATGTTGCATATGAATTCATTAAATTAAGAAAATAGATTGCATGACGTAAAGATAAGAAAATGTAAAATTATGCCCCTGTATGACAGTTACGACTTTCCACTGCGGAGACACCGTTCTTATAGATTCTAAAAACACAGCGAATTGTCTTTATGAAGCTACAACGTAAAAAGTTGCTCAATATATACAAACAAGTCTAAAGAGAAAAATTGGCTCGTTTTCACGCCTTTCCGCTTCTGTTTTTTTTTTTCATGGATACGCCGTCACTTAGCCTTTTACCTTTGGTAGAGCTTTCCTTTATTACCAACAGGACTTGAAATAATCGCAGAAAACGGCGTTCCCGCAAAGTGACAACGTCGCTATCGGCTGTAGCCAGGATTAAGTAAGGCGCCGCAGGCGAAATTTTCTGAATCCGCCTTTTTTTTTCTGGCAACATTCAAATACTTCCCATGCAAATTCTAGCTTTTAACATGGTTCAAGCCCCCCAAAATTCCATCAATTCTGTGGAGAAACTTATGATAAAACTGCCTTTTTGCGATCCCAAGATTTCCTATTAAGCCCAGAGCTGTCTAGCGAAACGAAAGGTGCGAAATTTTCCGATAAATTAAATACAAAGTACTTTTGTTCGGAATTTACAGCAAGCAAAAGTAGGCTAGTCTTCATGTCAAGAGACGTGCTTATTCTTGAAGTACTGCAATCCTAAGAACTGAACAAATGAACAGCAACCAGCTGAAGCTACCGTAAATGGTAAAGAACGAGAGAAAGAACTTACCGCAACTCAGTAACTGGGTTGAAGCAAATAATGAATTCGTACTACACCGAGAAACTAACTAAAACAAGAGCTACGAGCTCGTATGGCACTTGTTACAAGTAGGTGAGAAAACGAGAAAGTAAATCCGAGCATTTTTCCGGAAATTCCGGTACCCCTCCCCGCCGTGCTCGGAACCGGTCCAGAGCCAAACATATGCGATCTAAAGCATACGATCTCTCTACTTTCAAAGTTTCATTCAAATCATTCCACTCGTTTAACCCCTATGTGAGCCACAACATTTCCGGGAGTTCCCCTCCAACTCCCCCCACTGTGGCCGAATACGACTCGGACACATAAACTTCGCATCTCTAACATCTCCTCTTCCCGTCCATCAGGTTTAACTCAAATAAGAGCATATCTTCAAATTTCCGGTTCCCGCTTCATCCTTCTCCTACTTTGGTTGGATCCAGTTCGGACGCCAAATGACAAATCTAGGCCGCATACACTTGGTACTATCTAACTTGCATCCCATTCGGCTCATCCGTTTGGTTTTTGAGCATGTCACAGAGTAGTCGGACCCCCACCCCCCCAACTTCTCCAACCATGGCCGTGTGGGGTTCTGACACATGCTTTGCATATCAAGGTCATCAGTTCTCATCACCCATGAAGTTTCACTTGAACCGGACCATTTGTTTGCAACCTATGGAAGTCAGTAATTACCGGATTCCCCCTCCCTCAACTCCCCGAAAAATAGTCTTATCCAGGAACGGAAGTCTTTGTAGGGCATTGTGTCGGGTCCTTAAGTCTTATTTGGTCGGATCACTAATTAAATTTAATTTAATTTATTTATCACCCACACAATACATGAAGTAAATATGGTGGAGTAGGAATAAGTAAAAAAAAACACAAAAAAAGAAAACGAAATATACACAAAATCAACGAAACAAACGGATAAGACGGTGGTGAGGGGATAGGCGCGCATAAGCCGTACCGGAGAGTAATATGCTCTGCCAAGTTTTATCATCCTTAGCACATATGGAAGTATCCTAATTTCGCGATCCATCCAGATCCCTCCCCTCTAAGCGTGTCACATGATTTCGGCCCCCACCCCACCCTTCGGCCTCCCCCCCCCCCCATATTCATTGGATGCGGTCCGGACTTTAAGTGGGACATCTGAGCAGGGGCGTAGCTAGCTCTTCTCTGTTGGGGGGGGGGGAGAGAAGCGGCCTAGTGCCGACAGTGGGGTGTCGTAAAGTGTGGCGCCCTCCAGACCCCCCTTTCGGGTCCGTTCCATAGTCATAGATCCCAGGGAATTGCAGCAACTAACGGAGCACAAAGCACAGCTCTTACTAGAAATGGCTTTTCCACGATAAAATGGCCCGGAAATAGTGTTTTATAAATTACTCATACTTTCCTTTCGAAATTAGGGATTCTCTTGACTCTGGCTAGGCTTCGTTAGAAAATGTTGGATTTTTTGCGCAGCAAATTTAAATTTGTGTGTTAAGTTTATAGAAATGGGAGAAAATCCTGTTTTGCCACGCCTGACTACAAAAGCGCTCTAATGCGCACAAGTTATTGTCCGGCAAACCCTCAAAATCTCGGCTAGATCTGAAAAGCGAAAAATTCAAATAAAGCGACAAACATAGATTTTCTTAAGAAGCAGATTTCAGAGGTTAACAGGCCACGCATGTCGTCACTGTGTGTATGAAAACAGTGAAAAGCAAGAGGGGTTCTTTAATACCACGAACTAGGCCGTTCGTTATGAGAGAACCCTGCCGCAGCCAAAAATGAAAGATGCATTTTACAGTGACGGCCATATCAGTCGTTGTTTTTGGGATCCCAAAACGTAAGTGGAAGGATACTTATGACATCGCAAAAATGCCCGTCTGTCCGTCTATCTGTAAGCACGATAACTCTCGAAGGGAATGAGATATTTTGTTGAAACTGGGTTTGAGGATTCATTGGGTCAAGGGTAAGGTCAAGTTCGTAGATGGGCTATGTAGCTCCACATTTAAGGGTGGGGGAGGGGGTTCAAATTAAGGGACAAACAAAATATTTTTAAACAGCTAATGTGATAGTCGATTATGGGGTAAGAAGGCATGCTGAGCACGATAGTGGAAGATTATTTTCTCGCCGGACAAGTAGTTCGTCCGGAATCCGGCAAAAACCGGAAAGTTGGTTAAAAGTAAAAGTTTTGTTTGAAGTTGATTAAATGGTCGATTTAGGGGTAAGAAGACATGTTGAACAAGATGGTGAAAACAATTTTCTCGCCGAACAAGTAGTTAGTCCGGAATCCGGCGAAAACGGAAAGTTGGTTAAAAGTAAAAGTTTAATTTGAAGCTGATTATTCGGTTTATGGGTAAAAAGACATGCTAAAGGATGGGGAAAATCATTTTCTCGCCAGACAACTAGTTCGCCCGGAATCCGGCCAAAACCGGAAAATTTGTTAAAAGCAAAAGTTCGATTAAATGACAGATTAAGGAAGTCAAACTTTTATTCAAAGTTGATTAGATGTTCTTTATAGGGATAAGGAGATACCCTGGATTTGTTTCTGAATTTTCTTTTTTGCTGGACTAGTAGTTAGCTCGGAAATCGGACGAAACCGGAACTTGTCAGAAGTAAACCAGGAAGTCTCGGTCAGTATCGTCAAAAGACATGGCTTATAAAGGTATATCTGAACTTGGTTTTCTCTGATGATTAGCCTGTCAGACCGGATCTGACAAAGACAAGACCCGATTGTCTGAATCACATATTAGATTTTTGGGATCCCATCGACACCTTTGGTCTTGTTTAAATACTCTTTGAGCCCAAGCAAACATATATTCAAACAATGTTTACAACGGATATACGTCAGCTACGATTCTTCTTCATGCGATATTGACAGCCTGACGAGGATCCTTGCCAAGAAGGGCCGAAATATCGCTGAAGAAGAATCGTAGCTGACGTATATCCGTTGTAAATATTGTTTGAATATATTTAGTTTTTTGCCAGACAAGTAGTTTGTCTGGAATCCGGCCGAAACCGGAAGTTGGGCAGAAGTAAGGAAGGAAGGAGATACGACGTAGGCTATAGGTTAAACCGTATCCTGAATCCATATTTGAATATTTGACAGCGCAAAACGGATATCTGAATTTATTTGAACTTGTTGAAATTCAGCTGGCGGATCCGGTTTGCACTGTCAAATACGAACTTTGTCTTCTCATATTATTACCGTTGGCCTTAACCTGTTTGTAAATGTTGAAAGTAAAAATGTTTCAGAAGTCTGTTGAAGACCGAATATCTACAAGACCGAATTGTTGGGAGCAAATATTAAAATTTTGGGATCCCATCGAAACCTTTGGTTTTGTTTTCAAGACGACTCTAACTGAATAATAATAGATCAATAGATAGCCGAGATGCTAAGAAGGTCTTCGCTTCTCTGAAACGATGAAGACTGTACTATATTCTAATATAACAACAGAAATTCTAAAGGCAATTATACAAAGGCAAAGTTCTTTCAATGCGACACAACGCGGGCCTTTTATCCCATTTCTCGTTCGTTCTAGTCGTGTCAGAATTTACTCTAGTGCAAAATAAAGTATGTCGATCTGGCTTAATGCTCGCACAATAACTCGAAGATTATTCAAATAATCTTTGCAATAACTTTTGTACTGGTACGTCTGCTACCGGTGCTACCGTAAACATTATTGAAATACTGAATGCGAGCGAGATTCGTGTCGCATAGCAACAACATAGTTGTATTTCACTGCATGCATAGCGTCGTGTTCGCGGCAATGCAAAATCTGTGGTCAGACGGGAAACTTGTACATCGAAATTTTCTTGAACCTCCTGTCCTTTTAGAGTATACGTGAACAGAACTGCATTGCAGAAACATGTATGGGTAACAGTATGTAAATATACAAAACAAATTCCATAAACTATCACGGACCAAGCGACGTCGCTTGGCCCGTGTGCCGACGGTTTCTGGAACATTGGGGGAGGGGATTCCGGATTCCGGCTCCCCTCCTTCCCCCACGATGGTTGGATCGGGCAATTGGCTATTTCCAGCTTAGTTTGGTCGGGTCACTAATATGCCTGCCAGGTTTCATCGTCCTAGCACATCAGGAAGTACCCTAACTCGCGATCACCGGACTAACCGACCGACCGACGGAAAAGTGATCGGTATATGGCACTTGGCCGGAAGGCAAGTGCCATAAAAACGCGGGGACTCCTCAAGTGGAGTCCTCGGGGAGCGGCGAGGATACGCCTCAAGAATCTGGAAGGTGTCACAGAGGCAATACGCTGGGTGTTCAGAATAAATATGCAAATCTATGGGGCACCGGAATCGGAAGAGTAGTTTGGGTAGACAAGAGAGCAGCTAAAGGAACATGTATATTTGAATACCAGCAAATTAGCCATCAGCATTTTCATGGTATCCGGAAGAGTTGGCTTGACTGGACGAAAGACCTGTGTACCTACAACTCCTACAAGGTGAAGTCTGGCTTTTACGAAAAGTTGATATTTTTCGACTTCATAATGGGAGGTTGTCGGTTTACACAAACACAAAAAGGCTCTCCAATACTTTCTGTGACGAAGTCCAAAACATACCAGTGAACCTCGGGAGAACGAGAAACGTCGCCCGGATGATGAATCAAATCCTATGTCAACCAATCAGCGGCGTTTGCAGCTGTGGTGAAGTCACGGCTCTGCGCTAGGCATGCGGCGATTCCTCATCGGCACGAAGAGTTAGTCATCAAGAGTATTGAACAGCAGACATCCCTCTACTGCTGAATTACATTCAGAATGAAGCGAATTGTACCGTGTTCTTCAAAACCGTGCTAACTGAAATTTTTTTTAAAACTGAGTTAACTATATACCATTGGAAAGAACATAGCTGATTTGGTATTCTATAAAACTGTGCTAAGTCTAAGATGACCACATGAGCACCATCTAACAGGTAGATTAGTTTTAACTTTCTGAGCTCCTACTTTCTTCATGCAGATGGCATACACAAAACTGGGCACAAAAATTATGAAAATGTAGTTAGCACAGTTTTGAAGAACACGGTACAATTAAGACCTCTTGACTCACAGAACAAATCTCCGACACAAGCTCGAGAAGATTTTACTTTTTATTTATTTTATGTGGAGTCCCTTCCACAGCGAACAGCAGATAATCCGCACAGGCCGGTTGCTTCCTCCAGGTCTGCAGTGTGCAGCAGTTTAACCGCTTGTCTTCTATTGGCAAGCACGTGTCTCTGCAGACAGAGGAGGGTGATTTCCGGCGGTATGATAATCCCTGAAAAAATCCGGCAGTCTAATAATAAAGCTAAACGTTGTGGAGTTCAAGTCCACGATAGGGTGGATTGATCTCGTCAAGCTCGACGCTAGCACCAATATAAGCGTATTCTCGCCGTTCCCCGAGGAGTCCACTTGAGGAGTCACCGCGTTTTTGTTTGTCCCGGGGTATGTCCCCGTATTCTCGCGAGTCCCCACGGACGGGGAATGCTCCGATTATCATCACCATCAATAAAAAAGACTCCCTTTCAGATTCGGAGGGGAATCAATTTTTGTTGGTGTTGGTGCTACGTAAATTAAATGAAAACACTCAGAATAAACAAAGCCTAAAATGAAGTGGATCCAGACTAATTTCATCAACTGCATATTTATTATTTTTGAACAAAACCCATTTTGGAAGCATTCCCCGTGTTGTCGCTGTTTCTACGCTGAGTCCGCGTGGAGTGACTCTCTCTATTCTCGCCGTTCCGTTCGAGTCCTCGGGGAACAGCGAAATACGCCTTAGGAGTTTCGCGAGTTGGAAATCCGAGTTTGGAAATCCTATTATAAATTGTCGTATAAATGTACAAAATCTGAATATCCAATCATACATATACACCTCGCGGTCACTAGCCAACTAGTTGGCTGCTGTAAAAAATTCCGATAGGAAACGCCGGCGTTGCCGACTAGTTGGCTACGAGAAAAAATCGTATAGGATTTTTGTTTGTGTTCCGACTAGTCCGCCACTGTAAGAAATTTCGTATAGGAAATCCGGCGTTGCCAACTAGTTGGCTACGAGAAAAATCCGTATAGGATTTTTGTTTGTGTTCCAACTAGTCCACCACTGTAAGTAGTTTCGTACACGAAATCCCGCGTTGCGAATAGTTGGCTACGAGAAAAATTCGTATAGGATTTTTGTTTGTGTTCCAAGAAGTCCGCCACTGTAAGAAATTTCGAATAGGAAATCCCGCGTTGCCGACTAGTTGGCTACGAGAAAAATCCAGAGCAAAATAACACTAGGAAGTAGTGGCAAAACTTGTCAAAATTGACAAACACTCAATTAGCAGCGATACTAGCAGTACTAGCGGTAGAGAACATCCCTACTGAAACTCATTCAGTCGTTCACCAACGCTTGCTCCGATAACTTCATATTCTGAACAACGCAAAAAAACGATACAGCCTTCATTGTTTTCTTGGTGTTTGCAGACCGTCCCTTTGCTTTACTAGAAATTTCTAAACCCGCAAGTTTGTCTGGCTTTAAATGCCGCAAGCCTCGTGGGCGGCGCTACAAGTATAGCCCGTTTGCAAAGCATGGAAAGCATAGGTCTTGGCGCTACTCCCTGGTGTTATTTTACTCTGGAAAAATCCGTATACGATTTTTGTTTCTGTTCGAACTGGTCCGACACTGTAAGAAGTTTCGTACAGGAAATCCCGCGTTGCCGACTAGTTGGCTACGAGAAAAATCCGTATAGGATTTTTGTTTCTGTTCCAACTAGTCCGCCACTGTAAGAAGTTTCGTATAGGATATCCCGCGTTGCCGACTAGTTGGCTACGACGAGAAATCGTATAGGAGAAAACTTTATATCCAACTAGTTGGCTTACATAAGAAAATTCGTCAAGGAATACAGAATTATCAAACTAATTCTCTAAAATAAGAAAAAATGTATAGAGACAAATTGACTATCCAATGAGATGGCTGTTAATTCATTGACTATTAGACAAAGTGGTGCATAGCCAACTAATGGGATCGAAATCCTTGTTGAGACTAAAAGCTGTTCCGACTAGTTGGGTATTTTCTGAAATTCTAATAATCCCTATACGAGTGTGAAATTTATTCAACTAGATGGATATAAAGTTTTCTACTATACGATCTCTCGTTTGAGTCAACTAGTTGACAATGTGGGATTTCCTATACAAAATTTCTTACGGTAGGGAACTAGTTGGCTACAAACTTTTCTCCTATATGATTTCTGATCGTAGCTAACTAGTTGGCAACGCGGGATTTCCTATACGAAATTTCTTACAGTGACCGAGTAGTTGGAACACAAACAAAAATCCTATACGAATTTTTTTCGTAGTCAACTAGTCGGCAACGCGGGATTTCCTATACGAAAATTCTTACAGTGGCGGACTTGTTGGAACACAAACAAAAAACCTATACGAATTTTTCTCGTAGCCAACTAGTCGGCAACGCGGGATTTCCGATACAGTGGCGGATTAGTTGGAACACAAACAAAAATCCTATACGAATTTTTCCCGTAGCCAACTAGTCGGCAACGCGGGATTTCCTATACGAAATTTCTCAGTGGCGGACTAGTTGGAACACAAAACAAAAATCCTATACGAATTGTTCTCGTATCCAACTAGTCGGCAACGCGGGATTTCCTATAAGAAACTTCTTACAGTGGCGGACTAGTTGGAACACAAACAAGAATCCTATGCGAATTTTTCTTGTAGGGAACTAGTCGGCAACCCGGGGATTCCTATACGAAATTTCTTCCAGTGGTGGACTAGTTGGAACAGAAACACAAACCTTATACGATTTATCTCGTAGCCAACTAGTCGGCAACGCCGGCTTTTCCTATAGAAATTTGTTACAGTAGCCAAATAGTTGGCTAGTGACCGCGAGGTGTATATGTATGATTGGATATCCAGATTTTGTATATTTATACGACAATTTCTTATATTTTCCAACTGGCACTGTCTAGGGAACCGGGAGTCGTACTTTATGTCGTACGGGCTACGGAACCGGTAGTTCTCACGGAAACCAAACCATATGAGCTGCGATTCCGGGATCTGACGTCATTAACTAACGGAAACTTGTATGTGCTGGCTCCCGTTCCGGTAGTAATTGGAAATAGCTCACGGAAACTTTATCGCACCAGCTTCTCGTCCGGTAGCCTCACGGAATTGTGTACTCAGAAGCTAGGGAGCCGGTAGTTGATACCGGAAACTGTATAATTGGAGCTTCTGTTCCGGTAGTGTCTACGTGGAATATAAAACTCACGGAATAGTTTGGATGAGAGCTAGGATGCCGGGATTTTCACGGACTTAGAGAAAATAACATGGGAAAAAATTCACTACCGGAACCCATATATTGAGAGCTGAGGTACCGGTAGAAACTACTATTTGCTTGAAAATGACCAGCTCACGGACATAGATGGCTATGGGCTAGGGTTCCGGTAGTGATGAAAACCGGAAGCTAATATTTTTAACTAACGGAACCCAACTTCTGCTGGCTGGGGTTCCGGTAGGGCAAACAAAAAATAAGATGTATAACTGGATTCAGTGAGCTGTACCGGACTCAAAGTCCATATTGACACCCGTCCATGAGTTTTTAATTTTATTTTTTGGCACTACCGGAACCGCAGCTCGCAAGAGCTGGGTTCCGTGAGTAAAAAATATTCACTTCCGGTTTCCTAGTCTACACTGACATGGGTCCGTGAGTCCTATTTTTTTTTATTTTCGTCACTACCGGAACCCTAGCCCATAGTCACCTGTGTCCGTGAGCTGGTCATTTTCAAGCAAATAGTAGTTGCTACCGGTACCTTAGCTCTCAATATATGGGTTCCGGTAGTGAATTTTGTCCAATGTTATTTTTTCTAAGTCCGTGAAAATCCCGGCATCCTAGCTCTCATCCAAACTATTCCGTGAGTTTTATATTCCACGTAGACACTACCGGAACAGAAGCTCCAATTATACAGTTTCCGGTATCAACTACCGGCTCCCTAGCTTCTGGGTACACAATTCCGTGAGGCTACCGGACGAGAAGCTGGTGCGATGAAGTTTCCGTGAGCTATTTCCAATTACTACCGGAACGGGAGCCAGCACGTACAAGTTTCCGTTAGTTAATGACGTCAGATCCCGGAATCGCAGCTCATATGGTTTGGTTTCCGTGAGAACTACCGGTTCCGTAGCCCGTAGGACATAAAGTACGACTCCCGGTTCCCTAGACAGTGCCTTTCCAACTAGAGGTTACCCCTTAAAGGTCTGTTGATTTGACCGATGACAGTTCAAGACTTCCATTGTCACGTTGAAGAAGAAGAAGATTAATTTTGTTGGCGCCCAGCCATCTAAATTATTCATTTGGAATTAGGAGTGTTAGTTCAAAAAGGGCGACATGAGTGCCTACAGCCAGCCCTGTTGACTCAAAATGTAGAGCAAGCCAGCAACCAAAATTGAATTGGAAGTGTTCGGGTCCATACAGTGGGGCATGTCCTTCTAATCATTGAAAACTGATTGAGACTGAATTGATGAAGTAATGTAGGAAAAGTTCATGGTTATGCTGTCTGTGTTGTTTCGAGATAACTTCAGGGAAGATGCTATCTTCTTGTGGGAGAAGGCTGCTGTTTCTTTGGCTCTGTGTCTGCAGTCCGTCCATGGGATTGTGTGGAGATTCTTCTAGATGTCAACATAAAAAGATACTGATTGAAGGAAGTCCTTTTGGGACTATTAGTGATGGCCCAAAGCAGTATGCAGAAGATTCATACTGTATCTGGTTGATAAAAGGTAAGAATGTTGACACGGTGACACCTGGAGCACGGTACCAAGGAGGATCACAGCAGCCAGGTTCACTTTATAAGACCTGTCCATCTGTGGACATGGTGACTCTGTTGGGATGGAAGACAAAGAAGGACATTAGGCTTGAGCCCAGACTGGCTGCAGGACAGCTACAGGCTACAGGAGGGGTATCCAACCTTAGACAAGATTTCAAATTTCTAGAGAAGTCTTTCCTTGAGAATAATCTATCTGGCTCTGATCTGGCTTGAAAAGGAACCAACAAATATGACAAAAATAAGCGTTAGATTCACCAACATTCATCCACCTACATTATCCTAAAATTGTCAGTAGTCGTTTTCTTCACGGAAAATGACGTCATTCTCCCCGAAAATGTTATTTTTTGGCTAGCGAATCAAATGACAACAGATAAGCTATTTTCATCATCGCTAGAACTTTGCTGGGAATCTTAGAACGGAAAAAAAAAACTTCCGCTGGGATAAAACAATAAATAAAACAACAATATTGCTAAGCAGTACTTGAATAAAATAGAATGAAGGGCTGGTCGTTGATAATAATAGATAACTGTTGTTGAATTGAACGCAGCTTAGATTGAAGCTAATTGAATGGTTTGAATATTGGACAGATAGATAATGATTCAGTATTTCTAGTTAAACATATTTAGAATTTTATTTTATTAAACATACAAGATCCCTTCATTCTAACTTTAACTCAATTGACTACAAAATGATGGAAAAGGTAGTTTTAGCAAAGTCAATAGCCAGAAAATCCTTTTTCAAAGCAGCTTCAGAATAAAGAAAAGGCATTGAATTTGAATATTTTCGGAGAAATGACTGTTAAAAAAAGTCATATTTTTCCTCTTTTCTGTCAGGACAGCATGTACATTTCATTTTTAACATTTGTGCGGCAAAAATTATGTAGTTAAAACGAGGTCAGGTAGCCTACCCCTCCTGTAGCCTACTGGAGGCTATACTATTTCTATTGGTCTCTATTTCCGTATGCACCCTACTGATTAGTTTTCTAGCTTAGATATGCCTTAGATGCACCAGAACTTGTCAAAACTAGTTAAACTTGTTGAAAGATGTGTGTTTAAAGTCATATTCACTGATAAATCTTTCTTAATTCAGAAATTTTGGCACTGTTGTGATGGAAATGAAGTCACTGCATCCTGCGTTGTTACCAGAGGCGTTACTAGCCAAAATGTTTGGGGGGGGGGACGAGGCATTTACCGACTGGCTGGTAATTTTTACCAACTTTTTCTTTTCAACAACAAAAATGACATTTTCGAAAAGAAAATCTACTGATTTTCAGAAAAATCAGCTGATTTCAGCAAAACGGACTATTTTTTGACGAAAAATCTTTGAATTTTCAGAAAAACAACTGTTTTCATGAAAAAAAACAACTGTTTTGATGAAAAATCACGGCGCTTCGCACAGACTTGGCTTACCAACTGGCCGACAGCTTTGGGGGGGCATCCTCCCCCTCCCTCCCCAGTTGTGACACCCCTGGTTGTTACAGTAGTTATTTCCACGAAATAACTATTTAATTTTTGTTTCATAGTTACCAGGCTATCTATATAGGCTACTTTTCTTTTAATTTATTTTTCTGTTGCAGCGGAGGACCGTCAGTACATTAATGTGAAATTCAAGTTTTTGGATGTGCACTGTACCGACAGACTTACTCTTTACGATGGGAATTCTACCAGTGCCCCAATAATTGGCTCTTATAGTGGAAATGGAATTCCTTCCCAGGTCTATGCAGCTTCGGGGTCTGTAAGTGCAAAGCCCAGTGTTCTTTTTCTTTGTCATAGGCAAGCTTAGGGGCGGTTTCCTGGGCTTGGACCTGGGGGATAGCTGCAAGACATGTTACCGTCTATTGAACAACAAAGCACAGGAATTTTACTCACAACAACCAGAGGACCGTCAGTACATTAATGTGAAATTCAAGTTTTTGGATGTGCACTGTACCGACACACTTACTCTTTAAGATGGGAATTCTACGAGTGCCCCATAATTGGCTCTTATAGTGGAAGTAGAATTCCTTCCCAGGTCTATGCAGCTTGAGGGTCTGTAAGTGCTAAGCCCAGTGTTCTTTTTCTTTGTCATAGGCAAGCTTAGGGGCGGTTTCCTGGGCTTGGACCTGTTGGATAGCTGAAAGACATGTGACCGTCTATTGAATAACAAACCACAGGAATTTTACTCACAAGAACCAGTGTAAAGGAAGTAGGCTACAGCACTACAGCCGAAAAATTCCACAAATTTCTTGAAACCTTAACACTCTGTAAGACCAAGCAAAAAAGGTCATACTAATGACAGCAGTGCTGGTGGGAGCAGAACCGTTGGATCAGTTTCTGATCACAGTTATCAGTCGCAAAGTTAAACTGCGTAGTGGAGGCTAATTTTTGGGAATTTGCCTTTTTTTCTGGCAAAATTCAACTACTTCGTTGCTTTTTGTGCCGTCAAACCCCAATATCTAAATTAAATAGAGAATACTATTAGTGGCACTGCAGATAAAATGTTTTGCCACTTTGCTGATCAGGGGGTCTTATGGGGATCCAAAATTAAAGTAAATGGTTCCTAATATCTACTGTGTATTGAACTAATTGACCAACTACTGCCATCCATGTAAACATAGATTTGTCCTTCTGTCTGTGACCGGCCACAGTAACAAGTTCGTAAATGGATTTGTGACGGCACGCGGGAGATCGAGTTCTTAGGTTGGCTAGTAGCCCAATATTTAGGGTGGTGGATAAGTGCTTAAGAACGTATGGTAAAGTGTTAGGGTCAATTTGATTTAAAAGTTGAAATTGGGTAAAAAGACATGACTGGATCAAGTACTAGCCTGCTGTTAGTTCTTTGTCTTGCATGGATAGCCCAGACGGAATCCGGACAGAATCAAGAATTTTCGTCGATTTGAGAGTAAAACAATATGCTACTTCTCTGATTAAATACAGAATTTTGGCTTGGACATTCAGAGCTGGCGGACTCGGACTCTGGACTCGTCTTGAGACGGTCTCGAGACGTCTTTTTCAGTGACTCGAACTTGTCTCGGACTCGGATTTGCTGGACTCGCAGCAGCTCTGTGGACATTTGTAAACGGATAAAATCGGAAACGAACAACCCAAGCAGGCTCAGCTGAAATACCACTTTCTAGAAAATGTTTAAAGAAAAGTTTGTTGTATTTTCTCACGTCTGACTCGGATCTCGTGTACCCCATAGGGTTTGGTAACTGTCCTTCTAGTCCGTTAGGCCCTTGTCAAACTTCTGCTACTTGTATCTAATAAGGAAAATCTCTTAAAACCTCGCTTTACCTTTGTAATTGTCATCTTTCCTGAAAAGATAACACTTACAAAGCATAAGACAACTTTTCTGACCATACTTTGTATTATTTAACACAAGGATGATCATGTTTGTCTTTGTGTCAGAAATTGTAAACTTCTAACACTGTGAAGGTCTGATTGGATAGCACAGGGATTGTTAGCGCATTTCCGCTCAGTGAAGCCTGGCCCTACTTAAACCATCCCTGTTTCTCTTCCTCTCAAAAACTTTTTTATATTATGTGTATTGTTACATATTGTCATAACTCGTTTTTTTTTATTGCAGCTTCTTGTCCAGCTCTTCAGTGATAGTCAAGATGTTAGCGAAGGTTTCATCCTTGACTACTACATCGGTGACTGCATTCTCAACTGCAGCGGGCGCGGAGAATGTGTTGACAATGTGTGTAGTTGTAATTTCTCCAATAGTGGCGTTGCCTGTGAGATCGAGTCCTGTGAATCTCCAGTTTCGGTGAATAACAGATTTTGCGAAAATTCGAAGGTTGAATCTCAGCAGTCTGGTGTATGGCATCTTTTGCATTCGGATGGCATCTTTCGAGGCCTTGCTCGAGCTGGTCACAGTGTTATTTACTCAGAGCAAGACGATAGGATATTCATATTCGGAGGAACTAATCTCAACAGTATAAACGGAGATCTGATTAGCTACGATTTTAAGACAAAACAATGGCTAAATTTTAGTGATAAGTTTGTAGTTCAAAATTTCAAGAGTTCCCAGTTGGTGCTTCAAGACCTGAATAATGTACCTGAAACAACAATCCAGTCGCTGATCCCAGACAACTTTACGGATATAGTGAACCTGCAGGATGATTTGGTGACAAGTCCAAGTGAGAATGTGCTGGCAAGTTGGCATGCAAATACGAAGAACTATTTTCTCAGTGAGAATCAACTGAAGGATGAGCATATTGTGTATAAGCGAGACTTGGACGACCCGCGGTTCATTAAAAAAGCTTCTGAAAGGCCCGAAACACCTACAGCAAGATACTTCCATGCTGTTTGCAGTTTCAGAAATGGTTTCATGTTGTTTGGTGGAATTCATAGTGATGGCTCTCTATCCAACTCTCTTTGGTTTTATAGTTTTGCATCTTCTGACTGGACTCACATCAATACACAGACATTCTTACCCAAATTGCACAAACATGCACTAGTGGCAGTTAACAATACTCTATATGTGATTGGCGGTGTGAGAAGTAATGGCCTTATATCCTCAAATGTTTATAAACTGGATCTGAATGATGACTTGGGTATTCAGTCCGACTGTGAAGAGGTCTTGCTGAAGGGTGAAAAGCTGCCAGCCATTGCTGGACACACAAGTATATATGACGTAGTGAGTGGCAGGATTTTGATATATGGTGGAATAATTCCCATAAATGCTAAGGAGTCAGCTATGAGTGACAGAATTTACATGTTTGGTTATAAGGAGACGTTCCTGAGTGAAGTTCACTTTCATAAGATTGGGCTGATGGAAAATCATGTACCAGCTGGTCGGGCGTACCACACAGCTAACATAATTGGTAAGTACACACTTGAGATCACCCTCACCGCCATTTCCAGTACCTCCCAATGACTTAGTTATTGTATGGGGTTTGGTATTGTCGGGTCTTCCAAAAGTTCGTATTTCTTAAGAGTAGATCACCATACGCAATTTTGTGCTAAGTTGTACATATACCGGGATGAGGTCTCTACGTAGACACGACACTACGAAGACACGACACTACATCGAAACGAAAAAAGCGTCAGTACACGGACACGTCACTACAGAGACACGACGGAACAAAGACCGACACTACATAGAAACGACGGTACCGGTACCGACATTACGTAGACACTTTAGGATTTTCGACGTAGTGTCGGATTTTGTCCTCATAGTGACGTGTCCATGTAGTGTCGTTCCACGTACCGTCGTGTCTATGTAGTGTCGTTCGAGTAACGTCGTGTCTACGTAGTGTCGTTCGATGTACCGTCGTGTCTACGTAGTGTCGTTCGATGTATCGTCTTGTCCACGTAGTGTCGGTTTTTTTTTGTCCACGTTGTGTCGAGAAATTTGTCCATGTAGCGTCGGACTTTGTCCGCTTACTGACTTGTCTACGTGGCGTCGTGTCGATGTAGGGGTGCGCACCCTATATACCGCGTCGTTCCGGGCCACTTGGCATTTTCGTTTGTAAATGTGAGTAGGTAAGACCAGAAATATACAAGTAATAAACATAATGTAAGATATATTCACACGAAGAATGTTATCCGAAAAGTGTCTTATATAGAGAATGTGTATATATTGTGTGCCACTCTTTCGAATTCGTGTTCCGATTTCTTGTTATTTTTCACGGGTGGCTGCGGGCCCCCTTGGAATGCAAAGGGTGGGCGATTGCCCTCCTACCCTCGTCTGAATGACGCCCATGTTTCCATACTTTCCATGACTGCCAACTGCGTAAGATCTGTAACTCACAGGATACTGTTTCAGGAAGAATACTTGGCCTGAATACCTATTAGTGCAAGTTACAGTAATGTAGCCTACTTGCACTGGAACAAAAGTGTTGCCCTTTGACATCGGCCTATTTAGTGTGCTTTCAGTATCACTTAATTGACTTTTTCATTCACATAGGTCGTTACATGGTGGTCAGTGGGGGGCTGACAGGCACATCAGGGATTGCCGACAACTTTGTGGATTCAGCGTTGTATTTCTACCATCTCGATTGCCATGTTTGGGTTGCCCGCAACGATCTTACTAAAGCAACAGGTACCGAAAGAGTTTGTTGTTTTTTGTACTTTTTAACACACAGATTATACGTCTGTAAAACTTTGCCCACTCCTCGATGAGAAACACTAATGTAGTGGCTACTTGAAATCTTTGAAGTTTTCTTGATAAATGCAATCTTACATGCACATCCTTTAGGCTTTTACACAGAAGAAAGAAATATAACGTAAACAGGTTGTAAAACACGATATTTGTTTCTGGGACCTACTTTGTTTCTGGGATCTACTAAAAGTAGTTGTGTATATGGCCACTGGCTTTTAAATACACGTATATATATATATATATATATATATACGTGTATTACTGCTTCACTACGTTTCATCCGTCCTCATTTCGGAATTTCCTAAACTTTAGTGTCATTTTATCCACCGTAATGACACCACGCTGATTTTTGCATTTGCTGTGTTCAATTCTTTTCGAAACAGATCAGGCTCTCGTTTATTGCTTCCTTATTGGTCAGAAGTACTGGTTATGCAAGTTTTTCGGTATTTATCGTCAAGACTAAGTGGGCAGCGGTCTGCTAAAAACAGCCGGGACAGGCTTGTGATAACCAGAAGGGTTTCTAGGGAGTCGCGGATGTTACAATATTGAAAGAGAAACTGTTTCTACTGCTACTTGTACTTTAACAGCTTGACCCATGGGACAGTTGACTGAAAGGTTGGAGGATGTTTGTAGCTGTGTTCTCCTAGTTCTGTGGTCGAGTCCGAACCAAAAACTTGGCTTTAAAGAATCTTTCTTGCTTATTCTGCTTTTTGGGATCCCAAAACGTAAGTGGAGGGATACCTATGACATCGCAAACATGTCCGTCTGTCTGTAAGAACGATAACTCTCGAAGGGAATGAGGTATTTTGATGAAACTTGGTATGAGGATTTATTGGGTCAAGGGTAAGGTCAGCTTCGTAGGTGGGCTCTGTAGCCCTACATTTAGGGGTGGGAGGGGTTCAAATTAAGGGATAAACAAAATATTTTTAAACAGCTAATGTGATAGTCGATTATGGGGTAAGAAGGCATTCGGAGCACGATAGTGAAAACCATTTTCTCGCGGACAAGTAGTTAGTCCGGAATCCGGCAAAAACCGGAAAGTTGGTTAAAAGTAAAGGTTTTACTTGAAGTTGATTAAATGTTCGGTTTAGGGGTAAGAAGACGTGCTGAAGACCATGGTGAAAACCATTTTCTCGCCGAAAAAGTAGTTCGTCCGAAATCCGGCGAAAGCCGGAAAATTTGTTTAAAGCAAAAGTTTGACTAGATGACAGATTAAGGGGTAAGAAGAGATGCTGAGTCTGTATATAGCAATCGTTTTTTACCCGGACATATAATTAGTCCGGAATCCGGTTGTAACCGGAATTTTTTTAAGTCATAGTTTTATTTAAAGTTGATTAGATGTTAAGGAGATGAACGATTAACGAGATTAAGATGATAAGGAGATACCCGGGATTCGTTTCTTAATTTTCCTTTTTTTGCTGGACTAGTAGTCCGCTCGGAATTCGGGCGAAACCGGAAACTTAGCAGAAGTAAAGCAGGAAGTCTTGGTCAGTATCGTCAAAATAGATAATGCTTACAAAGAGAAAACTTGGTTTTCTCTGATGATTAGCCTGGCGAAGACAGGACCCAATTGTCTGAATCAAATATTAAATTTTTGGGATCCCATCGAAACCTTTGGTCTTGTTATATTATCCCCAGCTCCCGTATGGAGCTGTATAAGCCTTTGAAATCCCCGTCATTAGCCATTGTTTCATTGTGTACGTATGACTTTTCAGCAATTTTTCGGCCGAACCGAGATTTGCCAGTCAAGCAACGCAAATCTTTCACAAATAATAGTTACGTTTTTGCTGATACCATGGTATCTGTTACCACGGTCAAAAGTCGTTTTTGCAGTTATCGTTGTATCTGATACCACGGTCAAAAGGCGTTTTTGCAGTTATCGTCGTATCTGGGCAGTTATCGTGGTAACAGATATCCAGATACCACGGTCTGACCGTGGTAACTGGTCGTGGTATCTGAAAAGTCATCTCACTTTCATCAAATTTTGTCAGATTGGTGAGAAAGAAGTTTAGCACTTAGTGATTTAACTAGATATCTGTTTTTCTTTTCGGATGACTACGAAAAGTGCAATTTCAGCAATAGTCGTTTTTGCAGAGCACCGTATATCTAAAGTATATATAAAGAATACTATTTTCGAAAAACCGATCCTTCTGAGCCACCTCATCGTGAAAAGATACTTTGTTGTAAGAGTTGCGCTCGCGTTTTTGCAGATACCATGGTATCGGTTACCACGGTAACTGAATCTGCAATTAGTCGTTTTTGCAGTTACCTTGGTATTGATACGTGTTTGCTCTGCAAAAACGACTATTGCTGAAATTGCACTTTTCGAAGCCATCCCAAAAGAAAAACTGATATCCAGTTGCATCACTAAGTGCTAAACTTCTTTCTCAATAATTTGACAAAATCTGACGAAAGTCAGATGACTTTCCAGATACCACGATCAGTTACCACGGCCGGACCGTGGTGTCTGAATATCAGATACCACAGTAATACCACGATAACTGCAAAAACGCCTTTTGACCTTGGTATCAGATACCACGATAAATGCAAGTAATGTCTCGGACACTTGCTCATGGATGCGGTGAGGAAAGTGAAAGAGGAAACGACAATATGAACTGCGTTCACAGCACTCGCTGATGGTCTCTGATGTTTTCCTGTACGGCTTCCTAGATTCATTGGTGTATGCCTTCCTGTGGACTAAATCAGAACTTGGTCGGGAGGTGGGTTCTAGTGAGAAACCACCGATAGATGGTGACGCTCCCCATATAGAGTAAACAGTAGACACAAGTTAGTAAGAACCATAATATAAATAATAATTTTATTTTTCACCCATCAAAAAGCCCATGGCATAGACGGAGTAGGAATAAAGAAAGAAAAGAAGAAGGAAACACTATAGCAAGAGGACACTATACGATGACGTTATTCTGTCTACAAAACTATCCTATTGTAGAAGAATGCTCTCCCATGGATGCTTAATCTTATTGTTGTACTTCTGTATAAGATGTCTATCTGCTGTAAGTGGGTCAGTGATGTTGTAACTAGTGACGATTTTACTATTTGGGGTCCAAGGATGGAGAAGGAACAGGAATTTACAGAAACGAAAATAAATAGATATCAGGATCTGACAAACGCGCCTGTTGCGGTGCCACTAACCACCACATCACGCTATGCAGGATTTCAATAGTAGTATTATCTTTCAGTACGATTATAATCTGGGTTATGGTGGGTGTTCGTCTGCTATGTCGTCCAACCGTGAGTTGAGGTCCTGGATCTCGTACATGATTTCGGCCCTTCAGTATCTTTGCTAATTGTGTTCTATTTCTTAGCTTCAGAGCTTCATACTGGGTCTATGTACTCCCTGGCAAGCGTTGTTAGGAACTCCTCAACTCCCGTGATACATGTTCATCTGCTATTTCGTCCAGCCTTGAGTTGAGGTCCTGGATCTCGTACATGATTTCGGCCCTTCAGTATCTTTGCTAATTGTGTTCTATTTCTTAGCTTCAGAGCTCCATCCTGGGTCTATGTACTCCCACGCAAGCGTTGTCAGGAATTCCTCAACTCTTGTGATACATGGGGGATTCAGCGGAAGCACTCGTGGCTCTCTCTGGTCCTACACGGTCCCTGATGAGCTTCTTGGGTCTGAGACAGAAGGATACAACTATTGCTATAGGTAGGCCACGGCTTTGTTTTAGTACTATTATTATTAATTTAAGCCTGTACAAGACGGAGTTACAAAAAGAAGAAAGAAAAAAAGAAACAGAAAAACAAGTACAGAAAACACCATGATTCAAAACTAGCCTAGATACACTTAGTAGTAGAATACATATATTAGCAAGACAATCGAAGATTGTTTTTTAATTGTATATATGTTTTAGTTGTAGGTTAATGACAAGTGCCAATTAATTTGCTCGCGCATGAAATGTTGAGCCGCATTTATTTTGAAATTAAATTGAAATTAAATTAAATTAAATTAAAGATACATAAATAGCACAGCAAAAGCACTGCTTGCGAGGATGTGCTATTAAACAACACAAAAAAAGAATTTTAATTTTTCTTTTACTGAAGTAAGGGATAAGAGGATGAAACCATGTACCAAAGCACTCAACAGAATTACTCACACTGCAAAAAAACATTATGTTTTTTAATCCCAAATCAACAACAAAAAAAATAAATGAATAACTTAATAATTAGAACATTAGGCAGGGAAGTGTAAAACCGGCCAAAAGTTAGCTTGCCGTTCTACTCCCTCACTTTATGTTTAGGTCAATAATTCCGAAATCACGCGTGACATCGGAATTTGAATGCCACGTTGGTAACCCAAGCAGATATTTGCCAATTTATAATAATGGTCCTCATCCTTCTTCTGTTTGTTCTGAGCCCCGTTTTTGTTGCATGCTGCAGGTCCACTTCTCGGCCGATTCCGGACTCATTCTTCCTACATCCGTTTTTGCACTGCAGCGAAGACGGCAGCGCTTCTCGAGAATCGCGGACTTGCTCACCGACCAAGTCCGTGCTTCCCTGCAAGATCCTGCAGCGCTTCCGCTTCAACCAATAAGAAAGTGAATCCAAAAATGCATATTGTGCAAAAGCAAAGAAGTACTGCAGCAGCGATGCGGCAGCGCGATTGCAACAAAAACGAGGCTCTGGTAGGGTTCTCCGAGTATGGTGAAATATACATTAAAATATTCGTTCCAGGCAGTAATATCCCACACTACCTCCGACTATCTTTTATCTTTCCCGTCGGATTGTCATGTTCTACGCCTGCACTGTAAACAAAAATCTTGCGTATTTGCTACTGGGATTAATCTTGTCTTTATTGAGATCAGATTACCTCTAATTCGGATTAATCTTATCCCAGTAGAGATAAGATTAATCCCAGTAGCAAATACTGCATCCTATTCGGAGAAACTTTTTACAGTGTGCTCTCCACCTTTATGCCCTATTAGGAGCAAGAATCCTCATTCTGAATTTATTTTTCTCTACGATCTGAGTTCGAATATTAGAGTGACGATAATTAATCGGTAGAATACAGGCTCGTAGGCCAGTGGATTTTTTAGATCATTTAGGTTGTTCTCTTGAGGTGTGAGGAGCTTTCTAATATAAGGGGTACTCTTTTTCAGAATGGGGGGGATGATAAATATTCTTTGAGCCCAAGCTGACTTTGAAACATTTATTCAAACAATGTTTACAACGGATACGTCAGCTACGATTCTTCATCAGCTACATTTCGGCCCAGGGATATTTCAGTTTGTTTCCTTCCCCGAAGTTGGACCAGAGGATTGACAGCCTGACGAGGACCCTTGCCAAGAAGGACCGAAATATCGCTGATGAAGAACCTGGGGGGGATGAGCTACTTCTAGGTATCCTTAAGTCTACAAACGCTAGGTCTATAGTATGTTTTGGAAGTATGATAGAAAAAGTTATTGGTTTAGCAGACAGTCGGTAGGATATTAAGTTAACAATGCGAGGTTGTTTGCTACTTGAGATTGTTGTTTGTTTTATTTTTCTGTATATGGCTTAATAGCTTTCAAATACAGATATATATATATGTCCTATTTGTTTAGATCTATTTATTCATCATCTTTATTGTCTATTTCGAAGGACATAACAAAACAGAACTAAGCCTGTCAGAATTCCCTAGAGCCTATGAAGCGAAGTTTATACTAGGAGGCGATGATAGTGATGGAATAGCCTTCTTGTTCTTCTTGCATATATATGTATATATACAAAGCAGTTTTCAGTTGAAGGCTACCATGCTCGCCTGTAGAACACACAAATTTGAGGACTGGATAGTGAATTTGACCTCACTTTTTTTTCTTTCTTTTTTTTTACTGTCGCGAGTGTATTTCGGCCAGAAAACTGTGCATAAAATTTCACTGAACTCATCGGATATTTCCGAGGAATTCCTTTGACATAGTTTTGGCACAAAGCACAGATAAAATGTGTAAAGTGTCCAAGAATTCATACATAGCCTGTGAGCACGTTGACGGTTCTTGTGTTTAACATATGTATTTAATAATACCTTAGATGACGTTGAGGTTAAAGTTGGGGTCGTTTTCGAATTATTTTCGGTTGTAAATGTTGGAATTCGAAGTTGAAATTCCAACGTGAATTTCAGACATAAAACTCAAGTAAGCTGCACTGGCAACCCGATATGTGGCTGGTGTCCTACAGATGGCTCTTGCACACGAAGAAACGATGGCACAAATTGCTCTACAAACCTTCAGACCATTGCCTGCCCTGGGATCTGTTCATCTCTGAGAAATTGCGAAGCTTGCACACAGGCAAGCTGTGTTTGGTGTGTACATTCAGCGAAATGCCATAAAAAGGAAGGTACGTATACTTATTAATTTTTTGGAACTGTCGGTCAACCATTTCAGTAGTTATATAAAGGGGCTCCCACTCCACCCTCCCCCCAATTTCAAAACCCCATTTTAACATCAATTTCTTAAACTTTAACATCCTTTTTACCAAATTATCCCCCTTTTTAAGAACATTTTTATTTTCTTACTTCCAAAATAAAGGATACAAGAAATGAGAAATATTACCCTTTACTACATATAAAATACTACAATATACTACTACTTCTTTTTTTTTACATTTTTCATTTTTTATTCAAATATTACTGAGTAAACAGTTCTAAATCCACATATGTTTCTTTGTTCTTGTTTTCGCGTACAATCGGTTGCAAAACTAGATTTTTCTTTAAAAGTAATTCGTTAGCAATGGCATTATATTTCTGAGTTATAAACAAATCACAGGGTTTGTCATTATGATTAATGACTACAACCAACTTATCACCATATTTTGTCTTAGCAATTCTCATTTTAACAATAGTATATTTCAATCCTAGAACTAGTTCTTCTTTCCTGATTGTCTCATTGTATTTATTCATTCTGATTGTATTCAAGACTTCCTTTGTGGACTCCATTTATTAGGGGATGATTTTATTAAATAAAAATCCAGACTCACAAACTCACATACATATTTTTATTGATAATATCTAATGTAAAAAAAAAAAAATCCAAATCGATATTCATCACATCATCAAATTAAAATCTCCTCGACGTACCCACAATTCTGCCTCTAGTACTGATAAAGCTCTTAGGGCAACAAAAAACAGAAAATCTCATTGCGCATTAGTATTCACATCACAAAACATTTCGTTGCGGAGATTCTGCAGGCCCCGTTGGTGTAGTGGTCTAAGATGTTGCAACGTCTTAGATCAACCACTTCATCAATGATGTCGTGAGATCGAATCCCGCCATCAACTTGAGGTTAATGGTGAGGATGGCGAACAAAAAACTCAGAGGGTTTCCTCCCCTCACGGGGCACCCCAGACACACCATAAAAAATAATAAGACGACAAATAAACATCTTCAATCTTCAAAGTCTGGGGTGGGAGGTTTTGCAAAAATTTTATATTTTTGGTAAATTTTCTTGTATTTTGATAGTTTCGTTCTTACAATATTTATAACCGTTCAAGCGAACTTGTTTCATATATTTTTTTGCGAGGAAAAAATCGAAAGGTTTTACGCATCTCTGTTTCTCTCTGAATTACCTCCTCAATTGTTAACTGTCCGCATTTTAGCATTGACAACAACTCAGTATAAAAATCATAAATAGTCCTAAATTCTGCTTTTCTATCAGCAATGCTTAATTGCTTTTCAATTATTTCGATGATAACAGCACCCAAACTTAAAGAAGCTAAAGGTAGCACTAGAAACGCAGACATTCCTGCTGCCGAAAAGAGGAATTTGGATACAAGTAAGCTATTACTTATACGATTGTAGTACTTGTAACTGCGACGGTAAACATACATTTTCTTTTCTAATTCTTCCATTTATTATGTAATAAAATTGTTTCAGAAATTATTTGATTGAATGAAAGGTTCGCGATTCGGAACACATCCGCCACCTGCTAAACTGTATGGAATCTTTCTTGACTGATCGGAGAGAATCTAGATAGCGCTTGCTCCGTGAAACACAAAACACATCTGCTATCTACGGAACTCTACTGAAACTTTCTTGACTGATCGGAGAGAATCTAGATAGCGCTTGCTCCGTGAAACACAAAACACATCTGCTATCTACGGAACTCTACTGAAACTTTCTTGACTGATCGGAGAGAATCTAGATAGCGCTTGCTCTGTGAAACGCATACTGAAACCAGTGCTTTTCTTTACGACTAAGAAAACGCAGACGGGAGAAATTCATTAATAAAAATGTTCCCCTATTAAATGATGAATACTGCAGAGGTTATTCAGCTTTGTAAAAAGGTTATATCAAACAACAAAGCGGTTATACAAAGATTATCGCTATACACATATAATGAACTGCGGACTTATGCGAAAATTAATAAAATCAAAACAAATGGAGCTAAGAAACATGAAATAACAAATAATATAATAAACCATCTTAATAAGTATATTTTGATAGCTGAAGATAAAATTAAAATTGAACGCAGAAACGAAAGAACTCATAATAAGAACAGACCATCCGACTACAAACCAGAACCGAGATTACGAACCATTCTGGAAGATGAGATAAGAGAAAATAATATCACCATTACAAAACTAAAACAAGAATACAATGATAACAAAGAAAAAGAGACAAGCGAATTAAAAAGATTTCTGAAAAACAAGAACCTATCAACTCGCGGAAACCGAGAAGAAGTACTAAAAAGAGTTGGAGAATACTATAATAATATTATTAAAAAACACGAAGATACTATAAAGAAAAATAGTAATATCATTAGAGCTCAAATCGAAAGAAGTGATGACAATAAAGAAAAAGTAGTCGATTTATCAACTCTCTTCATAAATAAGAAAAAAATTAAAGAAGAAAAATTAATTCCTGATCATGTATTTAGAACGGAAGAAGAACAGCAGCCTACTATTTTTAGCGAAAGTGAGAATATATTCACTGTAAACGTTTCAGTTCAAGGTAATGGAGTTGACGAGCATACTCTTATTGCTTTTACTTTCGCAGATATACAGCGGCGAATGAACGAAATAAATCAATATAGAGTTCAGTTTGTAACTCGGGTTATTTTCCATCGACAGGAGAATGATGAAGAAGTAGTAGTGTATTACAACAGTACTTCTTGGATTTTAAATAAAAATAGCATTCTTACTCATAATCATTTGGATGATAATAACAAGAGACTTAGTTCTTTAAGTAATACCCCTCGATCTGGACTACAATTTAGTCGGTATGAAGGAATTGATTATAGGATGACACGAATAGAATCTTACATGGGAGGAACGTTTAAAATACTGCCAGATTTCGTAAGAAATAAAAGAGCTTGTCTGAATATTGAAAATAAGGATCAAAAATGCTTTCTTTGGTCAATCTTAGCAAATTTATACCCAGCTAAGGATCATCCGGAAAGAATTTCGAAATATAAACAATATGAGAACGAATTTGATTTCAAAGGGGTTACCAACTTCCCAATGGATACTAAAGATATACACAAATTTGAAAATAGATACAACATTAAGATTTGTTTATTTCAAATTGAAAAAGAGAAAATTATCAGAAGTCATATACTAAAAAGTACAATCAATGGCAAAACAGCTAAACATATTATTAATTTATTATATTTCGATAATCATTATGTACTGGTAAAGGATCTGAGCAGATTAATTGGTCCTCAAATATCTAAAAAGAAAACAAAGACATACCTCTGCACTTATTGCGGAAGGCATTTTAAGAAGGAAGAATGCTTTGAAAAACATGAAAGTAAAAATAATTGCGAAGATCCTGATATAATAATGCCTCCTGAAGGTTCAAGTATACAATATAAAAATATTGCAAAACAAATGAAAGTACCTTATTGCATAATAGCAGACTTTGAGTCTTATAACGAAGAATACAATCAGGTAAACGGGAAGAAAACAATAAAAGTGGCCAAACAGAAACCATTTGCTTACGGGTTTCAGGTATGCTGTTCCTTTGATACAAAGCAGAACAAATACTATGACTATTTCGGTGAAGACGCTGCAGAACATTTTGTTAAAACCATTACAAAAGTATCCACAGAAATTGCAAACAAATATGAAAGCAGACAAAGAAACCATACTTATACCAATGCAGAAATTACCGAAAAATGGAAAAATCTAAGGAATAAGACTTGTCACATCTGTACAACTGAAATTACTGAAAATCCTCACTTTGATCACGACCACATGACAGGAGAAGATAGGGGATTTGCTCATGCTGAATGTAATATGAAATACAGGATTCCTAGGCATATCCCGGTAGTAATGCATAATTTATCAAAATATGACTCTCATTTATTTGTTAGAGAATTGATACCTGATAACGGAATTTTTGAAAGTGCAGAAAGTTTCATCTCATTCTCGAAATCAATAAGTATTACAAAAGCGGATACGAAAATAAAATATGAGATGCGGTTTATAGATTCAATTAGATTTATGGCTTCATCTTTAGACAAACTATCAGCAAATTTAGCAAAATGTGATTGCAAAGTACCTTGTAATCATCTAAGACAGAATTTCAAATTCACATCTAACAGCTTCAAAAATGACGATGAATTCAAAGAAATAATTAAAAAAGGGGTATATCCCTATGAATTCGTAGACAGTTTCGATAAAATGAAATGTACAAAGTTACCACCAATAGAAAGCTTTTATTCTAGGTTGACGGGGAAAGGTATTGACAAAAGTGATTATAAAAGAGCGGTATCTATATGGAAGCAATTTAACTGTGAAACATTACTTGATTATACTAAATTATACCTAAAAAGTGATGTTTTAATATTGTCGGATGTTGTAGAGAATTTCAGAAATGTGTGTATACATAATTATGATCTGGATCCACTTCATTACTTCTCAGCTCCAGGACTAACATGGGATGCTTTCCTAAAGCATTCGAAAGTAGACTTGCCATTATTCTCAAAGGAAGACATGTATACCTTTATAGAAAAAGGAATAAGAGGTGGTGTATCCCAATGTATAAAAAGATACGCAAAAGCAAATAATAAATATACAAGTGATTATAATAAGAATAAGCCATCTAATTATTTAGTGTATTTAGATAAAAATAATTTATATGGGTGGGCAATGTCGCAGAATTTACCAGCGAATGATTTCCAATTCATTTCCATACCGGATGATTTGAAAGAAAGGAATGAATACGAATCAATCGAGTATTACAACCATCTGAAAAGTCATATCAATTCGGTGATTACGATTAAGTCGGTGAGACAAGATGTGGGTGCTATATATGAGGTAGATTTAGAATATCCAAAAGAACTACACGAATTACACAAGGATTTACCATTAGCACCCGAACACTTTAACGGTAAGCTATGTACCACAGTATTAGATAAAACCAACTATGTAGTTCACCACAGGAACCTAGAATTTTATTTACAAAAAGGCTTGATATTGAAAAGAGTACACAGAATACTAGGATTCACTGAAAGTGCTTACTTAAAAGGATATATAGACCACAACACAGCACTTAGAACTAAAGGTACAAATGATTTTGAGAAGGATTTCTTTAAGCTTATGAATAATGCTTGCTTTGGAAAAACTATGGAAAACGTAAGGAAGCGAGCGGATATGGAAATAATAACGGATGATGCAACAAGAGAAAAAATAATAAAGAAACCCAACTTTAAATCTGAAACAATATTCAGTGAAAACTTTTCAGTAGCAAGAATGTCAAAGGAAAAGATAAAATTAGACAAACCAATGTATATCGGCTTTGCTGTATTGGAACTATCCAAGTTATTGATGTATGAATTCCATTATGATTATATGAAGCCTAAATATGGAGATAAAATTGATTTGTGTTATATGGACACTGATTCTTTCATATATGATATAAGAACTGAAGATTTTTATCAAGATATCAAACAGGATTTGAATGAGAGGTTCGATACATCTGATTATGCGAAAGATAATCCATATGGGTTTCCTAGTGTAAATAAGAAAGTGATAGGAATGATGAAAGATGAATTAGGTGGACAGGTTATGACAGAGTTTGTTGGATTACGATCAAAAGTATATGCTTATTTAAAGGACAACCAAGACCCTTCAAAGGCTAGCAAAAAACTGAAAGGAATAAAAACCAATATAGTTAAAGATAAAATTACGATTCAAAACTATAAGGATGTACTGTTTGGTAAAACGGAAAACCTTTCTATAACCCAGTATAACTTAAGATCATACAAGCACAATATGTTTCTAGAAGAACAGAATAAAAAAGCGTTAGATCCTAAGGATGATAAAAGGATAGTAACAAGCGATAAAATACACACTTTACCTTTAGGTTATAAACATTAAATTCAAGTACCTACTTAAAAAATTCAAGTACCTACTTAAAAAATTCAAGTACCTACTTAAAAAATTCAAGTACCTACTTAAAAAAATCAAGTACCTACTTCAAAAAATCAAGTACCTACTTCAAAACTTCAAGTACCTACTTAAAAAATTCAAGTACCTACTTAAAAAAAAATCAAGTACTTACTTCAAAAAATCAAGTACCTACTTCAAAACTTCAAGTACCTACTTAAAAAATTCAAGTACCTACTTAAAAAAAAAATCAAGTACTTACTTCAAAAAATCAAGTACCTACTTCAAAACTTCAAGTACCTACTTAAAAAATTCAAGTACCTACTTAAAAAATTCAAGTACCTACTTAAAAAAATCAAGTACCTACTTCAAAACTTCAAGTATATACTTAAAATACTCAAGTAAATCTTATAATGAAAAATTCTTCCTAAATAAATGAATGAAAAGGCTCCAATCAAAGTCTATGACTTTAGTGAAAAGAACACTTATCAGAATAAGCACGACCTTGCACCTCAGTGGCCATTTAGACTCTTAATTTGTGGTAGTTCTGGAACAGGGAAAACTAACCTTCTTTTGAATTTAATTTATGAATATCTTTGTTTCAACCGAATATACTTGTATGCAAAAGATCTTGAAGAAGATAAATACCAAGACCTTATAACCAATTTGACCACTTTGGAGTCACAATGCAAATCGAAAGTCTTAACAATAAGTAACAATCTTGATGATATTGTCGATGTTGACGACTTAGACCCTGAGTACCAAAACTTGATTATCTTTGACGATTTTGTCACTGAAAAAGACCAGAAGAAAATAGAAGATTTATTCATAAGAGGAAGAAAGAAAAATGCCTCAATTATTTACTTGTCTCAAAGCTATCATAAAACGCCAAAGGTGGTAAGGCTCCAGTGCAATTATTTTGCATTCTTTCAGTGTTCTAATCCAAAAGAAGTAAAATTAATAAGACAAAGCCATGTATCCAGTATAGACAATGAAAAATTTCTCAAACAATTCGAGACTGCAACCAAGGGCTACGGTTTTTTCTTCATAGATTTAAAAACAAAAGATAAAACCCTGAAGTACAGGAAAAACTTTGAAAAATTTACCGGATAATTTATTTCTATAATAAATGAATAAATTTGGTAGTGTTGGAAAAAAGGTTAGTAACGAATCGAATGAAAAGAGAGTTACTGATGACAACGGTAATATTAACCTACAAGATAAGAGAATTATTATGTTAGGGGATGCGAAAGCTGACCAGGACGCTATTAGTTTCAGATCTATGACTATTATTTTGAATCAATTTAAAGAAGAAATTACCGCACAACAAGTGGGGGCAAATCAGTATTTTAGCGAAGATATCAACAGATTAACTGCGGTACATGATTCTCCTGATAATTTATTGGTAAGGATTAAAGATAAAGGGTTATTTGTAAAAGAATTAGTTCGAGTTAATGATAAAGAGATTAACGCTGAAAACAAGTTGATAACAAATGTTCAAAACCCTAGAAACAAAAATGATGCTGTTAATTTAGCAACGTTAACTATGAATCTTTTAGATTATGACAAAAAGCTTCTTGGGCAACACACCCATAACGGTATAATTGAAGGAAAGATTGCTGGTCAAAAAACTCGTATCGATAATATTGAAAGAGCAGTAGTAAATATTTTAAAAAGGCTTCTAGAGCTAGAGCTAAAACCTGTTGACAAACCATTCGTTACCAGAATAGAAAAAATGATGGCTGGTAAATAAATTTTATAAGATAAATTAATTCCCTAATAAATGGTTGAAACAATGGAGTATACAGTTTATTTGTCAAAGCTTCAGAAAGGAAAGCTGAAGAAATGCTTTGGTGCTAAACAAAAATGTCAGATACGTGTTAGTCATAGTAGACAAAATGAACGAGAACCAGTTAAGTTACTTTTAAGTAAACGACAAATTGATAAAATTGAAACATGTAAAATGAATAATAAGGGCTGTGATATTAATGTATCATACAAACAGATGAAAGAAGCGATTCAAAAGGGTGGATTTGCCCTTGGTAAGGCAGCTTTAACAAGTGGTGCTGCTGCTTTGGGTACATTCGCTGGTAAGAAAATTATGGATAAAATGACCAACACAGGTGGAGCGCTAAAACTTCCTGGAACACAAAAAGTTGTGGGTAATGGGTTACGTGGGAAGGAAACCGATGATGTCAACACAGGTGGGGCGCTTACACTTCCTTGAACACAAAAAGTTGTGGGACGTGGAAGACCTAGGAAGGAGGATACCACAGGTGGCGCGCTTACACTTCCTGGAACGCAAAAAGTTGTTGGTCATGGGGTACGTGGGAGACCTAAGAAGCCAAAAAACGGGGACATCAAAAAAGAAGCAAAAGTAAAGTAGGACCTCTAACTAATTTTGATATTATGGATGCATTAGGGAGTATATCACAGTTTCGAGGTGTTTTCTCTTTAGATACGCTACCCAAACATATAAACGATTCGGAATGTGGTGTAATCAACTATGACAAACGTGAAATGCCTGGAACACATTGGGTTGCCTATTGTAATCTACCTGAATCCCCCTATATCGAATTTTTCGATTCTTTCGGTATTCCTCCAGGAAAAGAAATAATTAAATATCTAAGAACTTCAAAGAAAAAAATAGCTTATGAAAATCTTGCTGTTCAAAATATAGATGAATTAAACTGTGGACTTCACTGTATTTCCTACATTAAGCGCAAAATGAAGTTGGTAGCTTTTCGTTTATAAAAATTGTTTTCTAATAAATGGAGATTTATTGTATGAAATGTAAAAAGAGCACTGACACTGAATCAATGTTTAAGGCAGTGTCACAAAAAAATAATGTTCCAATGCTGAAAGGGAATTGTGTTATTTGCGGATCGAGGAAAAATCGCTTTTTAAAAAAAACCTCAACGCAGAAACAGATATTTTAAAGACGTATTATTCTAATTATTCAGGTGTGGATGATATTTACAGAAAATTAAAAGAAAATGGTGTTAAGGTTTCCAAGGATAAAATAAAAAATGTGTTGCAAAATGAGAATGTGTATACGTTACACAAACCTTCCTATCATAACTTTGAAAGGAGGCGAGTGTATGTTCACTATGTTGATGAGCAATGGCAAGCTGATTTAGTTGACATGCAGAAATATAAAAAAGAAAATAATAAAACAAATTACATCTTGACTGTTATTGATTGCTTTAGTAAATATGCTTGGTGTGTCCCTTTGAAAGATAAAACAGGTGCTGGAATAATAAACGCATTCAGTGTTATATTTAAAGAAAGAATTCCTAAGAAACTACAAACTGATAAAGGTAAAGAATTTGTGATGAGAAATGTTCAAACTCTTTTGAAAAATAACGGCATACACTGGTTTGCATCTGAAAGCGAATTGAAAGCACAAATCGTTGAACGGTTCAATAGAACGCTAAAAGAAAAGCTATGGAAATATTTCACTCACAATAGCACTACTAATTGGATTGATATTTTACCTTTATTTGTGAGTAATTATAATAAGTCGTACCACCGTTCAATACAAATGAAACCAGTTGATGCTAGTAAAAAGGTTAATCAGAAAAAGGTGTTTAGTGCTCTGTTTCCACCAGTAGATGACTACAAAATCACAGGAAACGTCAAAGTAGGGGATTTAGTCAGAATTAAAAAAGAAAAAAGTGTTTTTGATAAAGGATATTTACCTAATTATACGGATGAGGTATTTCAGATAGCAACCATCAGACCTACCATTCCCATTACTTATGAAATATCTGACAAAAGTGGGGAATTAATTCAAGGAGGGTTTTATGAAAAAGAACTTTCAAAATTTATTATGAAATAAAATTAGTTGTATATAAATGGATTCAAGACGCTTGAGTGATATTTTATCGGATATAGTGAAGAACAGAGAAATTCAGAGAAGAAAGGTTCAGCAAAATGAGATGGAGAAGGCAGGATTTCGGGAATATGCTTCAGAATTAAACGCTCCAGTCATTATAGCACAAAAAGAAAACACTAAAGATACCATCAAAAAATTACAAGAGAATGCTGAAACGATAATTAATAAACTACAGGAAGGTGATAATAATTCAAGAAGACGGTTTGTCAGATTAGGTGATACATTTAAAACAGCTTTACAGACCACTAATTCAGAGGAATCGAGTCGAGCTCCCACTCCTGCTATAGAACCCAATCTAGAACAACCATATGACGTAAATCTAAACTTAAATATTGATGTGGAATTATTAAATCAAATTAATTTAAAATATAAAGATGACTGGAATGATACCGATAATTATTTTAAAATGCCTCATTATTACCTTAAGCATCCTAACGAAATAGATGGGGCTCTGAATTATTTAACATCTATAAGTCAAAGTTATGGTGGTCTGAAAAGTAAAAGTTATAGTTCTAGTAAGTATGATAAAATTATTTTATTTATACAAGACTATAAGGATAGATTAAGAAAAATTCAATCTAGTATACCCTTTATCAGACAACAAGGAACTGGAATATTTATGAATTGTGATGAAATGATTTCAAAACTATACACTTTGATAGGTAGCAGAGTAAACGGAAATACATCTGATGAGGTGAGAAATGAAGCTATTGATATTTTGGATTCGTTAATGCGAAATAAATTTCTTACGAAGAGAAATTACAATTCAATATATAAAAAATATTTCTAATAAATGGTGTTGTTAAACATTGAAGGTAATGAAAGTATCATTGATATAACATTTAGTCAACCAATCGAATTGAATCGTAATTGGGGTTATGAAATAGGTTTGAATCAGTGTACTTTGTGGTATTCATGGCATAATATAAGTGATAAATTTGGAAATAATACATTTCAATACAGGAAAGATGAAGATAATAATGCAACAGAATGGATGAATGTTACTATTCCTAATGGGATGTATAACGATGATTGTTTGAATTATTTTTTGTGTCAGTATTTTGATACCCCAAAAGATAAATGTCCTATTGTAATTTCATCAAATCCAGCATCTATGAGATTTGTCATCATATTACAAGAAAAATATGTGTTTAGATTTAATAGTGACTTGTGTCAGATTTTAGGATTTGAGAAGGATAGTGAGATATCTAAGAAAATCAATGAAGGTACAAAGCTTCCGAATATAACAAGAAGCGTTGATAAAATTCGAATTCACTGCTCTCTCGTAAACAGTTCTATCGTAAACAAAAGTAAATCAGATGTCATTTGGACATTTGTTCCGAATACAGAACCGGGTTGTCAAATTGTTGAGAATCCCAGACAATTAATCTACCTTCCTATTAATACAAAAGACTTTATTTACTCCTTGAGAATGACAATTACTGATCAGTTGGGAAGACCTATCGATTTGAATGGTGATAACGTTGGATACGTGCTGCATTTAAGAAAAGCTTATTGATTAGTGAAATAAAATTATTTACCTATAAATGTTGATTAATAATAAGCGATTACTTTATAAAAAGCAGTATGGAAGTGGAATCGGTAGTGTATTCAAAAACATTGTTAATTCCCAGTTATTTCAAACGTCAGCAAAACAAATAAAAGATGGGGCTATGTCAATGTATAATAATATTATTAAACCGAGATTTGAGTTGTTGAAAAACAGAGCAATAGAATATGGGAAAGATCTGATCGATGTAAACAAGAAGGAACTCATTGATGTAATTGGAAACAAAAAATCGATGAAGGATCTTATCGGTACAAATAAAAGGATTTTAAACCAAAGAAGTCAGGACTTGATCAAAACGTTAATGACTGGCAATGGATTAAAGATTCTGAAATAAGTTTTATTTAATAATTTCTTTCTTATATAAATGGCAGTAAATAAAGTTATCAGTCCGCAATGGAACATTTTTGATGAACCGCTTGTGGATGAAACAGTGGTTAAATATGAATTTAAAGAAATTCGAGAAACAGATGTGAATGTATCTAATAAATCAGAGTTTGAATTCGTAACAAAGAAATTAGATTCTTGGTTTTATCCAAGTGAAAGTTATCTTGATGTCAGTGTCAGAATAGTAAACGAAGATGGGACTCCTATAGCTGCAACCGATGTTGCTACTATAACGAATAATGGATTTAATTTATTCAGTACCGCTGAGTATGTAATAAACGATGAATCGGTTGAAAAAATTAATCATGTTGGTATTACAACCACCGTTACAAAGTTGATTGAATACTCTGATGATTATTCTAGAAGTGCTGCAAGAAATCATTTCTGGTATAAAGATTATAATCAAGGGAAAGAAATCAATCCTGTAATTGCTTCGTTTACTGCAGGGGCTGGAACCGTCAGGTTGACCAATAATGATAATTATAATAAAGGATTTGAAAAAAGATATAACAGAACAAAGAGCAGTAAATTAGTAAATATGTATTTACCATTATCAGAATTGTTTGGATTTTTGAAAGGAAACAAACGATTCTTCAGAGGTGCATCGCATAAAATATTTCTAAGAAGAAATGATGATAACAACATGATTATAAGAAATGGAAATACTAATTTGAAAGTGGTCATCGATTATTTATCCTGGAAAATCCCTATTGTAGCTCCTAGTATCGAAATGATGAGTCAATTAGAAAAGGGATTGGCAAAGGACAGAAAGCATAATCTGATGTGGGAAGCATGTAATAGTTATAAAAGTGATGTTAGTCAGAATAAGGAGCACACTTGGAAAGTTATTTCTGAGAGAAACAATCCAACAAAAGTAGTTGTGATGCTACAGAAAAATGAAAAGCATAACAATCAATTAATGAATAATATGGTGTTTGATCATATGAATTTAACAGACATAGAACTTAGAATTAATGGGGATAAATATCCTGAAGAACCACTTAAATGTGATTTTAGCGATGATAAATGTAAATACTCAAATCTTTACTATAGGTTCATACATTTGGGTTATAAACAATTAGCATTTGATACTGGTAGTGTTGTTAGTATAGAAGAATTTAAAGAAGTATATCCACTATTCTGTTTCGATGTTTCCAAACACGAGTCAAATATTTATAATTTAACAACTGCTGATATTGAAATAAGTTTAACGTTGAAAGATAATCAACCCGTACCATATAATGTTTACTGTGTTATATATTATGAAAGAAAAGCTACATTAGATATTATCAATAAAAATATGTATGTGAGTTTGTGAGTCTGGATTTTTATTTAATAAAATCATCCCCTAATAAATGGAGTCCACAAAGGAAGTCTTGAATACAATCAGAATGAATAAATACAATGAGACAATCAGGAAAGAAGAACTAGTTCTAGGATTGAAATATACTATTGTTAAAATGAGAATTGCTAAGACAAAATATGGTGATAAGTTGGTTGTAGTCATTAATCATAATGACAAACCCTGTGATTTGTTTATAACTCAGAAATATAATGCCATTGCTAACGAATTACTTTTAAAGAAAAATCTAGTTTTGCAACCGATTGTACGCGAAAACAAGAACAAAGAAACATATGTGGATTTAGAACTGTTTACTCAGTAATATTTGAATAAAAAATGAAAAATGTAAAAAAAAAGAAGTAGTAGTATATTGTAGTATTTTATATGTAGTAAAGGGTAATATTTCTCATTTCTTGTATCCTTTATTTTGGAAGTAAGAAAATAAAAATGTTCTTAAAAAGGGGGATAATTTGGTAAAAAGGATGTTAAAGTTTAAGAAATTGATGTTAAGATGGGGTTTTGAAATTGGGGGGAGGGTGGAGTGGGAGCCCCTTTATATAACTACTCATTTCCAGCCAACATATAAAGATAGCGTTGCTAAATAGTAAAATCCAAAACTTTCATAAAAAGGCCGCTGACAACATCTTCTTCATCACAACCTTTTTCCTTTTTTCACAAAAAGCGCCCTGATTAGTTTGTTTACTCTGAACTTTGTTTTTTCCATTGTATTTCGTTCTAGATTTAGTAGGCTAATTTACCTTTAACTGTCAGCTGTTTATTAGTATGTAAGTGTGTGTGTGAGTTTGATTGACATGTTGTTTCTTTTTGTACAGTACTCTTCTGTTTTGAAGGATTCCAATAAATAATAATAATAAAATATCTTCCCTCCACTTGATCTAGAAAGAAAGTTTTTATAGGGCAAACCAAGTAGCAGAGGAGAATAACTCAATATGACTTAAGTCCAAAAGACGCCAGTGATCCTCGGGAAGAAGGAGTAACCGTCTCCGTAACGACTCAAACTCAGGACTCAAATCCTATGTCAAGCAATCACGGCGATCTTAGGGAGCAGCTGTGACACCACTTCTTCCTTCTTCCGCTAGGTACCCGGAGAGGCCGGCGATTTTGCATCGGCAATGAGAGATAGTCATCAAGAGTATTAAAGATACTATGCCAGGGGCAACAAAGCAGGCGTTTTGTTGCTCTTGGCAAGATACTGTTCACTATCTCTTAGGATAGTTCCAGAAGCTCCCTCACTGGGTGCAGTTGGGTTGGTTGGTAGTTTTCTCTTCCTTGGATTTTTGATACACAAATAAAAGATCAGATCCCGAGGTCGTTCATTTTCGTGATAAACGCCATGATGAAATGGAAATAGATTGTGTTTTTGTTGTAACTTTTAATTTTGTTGTTGCTTGAGGACGTCTTTGGCTTTTTCAGTAAATTTTAATATTCTTATAGAACCCAGGACCAATTCTCGGTTTTGACAGACCGGGACCGCAATGATAATCATCATTCGTCTTGTTTAATCGTGAGTTTTCTCGGTCTACCAGATTTATAAGTAGTGGGCGCCTACTTATCCGCAAGGACAAATCGCAGGTACTACTGATCCATGAAACTCGATTATACCCAGTTTTTAACGGAATGAACCGATTGCGATGTCAGGAATACTGCGAAACGGATCTAGCTGTTTTGCGGAAATCCTCGACATTATCAGATACGACACTTGCCGCAAAATTCTGCTCGCAGCGCAAGAGGGTCTTTTAAACTTATGAATCCACGTGGCTTCAGAAATTCTAGCTCAGCAACTATCAGGGCATTGCTGGGTAGTTTTGCTCAGCTGGTAGTAAGTTGACAGTTTGGTTCGCGGTAAGGTTTCCTTGAATTTGAAACCTTAAAGGACATCTCTTGCTTGTTCTGCATTTTATGATATACCTAGCTCCCTTGTGGAATGATAAGCTTCTAAAACCTTTCTCCATTGTTTCGTTTTGTGCCTAAGAATTTTTTTTTACTTCTATTATTTGCTGAGTTTTTCAACTCTTTAACCACGGCGCGTTCAGTTTTCAGATGTTTTGCGCCCAGCCGCCGCGTCCGGAGAGCGGGAAGGCTGGACGGAGTCGACAAGCGCTAACAAGAAAATAGCTACAGGTGGAAAGTAATGGTATTTAAAATAATGTCTGGTCCCTTTCATAGGCAAAACATCATTTCTAGTAAGAGTTGTGCTTTAGAATCGGATGATCTCCTTCTGCTTTTCAGATAATATTGGGATATGCGGAACAGGCTTTGAAACCCCATCTGGTATAAATGGTTTCTGGGGAGGAGACGGCGTGGATATCTCCGATCCTGACAGATGTCGTGCCGAAGACGTGAGGCCGGGGATAACCTTCATGGTTTACGAGCATCCAGCCAACTTCACACAACCGGACTACGTAAGTAGTAGTAGAATAGTAGAATTCATTTTCTAGCTTTTAGCTATTCGGATTAACTTGATTGATTAAACTTGAAAAAAAAAAAAAAAAAAATAAGAGTCAGTAAGGGTCAACATTTTAAAGTCTATTTAGTGTTTTTAAACGATATGAAAAGAATGTAGTCTTATTTATTTGCATTTTTTTGTTTAGTGTTTTAAAATGTGTATTTTACTTTGTGTATTTTACTCATACTCCGCTGTTATGCAAAAAGCGGGTCACAAATAAATAAATAAAAGAAATAGCACAACAAAAGCACTGCTTGCGAGGATGCGCTACTATCACACGAAACGAAATAGAGTGAGAAAAAAACAACTTATAACTTTATTTTAACTGCGCTTTTGGAAGTTGTGCGTGTTCGGAAACTTTGTCGAAGCATCCACGACCCTTCCTGATAGTTTTGAATGCCCCCAAGATGCACACTGGCACAAAGACATCCTTTCAACCGGGTTCTTCCTATTGCCGTTGCAGCGAGTACTCTATGGCAGTTTTTTGCCTTTGATTTTGGTTCGCTTTCGTACCCTTGCTCGTCTTTGAACACCTAGTCCTCTGTTGACACTTGCTAGTAATTATTCTTCTTGTTCATTAGTTTTAAATAGTAAGTAAGTAATTTATTTATAACCCGCCGTTTTCAGAAAGCGGAGTAAATGAAGAAAGTAAATAAAACACATAAACGTACACAAAAAGACACTTAATTTCAATCGTCGGCCAGGAAGCAGTGTAGAAGGTCGTGCGCTGGTTGGGTTCTGTTGTCAATGATTTTTGATAGCGAAGAAGAAACATCCAAAAGGGTAACACTTGCATCTTGAATTTTGAACTCCTCCGTCAAAGTATGGTTATGGCATAATTTTTAATTCGCTATTTCGCTATTTCGAATAGCTTTTCGTTTATTATCAACTTTTTATCAACTTCCATTTTCGTAGAACATTCGTTTTGCAATAAGTGACTTTTACTGCAATGGCTTGCTCCGTAAATAAAAATCAAGGCAGAAGGCACCTGGGACCGAGCCTAGGAGAAACCAAGAGTTTTCGAAGAAACTCACGGCCAGCCATGACATCATTATTGAGGGTTGTGGCTAGACTTTTTCTAGACATCTTTACCTATGTATTTTTTTAACTGACAGGAATGTCTTTCTACTGCACCGGAATTCCTGTCTGGCTAGACCTTATTTCTACTCCTCTTCATCAGTGAAATTCCTTTCAACTAAACCGGAATTGTGTTACCGGAACTGTTAAATTGCTGAGAATGGTGCCATCTGTGAGAGTTGGAGATTAAGTTGGGTAATAAAAAGCGAACAAAAATATTTTTCTAAGCACAGACCGTGCAGCTTATATCTGAAACCCTATAGGCAAATGGAAACGCGACGCGAGTTAGGGTGTATTATATATCAATTATATTTTGTTTAAGTTGTGAAACAGGTATTCAGGAATAAATACAATGATTGATGATAGATTGATTGTACTTCCAGGTGTGCGAGAGCTTTGAAACTTGGCAGGCGCATCAGTGACCCGATCAGACTAACTTGGAAATATTCAGTTTCCCGATCCGATCATCTCGGGGGAGTTGAGGGAGGGGAATCCGGAATATTCAGTCATGTGTAACTTTCGAACGGGTAGTCGGATTCGAATGAAACTTAAAAACTGAATAGAAGACAGGTCGTTGATGCCCCATTTCCAGTATGGACCGGATTCAACAGCTGTGGGGGAGTTGGTTGGGGGGGGGAACCGGAAATCTGAATCCCTGATATGCCTGACAAGTTTCAATGTTCTAGCAGATCTAGAAGTACCCTAGCTCACAACCGTGGAACAGACCGCTGTACCGACAGACGGAATTGTGAACAAGTGAAGGATTATAGTTATGCCGATTGTTTGCGATTGTGTTCAAATCAACCCGTTTGTCCCTTCAGGTTTCCATTATCAACGCAACGTCAGCAAAGTTTTCCTTCAGCACCAAAACGCCTCAGAGTTTCTCAGATGGGTATGTGACCGCGAGGATGGTCGGATACATTTATCCGACGGCAGGGAAGTCGAGAAATGACCTGGACAAGAAAGTCTTCATAGAGACTGTCAATGCTTCTTCTACATTGATGATATCAAAGGACGAAAGTGTTATGAACTTGGTAAGTTGGTTACGAGGTCAGTCTCGTCCCCTGTACATTCTTACTTCTGTTAACACTAAAAAGTTTTTCCGCGTAAAGAACTGCAGTATTTGCTACTCGGATTATTCTTATCTCTACGCAGATAAGATTAATACCAAATAGAGATAAGATGAATCCGAGTAGCAAATACTGCATTCAACTTTAATCTTTGTACGCAGAAACTTCTTACAGTGAATGCAGTGGTGCTGGTTGAATGGAGGGGCTGTGGCGGAATGTGTTTGAAAGTGTTTATTTAAAAAAATAACACATATTTTGCTATTCTGACGTCTGAGGCTAAAAGATTTAAAATGTATCAGGACTTATTATCTTAAATATTGTAAATTTCTTTTGTACCTTCCTCGACGTTATACGAATTCCCGTATAACTGCAACTTTTTTGCCTTCTGACCCTTGTGCAAAGTTATCTTCAGTTGCCCAGGACCTTAACGTTTCTGCCCTTGGCCATTTCCCCGCATTCGATCTAGGAACAAGATTTTTTAGACCTTATTAATCCCTTTTCTTTTTTTAATGTTTGTTTTCTGATCTTTTGCATTTACTACATTATTGAAAGCTCAGTTTATTTTTTTTTCTTTGTCTGTACTACGCTATTTTCCTCTTCTTTAAGGCACAGAAAACTTGACTACGCAACTTTCGGCCATCGATCCGACCTGGGGGGCTTAGATAAAGATACAGGGACTTATTGTCGACAGGACCCCCCTTCTTTGTTATCTCGAACCCCCTCCTTAGTGTTCCTAAAGCTAGCTAGCAGGCCCTTGCCCCTTATGCACTGTAAATATGCACTTATGCACTGTAAAGGTTCGCCTTTGGCCGTGTTCCGGCCATAGTATCGGGGTAGTAGTCAAGAGGTCGTGCGTTCGATCCCTACTCCCGGCACACAAACCTTTTGCTTTTGTTTTGTACTAACTCAAAAGTCGAATTCTCGGAAACTGCCGGAAACTGCAATGGTCGTTACGAGAATTTTTCTTACTCTCAATATTGACTCACGGCACATTCTTGATATGTCAGCTAGCTCCCCGAGTTAAGTTTGAGTCAAGTTTTCTGTTCCTTTAAGTGCGTAAACAAAATTACATCACCATCATCTTATCATGGGTTGAGGCCAAATGGTTGACAAGATAAATAATGTCGATGCAAAAACTTAAAATAGTCACTAATTTGGGGACAAAGCTATTTTGTTACCGGTCAGTACGACGGGGGAGGGGGTCGAGCACGGGGACTCACTCCCCACACGCTCTTTGCGGGCACATACGTTGAGGTATGAAGGGAGGTATCCAGTGTGTGTTGGCTACAGACTTTTGAACCTTTTGGAAGAGCGAATACAGTCCGTGCGTACACTACACTTGACAAAGTAAAAAGTGGACTACTGAAATTTCAATTCAATTCAATTCGTTTATTCCTAAAATTCTGATATAGCACAATGCACCGGATTGTCAAATTACAATTGGGTTTATTCACATTAAATTACGGATAAAAAAGGCGCAAATGAGTTAAAATAGCGTTCAGTGCTATGAGCGGGCGGGTTCATTAGCTGAGCTTTCTTAGCTGCCCTTGAAATACTCCTTGTTGGGCGAATATGATATGATATGATATGATATATATTTACAATATCCATTCTTTTTTCATCTTCGGGTGGCAGGATCTCACGGTGCTTTTCCGAGGCAAGGCACTTTAGTCCGAATTTCATTGTGAGATCGTGCCGACGCGAAGCAAGGATTTTCATCCCTAATTCTTCCAGTGCTTGTTGATAGGATTTGTATTTATCCGCCAAAATAATTTTTATAGCCCTTTTTTGAATTGTTTCCAGCCGATCGGTTTGCTCCTGGTTCACTCCTGGATGCCACACGGGGCAGCAGTATTGGAAGAAAAAAAGTAAATGGAAGAAAAAGAATGACATAAAACTATACAACAACAGACAATACAAGGATGCGTGGTTTCAACAGATAACACTTCGAATGTTACCTGTTGTCGAGGCAAATGTTATGCATGAAATGACATGCATGACAATCATTGCCAGGAAAAGACGAAAAACCGCCAAAAAAGTATCTGCTGAATTTTCATAACATGACGACGACAAACAAAAAGCCAGCAGATGCTTTTTGGGCGGATTTCGGCTCTTCCTGACAGTGGTTGTTATGCATAACATTTCATGCATAACGATTGTCGCGACAATAGGTAACATTCGGAGTGTTGTCTGTTGCGTGTTGTCTGTTAAAACCGCTCATCTTTGTATTGTCTCTTATGAAATTTCTGGCAATCGAAAATAGCAAATAAATGACTATACGGATCGCGCGATGTAAAGGTGTTTTTGCATTTAAGGTGCGTTTTTTTGGATGTAGTTTCGTTGTAGTTTCACTGTAGTTTTGACATACTTTTGTTTTATTTATGAAAGTACAGTATGTGTAATGGACAAATAGAACGGTACACATATTGTGCTTTCATAACTGAAACAAAAGTACGTCAAACTACAGCTAAACTACATAAAAAAACGCACCTTTAGACTGTGTCGAGAATTTTTTAGCTGAGATTTATTTACATTTCGGCCCTGCTTGGCATGGGTCCTCTTCAGGCTCATGCTAGGAAAAACCAACCAGCTACCGGTAATAATGGTCTGAGACAGAAACATCCTGATGAAGTATGGACGCTTAGTATAAGTTAGTGTCCTGACTGACTGACCGGAAATTCCAAGGATTTTGAAGGACCTGTCTTACCTATAGTAATAACTCAACCTACTTTCACAATCACTTTATATTTCTACACCCGGAGACCCCAACTTCTCACTTGCTAGTTTTTGCCCCATACCCGCCGTGGTCGGTTCGTAAAGCCAGCACTTGCAGTTCCTATGCCACGAAGCTTTGCGTTGTGTATAGACTCTCTGTAATTAGCTTTTATCTGTTAGAGGAGTCTCCGCCTCCTTGTCATTCATTTCATTCATTCATTCAGCGCGCTCAGGATAAAAAAGGGTTGGACGCATCAGGGTCGTCGCTAGCCGAAACTCTGAGGAGGGGGGGGGGGGGGCAGTCAACCACAAACCCCTGATTTGTGGATACCCTATGCCAAATGCTGGATATGTCTAGCGTTTGGCATACCCTATGCCTAACGCTGGATACACTATGCCAGGATATTGTAACCCAGTAAAATATTGATGATTCGAGTGAAGCTAAAAAATCAACCAATCAAAACTCCTTTATAGTGTAGGTCAGGGTTAGGTTACCAACGGGTATCCAGCGTTTGGCATATGGTATCTAGCGTTAGGCGTAGGCTATGCCAAATGCTAGATATATCCAGCGTTTGGCATAGGGTATCCAAAAATCAGGGATTTGTGGTAGACTGGTGGGTGCGGGGGGGGGGGGGGGGGGCAGGCCCTGCCGCCCATTTAGCTTTTCGTCGCATATTTGGTAATAAAACATGCGATACCTGCAAGCAGGGACGTCGCAAGTGCATTTTCGGTGTGGGGGGGGGGGGGGGGTGCAGAGCCAAAATTTTTACCGAATCCTAGAACTAAGAATTCGAGCTTTCGAGCTTATGGAATAGAAACGATTACGTAGGAAGAGGGACAATAAAGGGCAGCATGAAATACGATAAGCCAACTATTAGGCGGCGTTTCGGCGAAGCCCACATGTAGAATATATTGCCGGGCATGATTGCAGTAACAGCTTTTATCCATTATAGCCAATAGAAAACTAAATCAAGCGCCGCAGGCAAAACTTTTTGAAATCCATTTTATTTCTGTAGGCTAAAATTTGACTGCTTCTCTTACAAATTCTATCATTTACCGTTGATTAAATACACATACTCTAAGACGTTACAGAAACCGGATGGAGCGACGTTCCGGCAGCAGCAGCAACTGCAGCATAGTTAATCTAGTAGCCATAATCACATAAAGTGAGCGCCGCATGCGAAATTTTTTTTTGCTTTTTCCTGCCAAATTTAGTTTCCATCCAAATTCTAGCTTTTAATGTTTCAAAATCTCAATCCTAAGTTTGGCATAAAACCCCCGTCAAATGACGCGCCCTTCCACAAAATAGAGAATATTACGAAAAGTGCTGCAGGCGGAATTTTCCAAATATTTGTGATTAGATATTCTTTTGGGGATCCAAAATAAAAGTAAGGACTATCGATGGTATCATAGATCATCCCTTTTGTCTGCGACCAGTGCTTCACTTGACCTCTTCTGAGTTTCGAGATTCGTGGTAACTTCCGAATCCTGGCAATTATAACGAATACATTACCGAATCCGATTGATATACCGAATAAGTTTAGACCGATAGCATTATACCGAATTGTTTTGGTATCGAAAGACTACCGAACAATATTCTTATTTGGTATACTTTCGTCGGAACTGGAACGAAGTCGGGATTCGTGGTTAACTTCCTAATCCTGGAAATTATACGGAATAAAATTACCGAATCCTGATCATAATACCGAATAATTTTGAACCAATAGCCTATTCGGGATTCTTTGTAACTATACAGAATCTCGATAAATATACCTATACAGTTCCGGCATCGAAAAATTACCAAATGATTTCAGTAAATTCTCTCACCAAATTCGTGGTAACTACCGAATCCCCGTAAATATATCGAACAGTTCTGCTATCGAAAAAATACCGAACAATTCTAGTAAAGTTTTGGGCCTCCGACCCAAAATTTTACCGAATCTCAAAAAGGTAGAATATATAATATTCTAGAAAATTCTTAGAATATCTGTGATGGGGTCTAAGGACCGATGAAACTTAGGACCAGACATAATGCCCTAGGAATACTCGTTTTCCTGGATCCGACCATCTTTGGGGAGTTGAGGGAAGATGAATCCGGAAATCAGTGGCTTCCGTAAGCTGCGAACATGTGGTCCGATTCACCAAGACAAGCAAAACATGCGTCCTAACCACAAGCGGCCACAGTTTGAAGAGTTGGAGGGGGGGGGGGGGGGTAACATCCATAAAACCAACTGGATGGAAAGAAAAATAATGCAAGTTGGACAGTACCGAGTTTATTCGGCCTTGATTTATTATTTGGCGTCTGGATCGAATCCGCATGGGTATACGGGGGGGGGGGGGGAAGCTGGCATCCGAAATTTGCAGATAGGCCGTGCTCCGATTCCAGTCAAACTTAATGAACGGAAATAGAACATGTCAGATATGTGACTTTTATGGGTTTGAGTCGTATTCAGCCGCAGCAAGGGGAGTTAGAAGGGGAGTCCCGGAAATGATGTGGTTCGCATAGGGGTCAAACAAGTGGATCGATTCAAATGAAACGTGGAGTGTAGAGAGGTCTCATGCCATAGATCACATATTTTAGGGTTCGAACTGGATCCGACCACGGTGGGGGGAGCGGGGAGAGTTACCGAAAGTTCCCAAAAATGCTCAGATTTGAATGAAAGTTAATAGGCGGTAAGAGAAAATACTTCAAATATTCCGTTTAGGAGTCCGAATCAGATTCGACCACGGTAGGGGGAGTTAGAGGGGGTAACGGAAATCGTGTGGCAAGTCTAGGGACCAAACGAGTGGGTCTACTGGGTTGAAACTTGAAAGGTAGAATACTTATTTGCCCTAGATGATCCGAGGCGATGCCGGTAATTGTCCGACTTGAGTAAAATTAGACCAAAGGTTTCGATGGGACCCCAACAAGTTAATGTTTTTCAGACTTCTTGATCAAGACAATCGAATCTTGAACATTTCCAATCCCAAAAGTTCAAATTTGATCCAGACAATTGGGTCTTGTCTTTGCCAGATCCAGTCTTCGCCAGACTCCTTGAATGCTTTTACTATAAAAAATTTAGAAACAGATTAAGGCCAAATAGCTAATCACGTGAGAAAAACAAGTTCAGATACGGATTCAGAATGTGTGTTTACCCCTTTAAGTCATATCTATTTTGACGAAGCGGATCGAAACTTCCTGCCTTAAAATTTTCCGGTTTTCCGGTTTCTATATGTTTCGGCGGAATTCCGGAACTACTTGTCCGGGAAAAAAAATAAAGTTCAAAAACGAATTCAGCATATCTCCTTATCCCTACATCCAACGTCTAATCAACTTCGGATTCAACTTTTACTTTTAACAAATTTTCCAGTTTCAGCCGGATTCCGAGCGATCTATACATCCGGTGAGAAAATGATTGTCATATGCGAATTCAGCATGTCTACTTACCCGCAAATCGAACATCTTATCAAATTTACTTTAACTTTTACTTTAAACAAATTCTCCTGTTTTGGCCGGATTCCGGCCGAACTAATTTCCCGGCGAGAAAATGATTCTCATATTCGGGCTCAGCACGTTCCCTTGCCCCTAAATTGAACCTCAAATCAACTTCATATTAAACTTTTACTTTTCATAAATTGTCCGTTTTTTGCCGGATTCCGGGTGAACTATTTGTCCGGCGGGAAAATAAATTTCTTATTCGAATTCAGCATGTCTCCTTACCCCTAATTCGATTATTTCATTAGCTTCTAAAAAATATTTTTTGTTCCCCTTAATTTCAAACCCCTCCCCCACCCCTAAATATAGAGCTACGAGCTAAGTATAAGCTAGAGAGCTAAATATAGAGTATCCCTCCACTGACGTTTTCGGATCTCAACTAGATATCCTGTTTATGGGTCCGAATCTCATTTTTGGATGGCAGGGTATTTTGTGACGTTCTCATCTTCTTTCGTGTACCACCTACTCGTATGAAGTGCCACATGAGCTCGTAGCTGTTATTTTTTGTAATCATCATTATGGGTATATTCTCTTATTAAAAGTTTACCTGTCCTTACCATATGGAGCGTGTTCCACCCTTCGAACAATAGTAACTATTAGTTACTATTTCCGTTCCGACCTACGGAAAGCTACTGCACTGACCGTTCCACCCTTCTCGAAATAGTAACTATTTGCTTACTATGCTCGGGAGCGTATTAAGCGTGGTAACTACGGATCTCTCTAACGTGATTGGCTGGATTACGCCATGGAGTGATATTTTACCGAAAATTTAAAAACGCGTTCCAGCCTTGACGTCAGAAAGCCAAAATTCGTGACGTCATGCGTAGTTACTACGGTAAGTAGGGTGGAACACGCTCATAATGAATGAATGACTGCACTTATTACATGCAGCCTTGTAATAAGGCATTTGCAGAGTACATACAAAAAAAAAGGTAAATGAGCGCTTGACAAGAAATACACAGGGTACACAAAATCTACAACAACAGCAAAAGATAAATGAACGCTAAACAAGAAACACATGACGAAACACGAAAAGAACAATGAATTTACTGCACTAGCAGGCGCAATGGGCAATGGGCAGGAAGGCGATTAGATGGTGGCAGAAGATGTCCACTTATTTCTTTTAGCTTGACAGTAATGTATGTTAGGGAACATTCTAGACGAAATTTTGTTTGTAATTTCAGGAGACTGTTGGAGTTAGTAGTCTACTTGACTCGTCTACCAACCGGATTGAAGTTTCCCGGACAAATCAGTCCCTTCTCTTTCCCGAGTCCGGACGAGGACAGAAGTATCTGGTTGAGTTCATTGCCAAGATGCCTATTACGGAGCTAGATGGCTCTGCTAGTATGATGCTGACGTGGAGTAGTAAAGTCGGAACTAGGAGGGTAAGTCAGTATTTTCCGACGCGTTTGTAGTAATAATAGTTTTGTTTTTCGACCATCAGAAAGCATAAGGCATAGACGGTGTAAGAGAAACGAAAGAAAAGGAGAAGAAAAACTACAGTAAGAGGAGCAATAGAAAGATGACAACATAACCAATCTACAAAGCTAACCTATGGTAAATGAATTATCTCCCGTTCATAATAATAATAATAATACAAAGCAAGAGAAAAGGCTTTCGTCTCCAAATAACTCTAAGAAATTTTGAGTAGTCGAACTGATCAGAGTTAAAAATGCCATCAACAATGCACTTGAAACTGTTGATCAGTTCAGCATTAACCGCATCTTCGGTAAGGCTGTTCCAAGGATCAACAATTCTGTTGCCAAAACCCCACTTAAAAACTAAGAAACTTTACATTTAAGCAGGATGGTTTGTTCTCACTTCTTTTCAAGTCAATGGTTCGCCCGACCGTTGAATATGCTTGATCAATGGATCAACAGAATTGTTGATCCTCGGAACAGCCTTGCCGAAGATGCGGTTAATCCTGAATCGATAAAGAGTTTTTAGTGTATTATTAATGGGATTTTTGGGATCCCAAAATGTCACTGAAGGTTTACCTATGACTTCGTAAAAGTTGTCTGTCTCTCAGCACGATACCTGTCGTAGATGGGATCTATAGCCCTACATTTAGGGGTAGGGGTCCAAATTAAGGGGTGAACAAAATAGTTTATAACAGCTAACGAGAGTAAGATGCTTCAACCTCTTATGCATTTTTTTTATTCGTTCCACACTTGAGTACTGCTGCCCTGTATGGCATTTTAATCAATCAATCAAATCAATCAATCAAGTTTAATCCGAATAGCTAAAAGCTAGAAAAGGAATACAAATTTACAAAATACACAGACACACAAGAAACAAATTAACTAATACACTTACAAGAAATTACCAGAAATAAATGATGGAATGAAACTACGTAAAAATTGGGTAGAAGAATTAGCGGGATATGGGGAAAACTTATTGCCAGTATTCCTCTCGGACCGACGCACGGAAGACGGGAGGGGAGGGGGGAATAGATGGGTCATATGGGGACAACACGTTATCTTAGCTCCAAAATTCTTTGAAAGAGTATTTCTACGGACAGATAATTTTTTAATAATTTAATTTAATTTAATTTTCGGCTGACGAAGTAACAATCTGACCGGATTGATAGGGTGCAATACCGTACCCTCGTAATTTCAAACCCCGAAAGTACCATACATGTCCCCCCTCAATCAGTTTCTACTTCACTCCCATCGTTTAAAACTCTCCCTATCTTTTGGAAATAAAATCCTGTCGAGCCCAATTCATCGAAATATCCTCCCGCCCCAGCATGTCCCGGCTCGGGTAAGGCCAAGCAGGTTCATTGCAGACCCTGTACCGAAACTTCAACCTGTGACTGTTTCATATGCACGATATGAGCTTAATTTTGTGCGTTTGTTTGTTAAGTTGTTTAATGCCGGGTTAAATTTTTAGTCTGCAAAATAGTTATTAATCGTATATATTGTACTTTTGGGTATTTTAATTTTTGACTCGTTCACTGACATACATGTTTATTTTATGGCAACAAAAACTAATAATCGGCTCTGTCCGTCGCATGTTTTTTGAACATGGTGAATTGAATTGATGCGCTCCTCTCTTTTCAAAAAGAAATGGAAGTTATAAATTCTTTGGTCTGCTTGAAATCCAAATGTCTATCACAGAGTCGTTCTGCTGAAGTTGTCCTAAAATTTACTTTCTTTCAGCCGTTCACGTTCGAATATTTGGAACCTTATATCAATGGCTCCTGTTTCTATACAAACTGTCAACACTGCCTTACTGACGCCAAATGCGTTTGGTGCGAGAGTCAACAGCGTTGCCAGCAGAGAGATTCCGAAATCTGTGCAGCCGATTCCGATTGGTTGGTTCTGAATCCATCACAGTGCAGAAAGTGTGATTTCTTTGTGAATTGTGAGGAGTGTCTGGAGTCCTCGCTTTGTGAGTGGGTTGCTGATAAAGCTGTCTGCACAAGGCGCGGAAGGTAAATTATATATTCCTTTTCAGCTCCCTTCCTTTTTCTTCGGCAAAGTGTCATATAGCGATCGCAATTTCTGTCCGTCAGTCGGTCGTTCGGTCCGGGTTTTGCTAGTTCGGGCACTTCCGCATAAGCTAGGACGTTGAAACTTGGCAGGTGTATCTTTTTCACAAAGAAAAAGTGTGATTTCTTTGTGAATTGTGAGGAGTGTTTGGAGTCCTCGCTTTGTGAGTGGGTTGCTGATAAAGCTGTCTGCACAAGGCGCGGAAGGTACGGTATATATCCCTTTTCAGCTCCCTTCCTTTTTCTTCGGCCAAGTGCCATATAGCGATCACAATTTCTGTCCGTCCGTCGGTCGTTCGGTCCGGGTTTTGCTAGTTCGGGCACTTCCACATAAGTTAGGACGATGAAACTTGGCAGGCGTATCAGGGACCCCAAATGATTAAGTTGGAAACAGTCATTTCTCCGATCCTACCGTCGTGGGGGGAGTGGAGGGAGGGGGAATCTGAGGCATTTGTAACTTTTAAACGGGTGATCGGATCTTTATGAAACTTGATATTTGGAAAAACCCGTATCTCAGACAACCCACTTCAAATCCGAACGGGATTCGGTGACTTTCTGGGGAGTTGAAGGGGGGAACGGGAATGTTGGGAAACGCTTAGAATGGAGGGATCGAGAAGAAATTTGGTGGGAAGAAAAAGCCTAAGTCCTAGATACATCATTAGCACAGTCGGACCGGATTCGGGCATTGTGGAGGGAGTTGGGGGGGGGGGGGAGATTCTCGTGATCCAGCCAGTTCGGTACTTCCCGATAAGATGATAAAACTCGGCAGGAATTTGAGGGATCCAAATACACCGACTTGAGAATGGTCGTTTACACGATCCGAACATCGTCAGGAGGGTGGAGGGATGGGGAATCTGGAATCTAGTAGCATTTACAACTTAAGAACAGGCGTTCGGATTCGAATGAACTTGGCAAGTGGAAAGAGCTGTTGTCTCAGATGTTCCATGTCAAGTCTGGACCGGATCTTATACTTTGGGGGGGGGGGGGATTGGAAGGGCGCATCAGAATTTTTGTGAAACGCTTAGCGTCGAGGGATCGGATGGAATAACAAGCATAAGCATTAGATACGTTCTTGATAGAACCAGATAATATCGGGGCTCTTTGGGGGGAGTTGGAGGGAGAAGAATTCTGGTGATTACGAGTTACGATGCTTCCAGATGTGTTAAGGACGATAAAACTTGGCTGGCATATTAGTGATCCGACCAAATAGACTTAAAGACCCGACACGATGCCCTAGGAAGACTTCCGTTCCTGGATCAGACCATTTTTCGGGGAGTCGAGGGAGGGGGAATCCAGAAGTTACTGACTTCCGTATGTTGCGAACAAATAGTCCGATTCAAGTGAAGCCTTATGGGTGATAAGAACTGATGACCTAGATATGCAAAGCTTGTGTCCGAACCCGATGCGGCCATGGTTGGAGGGCTGGGGGGGGGGTGCCGGGAAACATTGTGACATACACAAACACCAAACGGATGGGCCGAATGGGATGCGAGTTGGACAGTACCAATTTTATGCGGCTAGATTTGTCATTTGGCGTCCGAACCGGATCCGACCAAAGTGGGAGGATGAGGAAGCGGGAACCTGAAATTGGAAGATGTGCTCCGATTTGAGTTGAACTTGATGCACGGAAAGAGGAGATGTAGGCTTTAAACGAGTGGAGTGATTTGAGTGAAAACTTGAAAAGTAGATAGGTTGTATGCCTTAGATGGCATACTATAGGGTCCGGACCGGATCCGAGCACGGTGGGGAGGGGTGCCGGAATTCCCGGAAAATGCTCAGATTTACTTTCTCGTTTCTCACACCACCTACTGGTAACAAGTGCCATATGATCTCGTAGCTCTTTTTTTATGTTAATCGGAATTTGGTTCACCTGGGCGATTCTGTAGCACACCATTCCAGAGTCATATTAATTTCTTTCCGCGTCGGCTAGCTGATAGTTTTCGCTTTCTGCAGGCTACTTTTAGCAAGACTGAATGCTAGTATAGCAAGACAGGATGCTGCTGGATACTACTGCTTAAGACGTTGGGTCTGGTCCTATCAGTCCTACCGCCAAGAGTCTTGAGCGATGTTAAAACAAGTTATAACCCTGTTTTTGGGCGCTTATTAGTTTGCTCTATTTGTAGTGCATCATCTGTTCTCGTTTGGAGGAGATGCCTCACGTTTCACCTTTTCGACGTAGGGCCGAATCGGCACTTCTGTGTCGTCTTTTTTATTTTGAGACTGAACTTATGAGATTTGTCACTAAGCCAATTTTCGACTGCTCGCCTGTGTGTCAGTCTTTTCCTGCTGCAAGTTAGCAGCACGAATAATTTTCATTTTTGTTACTGCTGTTATTCTTTGTTCTTCTTTACTATTACATATCAATACATGCAACTGTTTCGTACGACTTCGCCGGCTACAAATTGGTAGTACCCGGGTTGGTAGTTGTTATGTCATTCGTCTTATCTTAGCCCTGAACGCTGTGGACATTATTTTTAGGACAACAGACATCAAAATAAACGACCTAACCTTTTCCATACATGTTATAATCCGGTGTCGGCTGACTCTATTTATTTGGATTAGTACATTATCTGGTACTAGGTCTTTCACCTTTTTGGGATCCCAAAACGTAAGTGGAGGGATACCTATGACATCGCAAAAGTTGTCCGTCTGTCCGTCCGTCCGTCCGTCCGTCCGTCCGTCCGTCCGTCCGTCCGTCTGTAAGCACGATAACTCTCGAAGGGAATGAGATATTTTGATGAAACTTGGTGTGAGGGTTCGTTGGGTCGTCGGACCAGTCAAGTTCGTAGATGGGCTTTGTAGCTCTACATTTAGGGGTGGGGGAGGGGATTCAAATTAAGGGACAAACAAAATATTTTGAAACAGATAATGTGATAGTCGATTATGGGGTAAGAAGACATGCTGAACACGATGGTGAAAACCATTTTGTCATCGGACAAGTAGTTCGCCCGGAATCCGGCCAAAACCGGAAAGTTTGTTGAAAGTAAAAGTTTTATTTGAAGTTGATTAGATGTTCGATCTAGGGGTAGGAAGACATGCTGAAGACGATGGTGAAAATTATTTTCTCGACGGACAAGTATTTCGCCCGGAATCCGGCCCAAACCGGAAAGTTTGTTGAAAGTAAAAGTTTTATTTGAAGTTGATTAGACGTTCGATTTAGGGGTAGGAAGACATGCTGAAGACGATGGTGAAAATTATTTTCTTGACGGACAAGTATTTCGCCCGGAATCCGGCCCAAACCGGAAAGTTTGTTGAAAGTAAAAGTTTTATTTGAAATTGATTAGATGTTCGATTTAGGGGTAGGAAGACATGCTGAAGACGATGGTCAAAACTATTTTCTCGACGGAAAAGTATTTCGCCCGGAATCCGGCCCAAACCGGAAAGTTTGTTGAAAGTAAAAGTTTTATTTGAAGTTGATTAGATGTTCGATTTAGAGGTAGGAAGACATGCTGAAGACGATGGTGAAAACTATTTTCTCGACGGACAAGTATTTCGACCGGAATCCTGCCCAAACCGGAAAGTTTGTCAAAATTAAAAGTTTTATTTGGAGTTGATTAGATGTTCGATTTAGGGCAAGAAGACATGCTGAACACTTATGTGAAAACAAGTTTCTACCCGGACATGTATAGTTCGTCCGGAATCCGGCCAAAACCGGAAAACTGTTGGAAGTCAAAGTTTTATTTCTAGTTGATTAGATAAGCGATTTAGGGGTAAGAAGAGATGCTGAGTCCCTGTATGACAATCATATTTTACCCGGACATATAGTTCGACCGGAATCCGGCTGGAATCGGAAAATTTGTTATAAGCTAAATTGCTATTTGAAGTTGATTAGATGTTCATTACTGGGGAAAGAAGATACCCTGATTTCGTGTTTGAGCTTTCTTTTTTCGCCGGACAAGTGGTTCTGGAGTTCGGCCGGAACCGGGAAATTAGCAGAAGTTGCAGGAAGTTTTCGTCAAAACAGATATGATAGGGGTAAACACACATGCTGAATCCAAATCTGAACTTGGTTTTCTCAGGTGATTAGCTATTTTGCCTTAATCTGTTTCTGAATTTTAATTGTAAAAATGTTCAAGGAGTCTGGCGAAGACTGGATCTGGCTAAGACAAGACCCTGTTGTCTGGATCAGATACTGAATTTTTGGGATCCCATCGAAACCTTTGGTCTTGTTTTTCCCGTTCGTATAGTTTGTGAATAGTAACATGTTATAATACCGTTTCGTATAGTATCTGGTACCAAGTCTTTCACCTTTTCTTTCTGTTTCTAATGTGTGATTGATTATTATTCTGTCGTGCAATATTTGTTTTCCTCTTCCAGGATACCCGGTGCTGTAGTAACTAAGGACAGCTGTCCGCTTCCCTGCCACCAGCGACGTACCTGCGGGTTATGCCTCGGTGGCCCGGAAGACTGTACCTGGTGTGACACCACCCAAGAATGTTTCTCATTTTCGTCTTTCCTCGTCCAGTACCCATTCGGAACTTGCTCATCTTGGACGGGACAGGAACCAACCTCTACTCTAGCCCAGACTTTTGATCCCGCCCCCACGCGGGGCGACTTGGCATTCTCCCGTCGCCCCAGCGCTGTGGTGGCGCTAGTTGACAAGTCGCAGAGAGGAGGTTCGGTGAGGAAGGAGGGGAGATGTAGTTCCTGTGAGCAAAAGGATAGATGTCACCTGTGCCTCCGCGAGCCCATCTGCGGTTGGTGTTTCTCGGTGCATAACCCACTGTTGGGTGTATGCACGAGCGGTGATTTCTTCTCTCCCAAATCAGGTAGAATGATGTGTTCTTTAAGGCGTCCAATATGACGAGTACGATACAAATTGTGGATGCAAGTATTCCACACTCCCAGGAGTTCCGTGTCTTTCCGACGAATTTTCCGGTTTCCGGTGGAGTAGAATTATGCTATTAAGTATTTACCGTGATGCGGATGGCGTTGTTTACGGAAGATATACGGATAGATAGATAGAAAGTTATTGTAGAAATCTGTTTTTTTGTTTATAAACCAAATTTTCGATTATTGTAAAAAAAACAGAAGAAACAACAACACGTTTTCAAATGTTAGTACACCTAAAAGCCTGTCAGGCTTCGCTAAAAATTGCACAAACTCAGGAATAAATTTTTTGCATATCTAGCATGTTTTGCAGGTACGGCAGAGCTTGGGAATCCTAGAACTTCCACTCATTCTGGTCGATTTTTATGATTTGGTAGGGAGGATTTGGGAGTGGAGAGGATGAGATACCATGGCTCAACCGAAGTCGGTGCTTAGCTCTTATCTGCGCCCCTGCAGTGTTTGGATGTTAAAGTGTTCTAAAAGGTGGGAGTATGGAAGCTTCGGTCCACCATGAATAATGAGAAGAGACGGCTTTCGTATTCTTTCCAATTTATCTCTTTGTTCCTGCAATAATGAAAAGTGCCAAACAGGCGCTGCGTAATCCAGGGTGGGTCTAATGAAAGAAGTATAAACTCATAGTAGGTGACGCATTTCAGCCTGTTCTGACAATGCGCTTCCCGTTTTAGATCTTGAATTACTATATAGAAAGCCTAGAATTACCAGGCTTATTACTCCTAACTTCGAATTTTAAAGTGAAGAATACTTTGGAAACTTTAAATGGTAAAATCCAGAACTTTCATGAAAAGGCTGAGAAACATTCTTCTTCATCACAACCTTTTTCCTTTTTTCACAAAAACGTCCCCTGATTAGTTTGTTTATTTTTCAGCTGTTTATTAGTATGTAAGTGTGTGTTAGTTTGACTGACATGTTGTTGTTCCTTTTTATACATTACTTTTCAGTTTTGAAGGATTCAAATAAATAATAATAATAATATATATGTGGGAGAGCCGAGGGTCATAACCAAAACAAAGGTCCCTGTAAGCAGATGATAGACTCCTTGGGTCGCCAACGAAAAGATTTTTCTACAACCTTCCACTTTGGACCGGAGGTTTGGTTGGGGCCAGATCAGTCTCATCTGGTAGCGTTGTTTTTTCTTTTCTTTTATTTGTCAATGTACGCTAGTGTTAGTTTGTGTTAGGTAGTGTTAGGTTGTTTCTGGTAGCAGTGACCGGTGGCTCCTACTGGCTAGGATAGATTTGCCAAACTGCAAAATTAGGTGTTTAAGCTGGACTGGACAAGCCGGAAACTGGTGATAAATTCGGTTTCGCAAGGCCTTGTTCGTAGGGTATATCGCGGTTTTTAGAGCTGATGGACCTCCCAGCCGGTGGGAACGCGTCCAGGTGTAAAATGCCGACAAAATTTTCAGAAATCGTAAGAGGAGAGATCTACATATTTTTGTCTCCGTTCAGTAAAAAAAAAAAAAAAAATTCAGTGGACAGTTTTGCATTTGCCCTTATTCAAACAAATGTGTTTGCTTTCTTCAAGAACTCATTATTATTATTTACTTTTTAATTCAGGCTACGCTAAAATGAACAGCTTACATAAAATACCACTTGGCGGAGCTCTGATATGGTTTCATCATTTGTCTCGGGAGCGAACGGGAACGCTCTATGAATTCTGCTTTTGAGCTTAGTCTTTCATAAGATTTGATAAGCGCATGTGAAATGTATATTTTTGTTTAGAGCAGAAAAATAAACAAGGCCGTCACTAGTCTTCACAAAAAAAGTTATTTTTGATACACAGCGCAAGGGAGTGAACTTATGTTTTTGCTTTCGTCAAGAACTCATAAAGACGTTAAAATGAACAGCTTACATAAAATACCACTTGGCGGAGCTCTGATATGGTTTCATCATTTGTGTCGGGAGCGAACGGGAACGCTCTATGAATTCTGCTTTTGAGCTTAGTCTTTCATAAGATTTGATAAGCGCATGTGAAATGTATATTTTTGTTTAGAGCAGAAAAATAAACAAGGCTGTCACTAGTCTTCACAAAAAAAGTTATTTTTGATACACAGCGCAACGGAGTGTACTTGATATTCTGTCGTAACAGTTCGTGCTTTCAGGCAATTGCTCATCAGTCCTGCAAGGTCTTGACGTGCTGTCCAACAGCGAAATGCCTCGCTGGGATTGGTCCTTCTCCGAATGTCCAGATATAGACGAGTGCAGCCTCCTTCTTGCCGATTGCCACCCGGATGCCGTTTGTAAAAATACTCACCTTTCGTACACTTGCACTTGCAAAAGAGGATTTGTCGGAGATGGTCATGAAAATTGTACTAAAACGTAAGTTTTATTTAAGACATTTAAAATTGAGATTGTATATAATAGAATATAGGTTCTATGCACTAAGCTTGCTGGATGTTTGTTTTTTTAGGATGCGTACAACACGATTGTTCATTTTTAGAAGGGTGCATGTTACTTGCGGCCAAAGTGCCATACCCGATCATTCAGTTTCTGGAATAAGTCGTGTGCAAACTCTTCTGTTTCCTCTGTTTCACACCAAACTTAGCACTGTCACTGGACGAAAAGTTTGCTGCAGGCTGACAGTTTGTTAGCGCTCTATCCTTCGTTTTATCCGTCCGCAATCAGGCATTCCATTCATTTCTCCACATTCTATCTAGGAAGAAGATTTTTTAGACTCTATTAGTCCTTTTTCTCTTTTTTTATGTTTATTTTTTGACCTTGTGCATTTACTACATTATTGGAAGCTTAGTGTATTTTTTCCTTTTATTTTCATCATCTATTCAACAATGTTTACAACGGATAGGTCAGCTACGATTCTTCATCAGCGATATTTCGGCCCTTCTTGGCAAGGGTCCTCGTCAGGCTGTCAATCCTCTGGTTCAACTTCGAGGAAGGAAACAAACCTGTAATAAATAACTGAAGCTTCTACCGACTATAAATATCTTATTAAAGTAAATTATCTTCAAATGCTGCACGATTTGCATTTTGATCAACTTCGGTTTTTTTTATTAATAAGGGGCTGAAAACTTAAATATTATTTTGCTAATGACCTCGTTCGACGTTTCTATTATGAGTACTCGCCTGTATCTATTACTTTGAATAATTACTGCACGGAAAAACTAGTGCTGAGATTTAATTTTTAACATGGCTGTTTTTGCTGCACGATTGGACGACTTCAGGAAACATTTTTTTCTGCATTTTGATCGACTTCGGTTTTGTTGTTACAGGCGAGTACTCCCTACCGGAAACGTAGAACGGGGTTATTAAGGGAAGAAAAATTAAGCCTCAGTCTCTTATTAACAACAAAAACGGAGTCGATCAAAATGCAGAAAAAAATGGTTCCTGCCGTCGCCCCAATCGTGCAGCAAAACAGCTTCCGTGTCAAAAATTAAATCTCAGGACTAGTTTTTTCATTATAGTGGTATTTGAAGATAATTTACTTTAATAAGATATTTATAGTCGGTAGAAGCTTCAGTTATTTATTACAGGTTTGTTCCCGTCCCCAAAGTTGAACCAGAGGATTGACAGCCTGATGAGGACCCTTGCCAAGAAGGGCCGAAATATTGCTGATGAAGAATCGTAGCTGACGTATCCGTTGTAAACATTGTTTCAGTAAATGTTTCAAAGTCAGCTTGGGCTCAAAGAATATTTTTTTTTCATCATCGTCATCATTTTGCCGAATACCTTAAACCTTGAGAAGGCAGACCGAGTCATGCGAATTTGTTTTCTTCATAAAACATAATTATTACTATTATTAATTTTATTACCCATCATAATGTATAAATACAAAAAAATTGGAGTAGGACAAATAACGAGAAGCTAAACAATACAGGAAACTACGGAATCAACTACAGATTATCCGCTGTTTCAGGAGTATATATATCGCTGGTCGGATCAAGATCTTGCCTATACCGCAGTAAACGGTTCTGTAGAGTAATTACGGTCTGGGCTACTCCATACTTCCTTGGTATGCTGCTGTTGCTTGACCAAGGCGGAAGTCTCAACAGATATTTTGCAAACTTAAAATTTAACTGAAAAGCCAAATTATTTTTGTATCATTTAACTGAATACACTGCGTTTCTTGGATTGTATTAAGGGATTTGCTCTAGAACGACGTTGAGAGTATCTATGGTCGTCGTCACAACGTAAATTTCTACTATGACGCAGAAAAACCGAATCTTAATACATACGCGGCGTTTGAGTGGCTAGTGATCAGCGTAAGGAAGGTAGCTCACTGCTTGAACACTTATTTTTCTGAATCGTTTTCGTCGAGCATAAGACAATGAAATTATTCGTGAATAGTGGAGCAACGAAGTAACGCATTTCCGCCGGGTTTTCAAGGTTCTTTAAGTAAATAAGTGATTGGTGACTAGATTGTCCTATCTAAGCCCTTTTCAGTTAAACTTTAAATAATACAAGTAGTCCCGAGGCTCCGCTGGTGATTTTACGAGAAAATCACCATGGTATCATCGTAATCGTAAGTTATCATTTTAGGTGCTATGAAGAATGTGTACACGGGACCTGTTCCGGTCCCCCTGATTATCAGTGCATTTGTGACTTAGGATGGACTGGTGCAGACTGCAGCGTAGACTGCCAGTGTCATGGACACGCGTCTTGTAGCCTTCGAGTCGGCATTTGCGACGAGTGCCAGCATCAGACGACGGGTCTTCGGTGCCACTTCTGCCGGTAAGAGATGCCCTTTAATGGGCGAATGTCAGGAGTAAAGAGATTTGAGAGAGGACAAATTTGGGGAAATGGTGTGGGGGGGGGGGGGAAAGATTAAAAAAATAAAGAAATAAAAGTAGAAGTTTTAGAAATCACCGTAAAAAAGATCTTGCAGTATTCGCTACTGGGATTAATCTTGTCTCTACTGAGATAAGATTATCTCAAATTCGGGTGAATCTTATCCCAGCAGAGATAAGATTAATCCCAATAGCAAATGCTGCAGTTAACTTTAATCCTTACTCGGAGAAACTTTTTAGAGTGATGTTCGACATTTGGGAAGATTCCTTTAGGTGGCTATGATCCACAGGGAAAGTTTTTGCAGTTAGTTCTGTTGTTGAGGTTATGGCTCGTTTGGGTGTTGTTTTGTTTTTTCCATGGCCCTTTGTGCTTTTACTGGAATAAATCTTATCTTATCTTACCTTATATTAATGATATGAAACCGGATTCATAAAGCCCGCTGACAACGAAGAATATAGATGGTTGTGCGACTGGAGAAAAATGGTTTTGTACTGCTGTTTGAAGGAGAAATTTGTTTTGCAGACAATTCAGTTCAGTTCAATTTTTATTTCAACACCAATTACGGACTTGCGATTAGCAGGTGGTAAGTCCAAACACAAATTAAAAACCAATCATAATTATCAACATAGAATAGAAAATGTTCGAATTATGAAATGGAACCTGAAATGGAATTCTCATGTTGACAATTTAAAACCAACTTTTTAATTAAATCCCTCTCCACCCTTAAATCTTTCAGTTTGGATACTAAATGCCTCCTCTGTTATTTTAAAACTTATATCCGTCCTCATTTAGAATATGCTTCACCGGCTTTGCATTCTTCTCTTTCTGCAGAGCTCTCTGATCGCCTGGAAAATGTCCAAAAGAGAGCCATGAGAATCATTCTGGGTGATTATAATATTACAGACGAAGAGTCTCTCATTAAACTTGACATTCCTAAATTATCTGTACGTAGAAATACTCTTTCAAACAAATTTGGAGCTAAGATAACGTGTTGTCCCCAGATGGCCCATCTATTCCCCCCTCCCCTCCCGTCTTCCATGCGTCCGTCCGAGAGGAATACTGGCAATCAGTTTTCCCCATATCCAGCTAATTCTTCTACCCAATTTTTACGTAGTTTCATCCATTTATTTCTCGTAATTTCTTGTAAGTGTATTAGTTAATTTGTTTCTTGTGTGTCTGTGTATTTGTAAATTTGTATTCCTTTTCTAGCTTTTAGCTATTCGGATTAAACTTGATTGATTGATTGATTGAATTAGATATAAAATACTGAGAACGAACAATACACGTTTCGTAGGGAAACAAAGGAGGGGACAAAACTATTCTTGTATCTCACGTGTCAAACAAAACACTGTTGGAAGAGTAGGGACTGGTTCAGAAGCTTGTCTTTGCGGCCTCGCCCTTTCTGTTGTAAAGTCAGGGGGCAGGATGTCACGAAGGACTGGGTTTAGAAGAGTCTGCACACCAAACATCGAGCACAAATTTTCACGACGATGAGACAAGGTTGGCCAAACTTTCTAGAATAGTCTCGCTGTACTACTACGCAAAGCTGGAGGACTGCAGTGAAATTACTTTCAACTTTTGGCCTCGTCTTTTTCAGTCCGGTTTGGAGTTCATTGATCTTGCCTAGCATCCAGTAACCTGAGTGGGAGTATTACAGTTAGGACTATTAATTATTCGGTCCAGGATATCAGTACGGATAAATCTTTGGACATGTCGATACAATAATAAATAATAACCATTATATATATTTTATGGACATTTGGAGTTACTAATTAATTGTATATTCAAATAATGCACAAAACGGATATGTCAGCTACGCTGCTTTGGCAGCGACATTTCGGCCCTTCTTGGCAAGGGTTCTCGTCAGGCTGTCAATCTTCAATGTCAATATTTGACTGTGCAAAACGGATAAGCCAGCTACATTTTATTCGAGCATTCCAGAATGAAATGGCAGCACCAGCTTTAACTCCAACCAATTTTCAGAGAAGAAGTCCACAAAAGCAGATATTTAAGGAAGAATCTTTTGATTGTTTTTCCACAAGTTTATTTTCCAGCTTGAGCGGTTTGAGCCTGAAGAGGACCCTTGCCAAGAAGGGCCGAAATATAGCTCGAATAAAATGTAGCTGGCTCATCCGTTTTGCACCGTCAAATATGATTCGCAGTCAGCTTGGGCCGAAGGAACATCTTCAATGTCAACCTCGGGAAAGGAAACAAACCTGCAATCAAAACCTGAAATATCGCTACAAAAGCATCGTAGCTGACATATCCGTTTTATGCATTATTTGAATATATTTTCAAAGTCAGCTACGGCTCAAGGAATATTTATACTAATTAGTTGTTAGGACATTTTTTAATGAAAAAGTTTACTTTTAGTGATTTTCCCCGTGAAATGTAGCAGAAATGTATGTCTAACTATTCTCCGAATTCGTAGGGCTGGAAGCTACGGAGATCCGACCACTCGGAATGGCTGTCAGACGTGCTTCTGCAACGGTCATGGCAACAGCTCTGCAGGGGTTTGCGATCCTGGAAGTGGAATCTGTTTCTGTATGGACAATACGGAAGGACCCCACTGCGAGCGATGCAAGAATGGATACTATGGAGACCCAAGGTATTCCCTCCTTTTTTTTTTTTATTATTCACAGAAAGTGTGAACGACTATAGGGCGATTCTGGCGGTCTGGTCTGTTTTTGCGACTTCGGCTAAAACTTGTTTCGCTTGTCAAAACTGCTATCAATTCAAGTTCAATTCATTTATTTGTATCCGCCAAAGCTGGCGAGTAGAAAAAAATATAATAAAATTCATACAATCGGTCTACAGACTAGTAACTAGACCATATACTTTCATAAAAACTCTACGTCATATAAAAAACAACTAGCCTACACTATCCTAAATGAAGTCTACCTAACACTTTAATCCAAAATACAATCAATGCAATGCATCGGACAAAGTGTGCTTTATGGAATAAATTTTTGAAAAAAATGTTTCCCGTTTCTTTTTCAAAATATCAATGGGTTTTTTTAAACCATAATTATCCATCATAAAAGAACTGGATTGGTATTTCGAAAACCGGCATAAAAATTCCCAAAATTAAAAAAAAGGAGTTTTAATACGCGATAAATTTGTCAACGTTAAAAAGGGTAAAAAAGAAGATGCAAGCAAAGCCTGTGGAAGAGCAACAGTGTTAAAAATCTTTCAAGATTGCGTCTAGATAGGAAATCACGCTCCGCTAGTTTCCGCCAGCACTTGGAAAGCGAATCCACTTTGAGAATGGAAAGTGATTTCGTCACGTCAGCGAGAAGTTGTAAAGGTGCAATTGAGGCGCAACTATTTTCCGTTTGTGCTTGCGCTCTGCGGATTCTCGCTTTGCTTTTTCGAAAGCGAATCCAAGAGATCGCCAGAATCGCCCTTAGGCTTATTCTTGCGTTCCCCGAGGGGAATCGAAGGGAACGGCGAGAATAGAGGAAGTCACTCCACGCGGACTCCGACTAGGGAAACAACGAGAACACGGGGGTTTCTAAAATGTATTTTGTCCGAAAACAAAATATACAGTTGACGATATTAGTCTGGATCCACTTTGTTTTTGGTTTTGTTTATTCTGATTCTTTTTAATCAGTTTTACGTTGCACCAACACCAGCAAAAATAGATTACACTCCGAATCTGAAAGGGAGTCCTTTTTGATGATGGTGATGCTAGTCCGAGCATTCCCCGTCCTTGGGTACTCGCGAGAATACGGGGAGTTAGTCCGCGGGACAAACAAAAACGCGGGGACTCCTCAAGTGGAGTCCTCGGGGAACGACGAGAATTCATTTCTGTTCGTGTAGTTTTTTTTACGTTTTGTACCTCTGCCATCTGCCGGAGATGAAGGTTGATAGTGATGTACGGTATTAATGCCGGTAATACTGGCTTGGAAATACCAGTGTTCGTAAACAGTGCAAATAGTGAACTTAAAGACAAAAGCCCGCCTCGGGAGAGATTTGAACCGCGACCTTCGAACTAGCATGACCCGACACGCTTGCACGAAGTGCCACCGAGAGGTTTGTGAACAGTTCGCAAACCACTACCATCGCCAGAAAAAACGGGCCCAGCCTGTTCAAATCCCGCCTGATTTTATTATTTATTTACTTGTTTCCCTCAGAACTGAGGAGTATGAAAAATAATGTTTTAAACAGAACTATGCCTAAACCATCTGATCCATTCAGCGATATATAAATACTATATTTGACCGTGAAAAACGGATTTGTCAGCTACATTTTATTAAAGCTATATTTCGGCCCTTCTTGGCAAGGGTCCTCTTTGCAGGCTCAAGCTGGAAAATGAACTTGTGAAAAACAATTAAAGATTCTTCCTTAAATATCCGATTTTGCGAACTTCTTCTTTGAAAATTGGTTTGAGTTAAAGCTGGTCCTGTTTTATATAAATACTAAAAAAAATACACATGATTTCGACAACTAAATTACAGTTGTTTACATACTATATATACTATTCACTTGTTAAAAAATGGGTACAAGTTGTGGGTTTGGAAAGCTATGCGAAGCTTTTTCGAATAAGTTTGTCGTCTTTTTCTTAAAAAAAATAAAAATAAATAAAACTTCCTCTTTCTTAGAAATGGTGGAACTTGCTACAGGGAATGTTCCTCAAGAGCTGTCTTATCTGGATCGTCATATGCGCACCTTGGCAGTCCCGTTCATAGTTCGAGCAGTTATTCAGACTGTCTATGGGTCTTATCAGTACATGGTGACGTTGGTGAGGAAGGAAAGAGGTAGGTCTAACTCTAACATATCATCTGCCTACGTCTATCCTCCTCTTAACAAGAGCTGAAAGCTCATATGGCACTTGTCGGAACAGTTAGCATATTTGTCAGTTTGTCCTCCTGCAGCTACCCCCCCCCCCCCCCCCCCTCCAGTGATCAGACCCACCCCGGACTTGAAACTGAACATTTGATACACTCGTTCTTGACACTTGTCAAGTTTCATGCACGTCCGATCACCCGTTCCTAAGTTATAATGTTATACGCTTGCTCTTCCAACCAAGTCCAACTCCGATGCCTCGACTTTAAGCGATTCACGAGATATCCGGTGCCCCCTCCAGCTTCCCCCCTCCCAGTGATCAGATCCGGTTCAGAATTGAAACTGAACATCCAAGACACTTGTTCTTTATACTACCAAGTTTCATGCACGTCCGATCACCCAGTCCAAAGTTGTGAATGTCACTAGATTCCGGATTCCCCACCCCTCTACTCCCCTCACGATGATCGGATCGGGGAAGGGACTATTTTCAGGTCAATATGGTAGAATTCCTAAAATGCCTGCCAAGTTTCCGCCTGTCCCCACCGTGACACGATACAGTCCTGTTTTGTCAGTAATGTGTCTAAGGTTTAAGCTTGTTCTTCCCACCAAGTTCTATCCCGACCCGATCCCTCGAATCTGAGCCTTTCAGAAGATTTCCTGTGACCCCTTCCAGCCCCCCCCCCCAGGTATCGTATCCGGTCGGGATTGAAAAGGAACATCTGAGGCACTTGTTCTTGACACTTGTCAAGTTTCATGCACGTCCGATTACCCCTTCCAAAGTTATGTATGTTACTAATTTCCGCATTTCCCATCCCTCCACTCCCCTACGATGGTCGGATCGGGGAAACGACTATTCTTAAGGCATTCTGTTCGGGTCCCTCATATGCCTACCAAATTTCATTGTCCTAGTACCGAACTCGTGGGATTACCGAATTCCCCCCCCCCCCAACTCCCCCCACAGTGCCCGAATCCGGTCCGGGTATGTCAATGATGTATCTAGGACTTGCGCTTGTTCTTCCCCCCAAGTTTCGACCCGATCCCTCCACTCTAAGCGTTTCCCAAGATTTCCGGTTCCCCCCTCCAACTCCCCCCAAGGTCAGCGGATCCGGTCCGGATTTTAAGTGGGTCGTCTGAGGTACGAGATCTGTCCAAATATTAAATTTCATTGCTATCCGTTAACCCGTTCAAAAGTTAGAAATTCCTCAAGATTTCGGTTTTGCCGTCCCTCGACTCCCCCAAAGTTCTTATCCAGTCCGGACGTAGGGTTAAATCCACCAATCACCACAAGGCTTTCTGTCTCACCGTCTTCGACAAGTGTCATCGTATGGCCGGCCAGCGGTAGACTGTTGCCATTCTAAATAACATAGAATTGTTATCCCGTTACTGCATCTAAATAACATATAATAGTATACCGTTACTGTTGCCATTCTAAATAACATAGAATATTATACCGTTACTAAATTCTAAATAGCATACAATATTATACCGTTACTGTTGCCATTCTAAATAACAAAGAATATTATCCCGGTACTATTGCCATTCCAAATAACATATAATATGTATCCACTGCCATTCTAGATAACATAGAATATTATGTCGTTGTTGTTGCCATTCTAAATAACATATAATATTATCGGATTAGTATTGACATTCTAAATAACATAAAATATTATCTCGTTGCTGTTGCCATTCTAAATAACATATAATATTATACCGTTACTGTTGCCGTTGCTAAATAACAAAGAATATTATCCCAGTACTGTTGCCATTAAGATCTTCCCCCCCCCCCCCGAAGTGGCTGAGAAGGTTCCCAAAACCCTGATCCCGGCGTTGGCCGGGAGTGGTTTTCAGCGTAACTTAGCAAAGCACAGACAAAAAGTTGTGTGCAGACAATGTATTTTCACGATCCCCAAGGGCCCATGATCATTTCTGGCGATGAAGTTCTGGCGAATTCGGTCAGATGCTCAGAAAATTTACTGGTTACTAATTTGCCTTAAAATTTCTTTGCAGTTCCGACAAGTCAGTCATCCAGCTAACCATCCACGCCGACTCCGTTCTACCGTGCCCCAACAATCACGTTTACGTATTTGATGGAATCCCAAGTTTTCGCACCTCTGAAACTGGGTTCGGTCGAAACGCTAAAGTTGTGGCCGCTCTTTGCAGCCCTGACTCTGTCTTTCCAAGAACAGTGGAAGCTTACTCTGGTCTCATGACGATACGGTATAAGAGAAGTGACAGTCTTCATGGATTCAATGCGACTTTTCAAGTGTTGACGTGCCTTAATGGGAGCTGTCCGAGTGAGATGTCTCCAGGAAGAAGGAATTGCAGTGAAGCTAAAGAACAAGGAAAATTTGACGAGGTTCGTATAAAGTCTTCTACATGGGGGGGGGGGGGGAGGGAGGTGGCGCAATTGTCGTATTTCGGGTTGCCGATTTTTCGGATTTCGGTGTAATAAGTGAGTTTGAACTCGACTGAATGGTGGTTTAACCGTCGCGTGGGTTACCTGTGGCGGTAACCCACTCTGAGCGTGTTCCACCCTTCTAACAATAGTAGCTATTGGTTACTGTTTTCGTCTCAACCTCGTGAAAAGCTACTACGCTGACCGTTCCAACCTTCTCGAAATAGTAACTGACAGTAACTATTTGCATACCAGGGTACACGTCCCTAACATAGAGACGAAGTTACGTATACACGTCAGTAAGTGCACAAAACCTGACGCTACATGGACGAAATTACCGACACTGCGTGGACAACAAAAAATTGACACTAGACGCGTAATCTCGCCGTTCCCCGAGGACTCCTCGGGGAATCGAAGGAAACGACGAGAATGAAGGGAGTCACTCCACGCGGACTCCGCGGACAGAAACAGCGAGAACACCGGGAATGCTTCCAGAATGGATTTTGTTAGAAAAGAAAATATGCAGTTGACGAAATTAGTCTGGATCCACTTCATTTTAGGTTTTGCTTATTCTGACTGTTTTTATTTAATTTTACATTGCACCAACACCAGCAAAAATTGATTCCCCTCCGAATCTGAAAGGGAGTCCTTTTTTGATGATGGTGATGATAATCGGAGCATTCCCCGCACGTGGGGACTCGCGAGAATACGGGGAGTCAGTCCTTGAGACAAACAAAAACGCGGGGACTCTCAAGTGGAGTCCTCGGGGTAAGGCGAGAATACGCCTGAGGTGGACACGACGGTACGTCGAATGACGCTACGGAGACACGACGGTCATCGAACGACACTACGTAGACATGCCTACGTAGACACACGTCACTGACATCACTAAGAGGACAAAATCCGACATCGTCGAAAATCAATAAGTGTCTATGTAGAGCGTGTTCCACCCTCGTACCAATAGTAACTATTAGTTACTATTTCCATTCCAACCTCACCAAAAGTTACTACGCTGACCGTTGCAACCTTCCCGAAATAGTAACTAATAGTAACTATTTGCTTACCACGCTCGGGAGCGTAGTAAGCGTAGTAACTACGTATCTCTGAATCGTGATTGGTCGGATTCGCCCGTGGTATGATATTCTGCGGAAAAATAGTCATTCCAGCCTCGACGGAAAAAGCCAGAATTCGTGACGTCATGCGTAGTAACTACGGTAAGTAGGATGGAACACGCTCGTAGTGTCGGTACTCATACCGTTGTGTCCATGTAGTGTCGGTACTTGTACCGTCGTGTCCATGTAGCGTCGGTCTTCGTTCCGTCATGTCCCTGTAGTGACGTGTCCATGTGCTGACGTTTTTTTTTCGTTTTGATGTACTGTCGGGACATCATTCCGCTTACCACGCTCGGGAGCGTAGTAAGTGTAACAATGACAGATCTCTGTAATGCGATTTACCAGATATAAGGCGTAATCTCGCCGTTCCCCGCGGACTCTACTTGAGGATTCCCCGCGTTTTTGTTTGTCCCGGGGACTCACTCCCCTTATTCTCGCGAGTCCCCGCGGACGGGGAATATTCCGATTATCATCACCATCATTAAAAAGGACTCCCTTTCAGATTCGGAGGGGAATCAATTTTTGCTAGTGTTGTTGCAATATAAAATTAATTAAAAACAGTCAGAAGAAACAAAACCAAAATTAAAGTGGAACCGGACTAATTTCGTCAACTGCGTATTTTTTTTTTCGAACAAAATCCGTTTTGGAAGCATTCCCCGTGTTCTCGCTGTTTTCTGTACGCGGAGTCCGCGTGGAGTGACTCCCTCTATTCTCGCCGTTCCCTTCGATTCCCCGAGGAGTCCTCGGGGAACGGCGAGAATACGCCTATATATTTTACTGAAAGTAGAAAATGCGTTCCAACAAAAAGCCAGGATTCGTGACGTCATGCGTAGTAACAACGGTAAGTAGGGTGGAACACGCTCTCTATAGATAATGTCGAGATTGTAAAAGCTTAACTGTCCGCTTTGAGTAATCGTTAAGAACCCTGATAGGGCCTCGCTCCGCTTGTCCTCTTGTTCGGTCTCATTTTTGTACAAGTAAGCTCAAGGTTCAAGGTTCAAGGTTCAAGGTTTTTTTATTCTTACTTTAGATAATACATAAACATTAACAATACAATACTCTGCACTTACAATTATTACAGGGTTTGAACCGGAGAGAAGAAAATCATCGAATGGTTCAGACCCTTCCATAAAAGAAAATCAATAAAACGAAATCGACCCAACGCTGAGTAGAAAGATCACCGCACGACAACTCCAGCACGAAGCGAAATCATTCCAAACAAAAACAACAACAAAAAAGAAGGATGGGTGACTGAAAACCAGTATCACTAGAGGAAAACACACAAATAAACATAAAAAAACAACCAATCTGTTAATTATCCATTCTTAAACTTGTTAATGAGAATTTGAGACAGCTGTTTTTTTATACTTTCAAGGGATTTTGTAGAATCAATTTTAGGAAATAAAATTTGCCATGAATTCAAAACTGAATAAGATGGAGAAAAACGAGACCTCTCTGAAGCTACTCTTTGACTTCGGATCTTCCATTTATGACGGTTATCATACTGGTGCTTTAGTGGGCAAGGAAAGAAATCATTTGAACGGAAATGTGATGGAAGCTGGCAACGGTCATACTTTGTTTTAAATAGGAATGACGCAAAGTTAAATAGTTCAGATACGGGCAAAATATTGATCAGAATATACATGGTTTCTGTTTGACTTACCCCAGGAAGTGATGACGGTGATGGTAGAAAAGTTCGCAAAATCTTTAAAGCACGGTTTTGTAAAATCTGTAATGGTTTAAGATGAGTTTTAAATGTAGCCAGATATATTAAAGGGCAATAAGTGAGATGCGAATGAACAAGAGCAAAATAAATTAGCCGAAGAATTTCATAAGGAAAAAAATTCTTGAGCCTATTCATTACTCCCACACCCTGAGCCAATTTAATTCTTAGCCTGTTGGAATGTTCATTATATGATAAATGTTCATCAATATAAATTCCAAGGTAACGAGCTGAACTCATTCTATGTATTACAATATTGTTATTGTTGGTTATATGTTAGTGTTGGTGCCTTCTTTCCAATCCTACTATAAATAATAAAATTAGATTTTGCCGCATTCAATGATAGCCGGTTAGCTTTAAGCCACAACATCAATTGTGAAAACACTAATTGTAATTTAGCTTGCAATTCATTTTCCGATTCTCCAGCTAGTGTCGAACCAGTATCATCCGCAAAAAGAATGTTTAGACTAAGATTTGTTGTAGCTGCTGGGAGGTCGTTGATATAAATTATGAACAGTAGAGGGCCTAGAATAGACCCCTGAGGGACACCCACATCCGATAAATTGAGAATTTCGGATGAAGTATCGTTAATAATCGTGAGTTGAGACCGGTGTTTTAAATATGATGAAAATAAATCAAGAGCTCGACCTCTTATTCCACAACGATTTAACTTATGGAGTAAAATTTCATGAGAAATTGTATCGAATGCTTTTTCCAAATCCAAAAATATAGTCGCTGGTATAAGCTTTTTATCCAAACATTCATGTACACGTTGAACCATTGCTAGGATGGCTTCTTGGGTGCTGTGTTGCTTCCTGAATCCAAATTGTGTCTTAGAAAAAAAATCATGAGAATCAAGGAAATTATGTACTCGGTTGTAAATACATCTTTCAATTAATTTGGAAAAACCCGACAAGATAGAAATTGGTCTATAGTTCGTGCAATTTGATCGATCACCACTTTTATAAAGAGGAATTACCTTCGCTTTCTTAAATGAATCGGGGAACGTACCAGCCTTAAAAGAAAGGTTTATTATATGACACATTATTTTACTGATACAAGGTAGTACCTCCTTAACAATAATTGTTGAAGATTCATCAAGTCCTGGCGAATGTCCATTCTTTAACAGTTTAGAAATATTAGAAAGCTCTTCTTCCGTCACCGGTCTCATAAATATAGACTTGTCTGAAGAAGGTTTCAAATACGACTGATAATCGCATTTCACATTGTTCTGATCATGTTGCAGCTTATCTGCTACAGACTTACCAATGCAAGTAAAATGCGAATTCAAACGATCAGCAATATCCTTTTCATTATTTATTACATGTCCATTTAAATCTCGCAACTCAGATGGTGCTGTTGTTGTTTGCGATCGGTTCAGGCAAGAATTAATAAGGTCCCATGTTTTCTTAGGAGAATTACCAGCTTCCGTAAAAGCATCAAGATAATATTTCTTCTTCGCATTACGAATTATTTTCATCAGCATCTTTTTATAATTCATAAACTCGAGCTTCCTTTCCTCACTCGGACACGACAAGAACGACCTGTACAAATTATTTTTCTGTCTTACCGATATCAAAAGGGATGGTGTTATCCAAGGTTGAAGCGGTCTGGCATATTTGCCTTTTGAAGATTTTACAATTGGGCAAGTTTCGTTTAGTGCTACATTAAATTTATTCAAAAAACAATCTGTAGCCGCATTCACATCCTCTTTCTCAAGCACAATTGACCAGTCAACCGATTTCAGTTTTGTGTTTAGACATTCTAGATTTTTTTTATTAATTAACCGACGAGTTTTAGCTTTAGATTTATTTCTACTGATACGATAATTAACATCACATACAAGAAGGAAATGGTCGGAAAAATCAGTGACAACAACCTCTGAGGAAATAACTTCTGTAGTCAAAAACAGATTATCAATAAGAGTAGCACTGGTAGGAGTTACTCTGGTCGGAATCATGCATGCCGGGAGGAGGGTCTTAGAAGCCATCAGCGTAAGGAATTCTGCTGTGTGACTATTAATATTACAATCCAAAAGATTAACATTAAAATCACCCATTACAATAATTTCAATATTCCCAAGGGTTTTCAGCATCAATTCCAGATTTTGCAAAAAAAGGGGGATTGGAGCTGAAGGTGGCTTATACACAACACATACTTGAACTTTTTTATTCTGAAGTTGACACTCAACCGCTAAAATTTCACAAACTTTTTCAATATGAAAATTTTCTGCTTGAAGTAATCGTTTAAAAGGTATATTATCTTTCAAAAATATACCTAAACCACCTTTCCCATGGATCAATCTATTTTTATTAACGAAGTTATAACCTGGAATTTTTAAACTTTGCTTTGCTGATTCATTTAAAAATGTTTCACACAATCCAAGAATATCTATATGACTTGTAAGTAAAATACTCGAAACTTGATGAAAAGCACTTAATAATCCTTGAACGTTCACAAATCCCAGTCTTAGTAAACTTGCCGTACGACTATTTATTTCATGGGCAGAAACATATGACGAAGATGGAAGTCTTGCAAGAAGATTATTATCATAATTCCCAAATACATCATAATAATGAGAAGATAAAGAAAGATTAAGAGGGCTTTTCTCCAGTGACGCAAGTCTATCAGTCACCCTCCCACCCAAACCACGACTAACCAAAATAAATCAAGTATGGAAAGATCTCACCTCGTGATGGAAGCGGCAGGTAAATCACATCCCCAACTCAGCGCTGAGTCGTAAATAGCAGCAGACAGCAGTAACGCCGGTATCAAAAAGTGCACTAGAACAAAAGTAAGCTATATATAAAACATATTTACTTAAGAAAACTGAAAGCTCACTGCAGTACCGATTTGTGAACCCAAAAAGCCACCATAGCGCTCCAATGCTGTCAACTACAGCCCTGGAAGGCGTGATACGTGGAACGAGTGGAACTTGTTTTGAAACATATACATGTATTCATCTGTTTTTTTTTTATTCTTTAGGACCATGGCCGCTGTGTCTGCTCTCCCGGATTTATCGGCGACGATTGCTCCCAACTTCGTAGGCCATCTAGCATCATATTTCGGAACTTAGTTGACCCTTCGAAGCTTAGCGACAAGATGGACCACTGGCGCTACGTACTACCCCGGTTCGGCCACTCCTTAATTGCAGATCACAAGGGAAGCCTGTGGCTGTTTGGGGGTCAGTCCCTGTCAAGGGGGTCACTGAATGATATAAGGGAGTTCGATACGAAGACAGAAATATGGCTTCAAGTAAGTTTTTTTGTTTCCCCCGAATTTCGTTACCATCCAATTGGAACCTTGGTCACAAGAACGGGTTATGTTGGAATTCTGTCTGATTTCCACAATTTTACTGACGAAAACGTCTTTCTGCATCTGTTCCTGACATCCTACCGGCTATTGCCTTAGATAATGTCTTAAGCAGCCGCGGCAAGGAACATGAATAGTGTTTCGCAGCGGGTTAGTTCCTAGCGTTCATTCAAGAAAATCAGAGCTTCCAACTTCTGGCTTACGAGCAGTTTATGTTCTGTATATATGCTGAAGCTTACAGTTTTAAATGTAAAATCGCCATTATAATAATTTAATACAAATTTATTATACATTTTTCAGAGTGCTAATTGTTTTTTGCATAATTTTTCTGAAACGGCCATTTTGGGACCAGTGCGAAGCTTTACTTTGAGGTAAGGTAAGGTACAATTTTATTGACAAATATAAATTAACCTCAATTTGCTTAAAAGCGTCAGACATGTAAGTGGCAAAACGACGCTTCACTACTTCTGATTTGTTTGTAAAAGTTATTAATAAAATCCTAGCCTAGGGTTTTAATTAGAAAAAACAAACATACAATTAACACACATCAACTCTAGAATTTAAGGACAAAGTAATTAATAACTAAAACAAACACAAATATCAACAAGAGAATTTACAACAACACAGAAAAAAGGCTTGCGGCAATTGTCTGATCTTCCTCCGAGCACACGCACAAATAAATCAAATAAAATAAAATCAGACCTGACATATAGTTAGGTGCGTTTTCGATCTGAATTCTCCTTTCTTCGTTCTCGCTTCTGAATTCCCGATCCTCGTATAAATTACCGGTTTTGCTCCTCTGGCTTCTCCATTCTCGCTTTTCAGTAAACATAATTTGGTGCTCGTCCACAACCTGGTAAACATGTTTATGCATTATTGAACTCTGTTGACCAATCAGGTAGGAGAACGGAGAGAGGAGAATCGAAAATTCACCATCGGAGCAACTTCCGGATTCTGCAGAATCGCGAGGCTTTCCCCGTTTTCGATTCTGACAAAAACGCAAGAAAAAGAGAATTTGCTTCATCGGAAATAGTCCAGAAACGCGAAATATTGCTAGGTGAATCGCAAGGAGAATTCGGATCAAAAACGCAACTGTTACTAAATAACATATATCTTTTGAGAGACCCTTTAAAAACTTTTTTTTAGATGTCTGACTGTCAAATTCTAGGTTACAATCAACATCGACCCTGGTAGCCATTCGACATTCCCTGAAGGTCGGGCGTTTCACGGAGCTGCCTTCGTTCCCAGCCAAAGGAGTATCTACTTTTACGGTGGTTTGTCAAGCTCCGACTACTTATATGACATGTGGAAATTTGACGTTATATCAAGAAAGTGGATGAATATCACGGTAAAGTTTCTTATTTTTCTGATAGTTACACTGAAAACCACTCCCGGCCAACGCCGTTAGAAGGCTGATATTACTGAGGAATCATGCTTATTGAAGGCACTTGTGAATAATTAATAACTGTAAACATCACAACATGAATCCTTAGTTATCTTAAAGTTTAACTGAAAAGGGCTTAGATAGGACAACCTAGTTACCCATCACTTATTCACTTAAAGTTTAACTGAACAGCCAACTTATTTTTATACGTTTGACTTGAATACACTGAATTAGTTTGACTCATATAAGGGATTTTTGTTTTTTACGTCGCGTAGTCTAATAGTGACGTTTGGAATCTCCGCTGGCTGTACGACAAATAACTTTACGGCGAGTTGCGGAAAATTTGAATGTCTGCAAAAGCGTGTGTTTCAATGGCTAACAAAGCGAAGATTTTGAAATGTTCGATTCCAGATTGCGGAATCATATCCAAAGATAGCCGTCTGTTCCGTGCTACCGCGAATAGGTTTCCTTCGTGGAAGGACACAGTCAAATGAGAATTTGGCGAACATTCCACCAGGTTGATTTGCAAGTTCGAGTTTTTAACTGGCCATGTTCTTCCTGGTCACTTTCAGTTCCCATATTACTTTCATCTTCTTGGCTTGAAGAATGTAAATCCGCCGTGACTTGTTATTACGGCAATTGGCTGCCGCTGTAGTTGCTAAACGTTCCAAACATAGACCTTCGTCCGTATAGAGGTACAACAGTTGCGGAAGAGAAATTACGTCAGCTAAATTCAAGAATCGTGGATAACAAAGTAACGAGTTTGTGTCGGTTGTTCTAGCCTTATTAAGTAAAAATATGATGGGTAATCAGACTGTCGTATCTTAGCCCTATTCTGTTAACGTTTAAAGAAGCTTGAAAACCCGGCGAAAATGCGTTACTTCGTTGCTCCGCTATTAACGAATAATCGATTTTCAAATAGTAGAATTTCCTTGTCTGATCTGTATGCACTGTGCGCTTGTATATGTGTTGTATGCTCGACGAAAACAAAGATATTCCGAACGTCATTCTGGAGCAAATAGTGAAAAAAAAAACGCAATATAAAAAAATGCAATGTATTCTGTTAAATGATACAAAATTAAGTTGGCTTTTTGGTTAAACTTTAAAGTTCAATGGGCACATCAAACTTCCCCAATCCCACTCTGTAGCAACCTAGGAACAATGCTTACCCCCTAGATCTGCAGCTTTTTCAACAGTTTCCTCTCTGTGATATTTCAGAGCGTAATTTTTTGGGCCAGTACATGCTCAGTTTACTAGCTTGGACAAAGATAAAAGTGATGTTAGACACTCTATGTTATTTAGAATGGCAACAGAATAACGGTATAATATTATATGTTATTTAGAATGGCAACAATAACGAGATAATATTATATTAGAATGGCAACAGTAACGAGATAATATTCTATGTTATTTGGAATGGCAACAGTATAACGGTATAATATTATATGTTATTTAGAATGGCAACAGCAACGAGATAATATTCTATGTTATTTAGAATGTCAGTAGTAATCCGATAATATTATATGTTATTTAGAATGGCAACAGTAACGAGATAATATTCTATGTTATCTAGAATGGCAACAGTATAACGGTATAATATTATATGTTATTTAGAATGGCAATGGTTTTTTCAATTTATTTTATAATAAAGCAAAAAATACCTCTCGTGGGCAGAGCCCAAACACGATGTTCTTTAGTCATAAAGAAAGATAAAATAAGTTGTCAACAGAGAAAAAAAATAACAGGGCAGAAAAATGCTAAAGATCATTATACTGCTTTACGAAGCTCGGTACAAAGCTTCTACTGTAACGCATAGTGTACCTCTCGTGTACCTCTCTATCCGTGTACCTCTCTATCCGAATGGTAACGGGATAGTATTATATGTCATTTAGAATGGCAACAGTACTGGGATAATATTCTTTGTTATTTAGCAATGGCAACAGTAACGGTATAATATTATATGTTATTTAGAATGGCAACAGCAACGAGATAATATTTTATGTTATTTAGAATGTCAATACTAATCCGATAATAGTATATGTTAATTGATAATGGCAACAACAACGACATAATATTCTATATTATCTAGAATGGCAATGGTAACGGGATAAATATTATATGTTATTTGGAATGGCAACAGTACCGGGATGATATTCTTTGTTATTTAGAATGACAACAGTAACGGTATAATATTATATGTTATTTAGAATGTAGTAACGGATAATATTCTATGTTATTTAGAATGTCAACAGTAGCGGTATTCTATTATATGTTGTTTAGATGCAGTACCGGGATAATATTCTTTGTTATTTAGAATGGCAACAGTAACGTTATAATATTATATGTTATTTATAATGTAGTAACGGGATAATATTCTATGTTATTTAGAATGGCAACAGTAACGGTATACTATTATATGTTATTTAGATGTAGTAACGGGATCAATTCTATGTTATTTAGAATGGCAACAGTCTACCGCTGGCCGGCCATACGATGACACTTGTCGAAGACGGTGAGACAGAAAGCCTTGTGGTGATTGGTGGATTTAACCCTACGTCCGGACTTAATGACGAGGTGCTGGAATTCTCTGTCGAACGCCAGCAATGGACAACTCTGACGACCTCAGGAACTCAGCCAATAGGTAAGAGTATGCGATAGTTTCTTAGTAGTTTCAGTCCTAACTTGCTTATGATAGACGAGTTCAGTTCAGATCACTCAAACTTTCTTGCTACACTAATCAATCGTCAGAATGACCGTTCGGCTGATATAATTCATGTTGACGTTTCATACTTTTGTTTGTTTATGTGTTATTCGTATTGCTCGTTTGTTTCCAGTTTCTGCCCGTGTAAGTCAAGTGCTATTGGGGCACATTAAAATTGATTGGTAGTAAGCACGTTGACTGCTACAGTGTCAAAAGTTTCGTAACAGATAACAAGAGGATGCTCGGTTTCAGGTGACACCACTTAGGCTGTTAGCTGTTATGTTTCTCAAAAGTTACGCGGTCAAACGTTATGCAGAAAGTATATATTTACCTCATATTATGATGTATGATGTCCAATGCGTTGCGTTGATTGTATTTTGGTTAAAGTGTTAGGTAGACTTCATTTAGGATAGTGTAGGCTAATTGTTTTTTAAATGACATAGAGTTTTTATGAAAGTGTATGGTCTAGTTATTAGTCTGTAGACCGATTGTGTGAATTTTATTGTATTTTATCTACTCGCCAGCTTTGGCGAATACAAATAAATGAATTGAATTGAATTGACAAACTAAAAGTCAGCAGATATTTTTCGGTGGTCTTTTGGCTTTTTTTTGCATGCATAAGGTTAACAGCTAACAACATAAGTGTTACGTGTTGAAACCACGCATCCTTGGAGTATCTGTTATGAAACTTACGACAGTAAGATAAGGTGTTCATAATTACTGTAAATAAAATATAGCTAGTTTGTGATGAAATAATCTAAGCAATTTGCTTTCGATCGTATGACAGAGAGAGAGAGATAGGTTTATTTAGACAACATCATAGCTAACAGCTAATTTGCGTTGCTTCACTATGCTAAATAACAACTGACACAAGAAAAGTGAAAATATCACTTTTTCTCGATATACATTTTTCAGCTTGAAATTTTCTAAATTTAATGCGTGTGTTGTGGACGTAAAATAAACTAGTCGGCTTTCAAGATTTTTAAAGAATAAAGTAAATTGAATTAAATTGAAATTGGTAGAATACAGATATGAGTTTCAGGTTAAAAAAAGAAATGACGAGAATTACCTTTTTTCGGCGCCACCAACTCTATCGTCATTTGCAGGCATTTATGGGCATAGCACAGTGTACCATCCCAGCACCAAGAGTTTGTACGTCTTTGGTGGAGTGGTCTTCAAGCTCGATCGGCTTGTCAACTCCAGTAGCCTCTATGCGCTCCATTATCCGACCAAGAAGTGGTCCTTGTTGACGACCGTAATGGAGCTTAACCCACCCGAAGCTAATGTGGTAAGTTCAGGGTTTCAGCTCATCCCTGCTTTCATGTTTCATTTCTCTTTTCAAATTCCGAAAACCAGCAAGACCCGCTGTCATATAACTAGGACAGACTAACACGGCTTGAACGATTTTTTTGTTTTCCAGCAGAATGTGCTATATTTGTTTTCCAGCAGAATGTGCAGAATGTGCTACCTCTTCAAACGAAATAAAGTCGACAATGCGCGAAGTCTTGAGTGAGTTCAAAGCGGAACTGAAAGTGGACCTGAAGGCCGAATTCCGCGAGGAACTTGACTCTCAGCTTAGACCAACCATTGAACGTTTGAGAAAGCTTGAGGTATCTAATGTGAGCATGTCCTCAGTGCTAGAAAGACTGCAATATGCTGAGAAGAGGGCAGATGCCCTAGAAACGGAGTTTAGAAAAGCTAACATAGTGATCCACAACCTAAGACCAATCCCTCCATCACATTCACTCGGGGAAGAAATCTTTGACTTTTTCAACTGGTGCATGCCCGGTCTCAGAGTATCGCAGTCTGACATCCGAGAAGTCTACCGTCTGAGGTCCGGCCCGGTTATACTTAAGCTGAATTCAGTTGATCTTCGCAATGCCATACTAAGGAATAGTCACGCTACGCGTAAAGAAGGGGTCAGCATCACGCCCGACTATTCGGTGGCTCAGCGGGAAGCGAGAAAAAACCTTAAGCCGCTTTTGAGTGAGGCAATCGCTAAAAAAAGCCAAGTAAGATTCCGAGATGATAAGCTATTCATCGATGGGAAGCTGTTTATGTGGGATGCGGCAGAGAAGATAGTTAAAGAAGTTTCGCAGGCAAACCGGATCCCTCGTGCGGCCCTCCCAATTCCCAATCCTTTGCCAGCGTCTGAGCCACTCCCAAACCCAAGCATATCTGCCAGCATTGAAACGCCAGCGGCTTCGGGTAGGATTAGCCGCGAAGTGGTTCCGACAGCCCATCACGGGGATTCGTCTGGGAACGAAAGTGCGACATCTACGGAAACGGTGACAGAGAGATTTCAGAGAGTCCGAAAACGTAACGAAGTGAGTCCCCTCGACGCCCAAAACGGGGGTAGTATGAGAAAGCGCCAAGGCAGGGGTTCCGATAGAAGTTGGAGTGGCAACATGGGAGAAAGCAGCCGTGCCCGTGGAAGAGGACACGCTGGGAGCCCTTGGGCTCAACACAGGCCAATGACTCATGGTTATTACAACCTGTCTAACGAGAATGTTGATGTTGATTTGGAAGAGTATTAGGAGGTTGGCCATACGCAGAATATCGGTTTAGTGACTTGGAACGTCCAAGGGCTTAGTGCGAAGCTGGAATATGTCATGAAAGAGTTGGGTCAGTTTGATGTCGTTTCTCTTGTGGAAACGTGGCACAGTGAAAACAGTATCCCAGTGTTGAAAGATTTTATAGTAGAAAGTGTAAATCGCCAAGAATCCAAAAATATGAGAACATATGGAGGTGTGATGATGCTGCTGAAAATTAGTTCGTTTGAAAGAATCTCCCGACTAAAAAGTAGATCGGAGAATTTAGTCTGGGTTCGAGTGAAGTGCAAAAATGGTAGTTCCCTATTGATATGTTCGGTTTACGTTCCGCCCCAAAATAGCTCATACCAGGGTGAAGATGTCTGGGAGATTTTAGAAGATGAATTAAATAGGTTTAGAACTCGTCATAGTAAAGATAGGCTAATTGTGTGCGGTGATTTTAATGCGTATACAGGGGCAGAACAAGAGCTACCGGGGGAGACTGTCCATGCAATTGATCAAGTGACCCCGCTGGCGTTTAAGATACCAAGGACGAGTAGGGATGATAAGAGAAAAATTAACAAGTGGGGTAGGAAGCTGTTGGATCTGTGTGCAGAGATGGGCTTGGTTATAGGTAACGGTCGGTTCGGAAAAGACAAGTTTTGCGGTGATTTTACTTGTTTTTCAGGTACGAAACCCAGTGTTATTGATTACGTGTTGGTAGATTGCCGCCTGGAGTTGGACCGAATTGATGTAGGGGTATTAGACCTTATTGGTTCTGACCACTTAGGGTTAGGGCTAGAGCTAGTATTAGTTGGAAAAAGAGAGAGGTTTGAGGTAAAAAATCATTCTAATTTTAAACCTAGGATAAATTTGAAGTGTGATTGGAAGGTAGAAGATGCAGGAGCAGCGGCTGAGGCTCTATCGATTTGTAATGTGGATGATCGGGTGTTAGAAATTTCGGAGAATAGTGAGTCACCGGATGAAATGATCGAAAAGGTGATCAATCTTATCCATGAGTCTCTAGATCCGTTAGAGGTAAGTAAAAAGAACGTAAAGAAAAACAAATGTTGGTTTGATGAGGAGTGTGTCCTAGCAAAAAGAGATTTAATCAGTTCTTTCAAAAAATTAAGAAAGCATAATTCACAGCAGGCCTTAGATATGTATAGAGAAAGGAGGAAATCATATAAGCGTTTACAGAAAGTGAAGAAGCGGGATTCAGATGAGCAAGAGAGACAGAAAGTTAAGAAATCGTATATAGAGAGTAATATGAAATCTTTTTGGAAATTAGTTAGGGGACAGTCAGGTAAGTCGGAATGTAATAAGACTCCCGATCCAAATAGTTGGCTAGAATACTTTAGTGAAAATGAAAAGGAGGAACCTAATATGGATAGTTGGTATAAGGAAGAGTTTGGTGATATTAAAAAGGAATCAGGGTTCCCATTAAAAGAGCAGGATTATAATTTGATAGGAAAGGTAACTACGGAAGAGGTGGCTGAGGCAATTAAGAAAATGCAAGGAAATTCCGCGCCAGGTATGGATGGAATCCCCACTGGAGTTTTTAAAAGATTCCTGGGAGTGTTTATGCCGGTATTAATGTCAATTTTCAACTTGATAGTTAGCTCAACTGAGTGGCCTATGAATTGGAGAACTTCAGTTATTTGCCCAGTTTTTAAAAAAGGTGACCCTGAACTTCATGAAAACTATAGACCGATTTCTTTAGCTCCGTGTATAAGTAAGATTCTTGAAAAGATTATGGATAATAGGTTAACCAGTTGGATCAAGGCTGGCCGGATATTTAGGGAAGAACAGGCCGGTTTTCGAGAAGGATATAGTGCGGTAGATAGGGTATTTGTATTGAAGTCGTTAATAGAACGCCATGGTAGAGGCAAGAAACGGCTGTTTGTGGCTTTCCTGGACCTGGAGAAAGCATTTGATAAGGTAAACCGGATTCTTCTTTGTCTTGAGTTGTTAAGAATAGGCCTTCCAAGGCTGACAGTTAAACTGATAGCGGACATTTATAAACTAAGTTGGTGGTCGGTGAAGATTCTAGGAAAAGAAAATTCTAAATTGTTTGAAGTGTTTAAGGGAGTTAAACAAGGTAGTTCATTGTCCCCTAAGCTTTTTTGCCTTTATATAAATGATATGGCAGAGTATTTCCAAAAGCGATGGGCTCCAACGGTTAAACTAGGTATGTCAGTATTGTCTGTGTTGCTTTTCGCTGACGACGCGGTATTGGCGGCGACGTCTCCAGAGGACCTCCAAACTTTATTAAACATCCTTTCAGATTATTTGGAAGGAAAGAGATTAAATTTAAATGTAAAAAAGACTGAAATAGTTGTTTTCACGGGAAGAAAACCAAGTGAGGAGTGGAATTTTTATTACCGAGGTCACCGAATACAACAGTCGGCTAAGTTTAAATACCTAGGGGTTACTTTATCCCAGAATTTGGGTTGGAAGGATCACCTCCTTGAAATGAAAAGAAGAGGGAGGATGACTTCTTCGGCTTTACTGAGAAATTCAGTGGTTTCGGGACTAAAAGACCTAAAAATGCATAAACATATTTTCCAATCAAAAATCCTTCCTACAATTCATTACGGAGCTGAAGTTTGGGGATTCGAAGCTGCGGTACAATTGGAGTCGATTCAGCTGCTTCACTACAAGAGACTGATTGGATTACATCCAACAACTCATACCCAGGCAGTAGCAGGTGAACTTGGGATTCAATCTATGAGGAATCTTAGGCTAGTTCAAATTCTTAGATTTTGGCTTAAGTTAGTTCGGTTACCCGAAGACAGGTTACTAAAAATTGCATATAAAGAATTAATGGAGTCGAAGGGTTCTCGGTCTTGGCCACTCCAAGTGAAAGCCATGCTCGATAAAGCAGGTTTATCTTTGGCTTGGAACGATGGTTTGGGACCAGATGATCAGCCACAGTTGCTGCGACAGTTTGAGCAGGTATTACGGGATCAGGAAATTCAAAATTGGCAGGCAGCATTGGATAAATCAGAGACACTATTTTATTATAGACAAATAAAAACTACTTTTGGATTTGAATATTATTTTAAATTAGGATTGTCGGCGCAGGCACTTAGGGTATGGTTCCAACTCCGGACTAACTCTCTTCCATTACGGTACAGACAGAAAGTTTTTGATAGGAGAAAACAGGTCGGTGAGGAGAACTACAATTGCCCACTTTGTTGCACTGGGCAAGATACCATTGACCACCTTCTAGGACAGTGCCAAGAGCTTCCTTCATTGGGTTTAGTTGGGATGGCTGGTGGTGTTCTCTTCCCTGGTATCTTAAAGTCGACAAATAAAAGTGTCATCCGTGAGGTAGTTTCTTTCGTTTTGAATGCAATGAAAAGAAGAAAATAGTTTGTGTTTCATTATTAGTGTTATAAATTGTTGTTGGCGCTTCAGGAATCTGTTGTATGGCCGTATTAGGCTTTTTCCAATAAATTATTATTATTATTATTATTATTATCATGCCAGCAGGGCGAATCCGCCCGATCACGTTACAGAGATACGTAGTTACCACGATTATTACGCTCCGAGCATGGTAAGCAAGTAGTTACTTTTAGCAAGAACAAATAATCTGACAGAACATTCGTCTCCCCATCTCTGTAATATGACCATGCGGAGTCGAATATTTCTCGATACCCTGTCCGCTACGAACGAGCGAAGGTTAGTAGCTTCGCCCCACATAACGTTTTGTTACCTCTAGAAATAGCTAAATCGCTGTGAAACCGCCGGTGAGGAAAAGTAGCAGTCAAAGCTGATTATGGGAGCAGATGGACGCGTGTCAGCGCGTGGAGTACGCCTCCTACACTATTTTTTCTGCGATAAGCAACGGCGAAGACGGAAGATGAGTAAACGGATACCAACATCAGCCCAAGGCTATACTAAATACTTCTAGGTCCGCTCTGTTTTGTCGGGGTATTTGTAGTCGCTGCATGTGACTAAAGACAGAAGCTCTATCAGATTATTTGTTCTTGCTATTAGTTACTATTTCGAGAAGGTTGGAACGGTCAGTGTAGTAACTTTTTTACGGGGTTGGAACGAAAATAGTAACTAATAGTTACTATTGTTAGAAGGGTGGAACACGCTCTGTATGATCGATTTTGCTTCCAGCCCGCCGCTCTCTACCATCACTCTGCTGCGACAACGGATTCAGCTATGATTGTCGCTGGTGGCTTCGCTGATCCACATTCATTGAATGACACCCTCCTCGCTTACATCTATGCATGCAACTACTGGGTGCCACTGAATATGAAAGGTAATTATTGTCGCGATTCGACCACGACGGAAGTTATCGGTCAAAATTTTGGATCTGACTATTGATGCAGGTTACTTAAAGGACATGTCTTACCTATAATACTCAACCTACTTACATAATCACTCCACACATTTCTAAATCCTGAGACCCCAATTTCGTACGGTATATTCTAACCCTTCCAACAAAACCACGCTGATTTCCTCACTTGCCGTGTTTTGCTACCTTCGATGTGTATCACGCTGTCGACGGTTGTCTTCCAAAAATTTTTCCATCAGAAAAAACGGTTCTGTAAATTTTTTCCCTGTTTTTGCTGTAAGTCAACGGGTATCGGAAAAAGGCTTAAAAGGCCTTTAAAGGACCCGTCTTGCTCTTTCCGGTTCATGATCCAGTATTATAAAATAGTTGAAAACTTTAAAACAAGGCTCTGCTTCTAACAAGTTACCCACGGCTTTGGCTGTTTTAAGCCTTTCTCCAGGCAGCAAAAACACGAAAGAAAATAAGGAAAACCGTTCGTCTGACGAGTGACCTTGTCGTAAACAGTCGTAATTAGCATGATACGCTTCGAAAACTGAGAAAAAAGAAAGTGTGAAAATCAGTTAGGGAGGTTACTGCATATCGTATGAAATTCTGGTCTCCGCCTTTAAGAATGGATGGAGCGAATGCGGTAGTATGTTGCATTGGCATTATAGGTACGACGGGTCCTTTAAAGGTAACCTGTAATATTTTACTCCGAATTATATTGTTTATTTGTTTAGCCATTTTTCGTTCGTTTTGCCATTCAGACCAAGCCTCGAAATACCCAGTAATAGAATCCAGTTTCTTCTTCGCTTTGCACACACTGCATTTTTACTTCCAGTGAAAGTAAACCGTTAGGCCATTCGTCTCTAACATGCTTTGCGACCCGCAACTACTCCTTTGACATGCTTTTGCACCCGCAACTACTCCCTCTGGCGATAATTAAGAGCTAGAGTTGAAGACCAGACCTGTTCCCGAGTCCACCGTGTCCGAGTCCAAGACGGAAGCCATATACCGATCGCAATTCCGTTTGTCGGTCGGTCCGAGTTTTTGTCACACTTTTTCGAGTTGGGGTACTTCCAGATGTGCTAGGACAAGGAAACTTGGCAGGCATATCAGGGACCCGACCATAACTAACCTGGAAATAATCAGTTTCCCGATCCGACCATATGCGGGGAAGAGGAGGGCCCTGGAAACTTGAAAATTGAGGGCATTTTGTCACACTGTTTCGAGTTAGGGTACTTCCAGATGTGCTAGGGTCATGAAACTTGGCAGGCGCATCAGATACCCGACAAAACAAACTTAGAAATAATCAGTTTTCCGATCCGACCATTTGGGGGGGGGGGGGGAGTGGAGGGCAGGGGAATCCGAGAAATTGAGTAGTGTGAAACTTTCGAACGGGTGATCGGATTGCAATCAAACTTAATAACTGAACAGATTATATAGCTGGGATGTCCCGTTTAAAGTCTTGACCGGATTCGGTAGCCAGGGGGAGACTGGAAATTTCATAAACGGTTAGAATGGAGGGATCGGAGTGAAACTTGCTGGGAAGGACAAGCATCTGCTCTAGATAAATCGTTTAGACAATTGCACTGGATCCGGACACCTAGTGGGGAGGGGGGGGGGGGGGGGTCCCGGAATTCCGGTGAGAGTGGTTTTGGGGATTTTCACGATGAAACTTGGCAGGCGTATCAGGGAACCGATCGAACTGACTTCAAAATAAAAATTTGTCGATCTGATAATGGTGGGGGGAGTGGAGGGAGGGGAATCCGGAATATTCAGTCATGCGTAACTTTGGAACGGGTGATCGGATTCGAGTGAAATCTAAGAATTGAACAGAGGACATTTCTCTGCTGATCTTTTTCATATCCGGACCGGGTCCGGCTACTATTGGGGGGGGGGGGGGATTACGTGACCCGCTTAGAATGGAGAGGTCGGGATGGAACTTTGTGGGAAGAACAAACAGATGCTCTAGGTAAATCATTTACTGAATCGGATTGGCTACGGACACCGTGGGGGAGTTGGGGGTGGGGGATCTCGAGAAACGGTAGGAATGGAGGGATCGGAGTGAAACTTGCTGGGAAGAACAAACATCTGCTCCTTGTAAGTCTTTTACACAATTTGACTGAATCTGGACACTTGAGGGGGGGGAGGGGGTTTCCCGGAATTCCGGTTTTTGGGATTTTCACGATGAAACTTGGCAGGCATATCAGGGACCCGGTCAAACTGACTTGGAAACAAAAAAAATCCTCGATATGATAATCTTGGGGGAGTTCAGGGAGGGGAATCCGGAATATTGAGTCATGCGTAACTTTGGAACGGGTGATCGGATTCGAGTGAAATTTAGTAATTGAACAGATGACATTTGTCTCTGTGATCTTTTTCATTTCCGAACCGAATCCGACAACTATTGGGGGGGGGGGGGGGGAATACTTGACCCGCTTAGACTGGTGAGATCGGTATCGAACTTCGTGGGAATAACAAACAGATGCTCTAGATTAATCATTTACAGAACCGGATTGGCTCCGGGTATCGTGGATGGAGTTCGAGGGGGGGGGGGGTCTGGGATTCCGGTGATCGCGTGTTGAGGTACTTCCAGATGTGCTAGGACGATGACACTTGGCTGGAATATTAGAGATTCAACAACATTTGCAACATTTTGCTACTTCCCAAATCCGATTATTCCTTAAAGTCCCAATCTTGACGGCAAAGTAAAAAAAAAAAACTTTTAAGCAATATATGCATTTTCATGATCCCCATCAGCCCATTATCATTTTTGCCTCAAAGGTTTTGCTTACAAATGAAGTTCTAGCTCCCTTAAGAGTGCGCATCTCAACCGCAAAGTCGAAACTTACTGTTGATCAATCAAAACATCTTAACCCATGCAAGTGGCATATGAGCTTACAGCTCTTGTTCAAATTATGAACTATAATCTTCATGTGAAGAGAAAGACAAAGAAATCATCAATTGGTATTTCACTTTTACAAAAGAAGCGCACCAAAATTGTCGTTGTCGTGTCTCATGGAAGCTCTATGTGGACGTATGCATATTCCTCCAGAGCTGAAGAACCGCTCTATTGGGGCAGTTGACGCAAAATCGCTAGAATTCGTCTCCTTCCTCTCCCGTCCTCCGTGCGTCGGTCCGAGAGGCACACTGGCAATCAGTTGTTTCCATGCCAGCTAATTCTTCTGCCCAATTTGTACATAGTTTCATCCCATCATTTATTTCTGGCCTTATTTTGTAAGTGTTTTAGTTAATTTTTTTCGTTTTTATGTAGTTTTAAATAATTTATTCCTCTTCTAGCTTTAAGCTATTTGAAAAATAAACTTGATTGATTGATTGAATCCACTTTGCCACAGGATTGCGAAACATAAAATTATAATTAAATTATTAAATTAAATTATATAATTAAATTCTGGAATGCGAAAAATTAAATTCTGGAAAACGTACGACTGTCACCCTGACAAGCTCAGTGCATACGACTAGAAAATTTCTTCGCAACTACATGACTAGAAACAGGTTACTAGCGGGCGATATTCACTTTTGCTAACTGCTCATTCTGACAAGCTTAATATAGACAAGCTCGAAACATACGACTAAGAGTACGATTCCCTGAAGCATGGGGGGTGAGCCTCCCCCCCTTAGAACCGCTCCTGGAAGTTAAAGAGGATTGTTTATCAGTGAAGCTACGAAACAAAATTGAAAAGGCAAATGTGCTTGTCTCGGCCTCTGTTGGAAAGCATGGGGGAAAGAAATTGACTATGGTTAACCATCTTGATTGAGTTTTGTGTGGGCTTGAACCATCCTGATTGATTTTTGTGTACTTTATATATTCGAGGCTCAATGCCTTCAGCATATTTTTATGGCACTTGCCCTTCTGTCAAGTGCCATATAGCGATCGCAATTTCTGTCCGTCCGTCGGTCTGTCCAGGTTTTGCTAGTTCGGGCACTTCCACATAAGCTAGGACGATGAAACTTGGCAGGCATATCAGGGACGCCAAATGAATAAGTTTGGAAATAGTCTGTTCTCCGATCCGAGCATCCTAGGGGGAGTGGAGGGAGGGGGAATCCAGAATCTTGAGGAATGGGTGATCGGATCTTAATGAAACTTGATATTTGGAAAAGCCCTGTGTCTCAGACGACCCATCTCAGATCCGGACCGGATCCGGTGACTTTGGGGGGAAGAACAAGCACAAGTCCTAAACACATAGTTTGACATAACCGGACCAGATTCGGGTACTGTGGGGGAGTTGGAGGGGGGGGGGGGGCTTTGGAATCTGGTGATCCCGCGAGTTCGGTACTTCCTGATGTGCTAGGACGATGAAACTTGGGAGGAATATCAGGGACCCGAACAGGCTGACTTGGGAAAAGTCATTTGCCCGATCCAACCATCACGGGGGGGGGGTGGGGGGGTGGAGGGATGGGGAGCACGGATTTTGTGCCATGCACAACTTTTGAACGGAATATAGGAATTGAATGAAAAAAAAAGAAGAAAAAGCATTAGCCCTAAATACGTAACTGACAAAACCAGATCGAATCGGGGCTCTATGGGGGAGTTGGAGGCTGTTTCCCGGAATTCTGGTGTTTGCCAGTTAGGATAGTTCCAGATATGTTAAGGACCGATGAAACTTTGCAGGCGTATTAGTGACTTAAGGGCCAGACTTAAAGCCCTAGGAATACTCGTTTTCCTGGATCCGACTGTCTTTGGCGAGTTAGGGGAAGGGGAATCCGGCAGTCAGTGGCTTCCGTAAGCTGTGAATAGGTGGTCCGATTCCAGTGAAACTTTATGGGTGATAAGAACTGATCACCTAGACAAGCAAAACATGCGTCGAACTACATGCGGCCACGGTTGGAAGAGTTGGAGGAGGGGGTTAACATCCACAGAATCGATCGGATCGACAGAAAGGGATGCAAGTTGGACAGTACCGAGTTTGATTTGTTATTTGGCGTCTGGATCGATCCGGATGGGTATAGGGGAGGGAGGGGTGGGTGAAGCTGGTATCAGACATTTGCAGATAGGCTATGCTCCGAATCCAGTCAAACTTAATGAACGGGTATAGGACATGTCAAATATGCGACTTTTATTGGTCTGAGTCGTATTAAGCCACATCAAGGGGAGTTGGAAGGGGAGTCCCGGAAATGATGTGGCTGGCATAGGGGTCAAACAAGTGGAGCGATTCGAATGAAACTTGGATCGTAGCGAGATCACATGCCATAGATGACATATTTTAGGGTTCGATCTGGATCCAACCACGGTGGGGGAGGGGGGGGGGGGAGTTACCAAAAGTTTCCTCAAAACGCTCAGATTTGAATGAAACTTAATAGGCGGTAAGAGAAAATACTTCAGATAATCCATTTAGGAGTCCAAATCAGATTCGACCACGGTAGGGGGAGTTGGAGAGGTTACCGGCAAGCGTGTGGCACGTCTAGGGACCAAACGAGTGGATTGTTTTGCCCTAGATGATCCGAGGCGATGCCGGTAATGCTCAGACTTGAGTAAAACTAGATATCCTGTTTATGGGTCCGAATCGCATTTTTGGATGGCAGGGTATTTTGTGCCGTTCTCATCTTCTTTCGTGTACCACCTACTCGTATCAAGTGCCATATGAGCTCTTAGCTCTTATTTCTCTTCATTTCTTATCTTAGTGTATATAAAATGAGTTGTTATGAAGTTAATCTCTTAGTTCTAACTAGAAAGAGAGGAAGAAAACTAAAAAGAGAGGAAGAAAGTTGAAAACTATAAGCTTTATGCGTCCAGGGGGAGTGTGTGGCTCCCCCTCCCTCAACGCTTAAATCCAATCAAGGATAATATTCCTTTCCCCCTCAATACCCAGCTGGGTATATTTTGAAATAAATAAATACAGATAAATAATCTTCAATGCACTGTGACAACTCGTAGTGGACTTATTTACTTCACTGCTCCGCATAGCTCCAGTAGCAAGCGGTCCTGGAGCGCCAGTGCTCATCGTTCATTCCGTCTTGTTATTTCAGATCTGGACGTCATTGGACCTCAGCTTCGAGCTTCTGCAGGCATCGCCCTGGCTCGGCAGTCTGGGACACTTTTCGCTTTCGGAGGCTTTGGCCAGGGAATTGACTCTGGTCTTACCACACGAATTGACTTACCTGACGATCTCTGCGCAGTATACAGTCACCGCAAAGACTTGTGTCGACTCAGTCCGGGTTGCAGCTACTGTTCGAGGCAGACTAGGTTTCCCCAGAATATGACGATGGAGAATGCAAGTGTTTGCTATACAGAGCCAACGGAGGGTCAGCCCGCATTGTTGCCGAGCCAGTGCCAGCATCCCAGTGTGATGGTGTCTAAGCGTAAGAACATTTTTATTTTGGTGTGAGCCATCCTTTTTCGGGGGGGGGGGGGGGAGCTTTTAGTCTTCTGCCTTTTAAAACGTCCGAGGAGAGCTAACTTATCAGAAACATATTTGCCTGCTAATCCTCAAGGGTCTGAGTAAAAGTAAATTCTGAATTTATGATTACTCGGCATAGGGGTCTTTTTCAATCCACCTGGATATCCTAGCAGACTTAACTATAGCATTTGAGTCAGTTATCCTTTTTAGTCTGAGGTTTCCCGACGCTATAGGAGGAGGGACGTGGGATGATTACAGATAATTATAATACTTTGTGAGGAGGAAGAAGAAGATTTTGGACCATTTCCTCCATAGATGCCTGAAGCTTTCTGATTTAATGGTGTCCATTTGTCACTTCCTGAAATTTTGAGTGGTGTTAACCCCACCGTTTTTCCTCGAGTGGGTGATTGTATAGATAAATGTTTCGAATTAAGAAGTCTGAGCGTTTAAGTTATAAGTTCGTTGTTATTTTGTGTATATGGCCCTTGGGCTTTTGAAATACACTGATCTGTCTATCTGTTCCTAAGCTCCAGTTCCCAGTTCCATAAGCTACAACACATTCGGGTAATTCATGCAGTTTTTTCAACGCGAAATTTTAAATTCTTTTCCTCTTTTTATATTAATTATTGAATTTTTAGCGTTTTAATTTGTTGCAATTCTTGTTCTTGTCTAATTATTGAATATTTGACTATGTTAAAAGCGCAGTTGTATATAGTTATGTTTGACGAGATAACAAATATTCAGTTTTTTGTTAATACAGTAAGGAATGTTTTTCGAATAATAAAGATTGATTGATTGATTGTTACGTGGAAGGTCGCTCGATCCGTCTCCAGCCTAATGATGTGACAGGCGATCTTTCGTAACGTGTGCTGATTTTGTTTTCTTTCTCCGTTAAAGGTACAGCCTGTGGCAAAGAAAAAATCACCTCTCGCAATTGTTATGCCTATTCAGGCTGCACTGAATGTCTGGGAGAGTGGCCGATCTATCGAGGAAGCCCACAGGTAAGTTCTTCCAACGTTGTACAACTGCAGCTATTCATACATTTCATTTTTTTGCCCGTCAGTATCTCTGAGTTTTGCCCTCCCCCCCCCCTTTTTAATAAACATCTTTAATGGACCGAATAAATGGTTTCGGAGCATAAGTAATATTACACATGACGATTTAGAACGGGTAAGTCAGCTACATTTTTTATTAGAGCTATATTTTGGCCCTTCTTGGCATGGGTCCTCTTCAGGCTCAAGCCGCTCAAGCTGGAAAATGAACGTATGGAAAAACAATTGGATATTCTTCCTGAAATATCTGATTTTGTGAAATTCTTCTCTGAAACTTGGTTGGAGTTAAAGCTGGTGCTGTGATTTCATTCTGGACAAGGCTGCTGTTTTTGAAATTTTCCAGCTTGAGCCTGAAAAGGACGCTAGCCAAGAAGGGCCGAAATGTAGCTCTAATAAAGTGTAGCTGACTTATCCGTTTTGCAACGTCAAATAGGATTCGCAGTCAGCTTGGGCCGAAGGAATATTTAACATAAGCAAGAATTCAAAAATTAAGTAGTACTTTGTACTATTATTTTTGATGTCGAATCTACTTTGCCACTTAAGTTTCGGAGCCTACTTCCCTCAGCAGTTTGAACCTTTTTTCTGTTTTTTTTTATAATGTCGATGAAAGCCAAAAAGCGAAAGCCTATTTAAATTTCAGTCAATCAGTCAGTTTGTTCAAGCCGAAAAGCTTACGTCTAGAAATGACAGTTTGTACTATTTATATTTGAACTTAAAAACTTTATCATCCAAACAGTTGATTAAAAAAAAATCAGTTTATTAAATCTTGGTACGGAATTGCCGTAAAATGACGTGTTCAAGTTATCGAATTTGCAGGCCTGTCAATGGTGCACCAACTGCAAGTCAGGAAAGTGTGTCCCACTAGGGGCAAATTGTCAAGAAGAAAATCGATGTGAGGTGAAGCAACGTGAAACACTGGACGCATCGCAATGCCTTGAAAGGACGTGCTTAGCCAGCAATTGCGATAAGTGCAAGGAATCTGGGAGGTGTATCTGGACGCGCCAGGTCCTGAGAATTAGTAGGTTCCCATTTTTGCTTTTTGCCGGGGTCTATCTATATGCCGAGAGACAGGTAGACTAGAAAATAGCCTTTTCGCTTGCATTTGCTGTTCTCACTTGGCTTAAAGGACCCCTCGCACTATTTACTCTTCAACTTTAAAACTAAGCCGTGCTTTCAACCAGTAACCCATGGTTCTGACTATTTCAAGCCTTTTCCGAGACCCGTTGACTTGTAGGGAAACAATTTACATAACCTGTTTTTCTGATGGAAAAACTTCTCGGAGACAACCGTGACAGCGTGATATACATCGAAGGTGGCAAAACACAGGCAAGTGAGAAAATCAGCGTGGTTTTGTTAGAGGGGTTAGAATGTACCGTACGAAATTGGGGTCTCCAGGTTTAAAAATGTATGGAGTGATTATGGAAGTAGGTTGCATTAATATTATCAGTAAGACATGTCCTTTAAGTGAAACAGAAAAGTGCTAACCAGATTTGTTTTTGACCGGGATAAATATTCTGTGAAGTATGAACCATTCTTTACTCTATACAATTCACCAAGCCCGTAAAGTCTCCATAATCTCGAACTTCACGATGAAAAATTCTGACTCTGTAGTTGTATGGTAGTTGTACGAAGAATTTTCATGTATTCATATTTATTAGTATGGAATGGTTGAACATGCCTCCGACTGGTTTAATGTTAAAATTCAATGGGCACATCGGACTACCCCAATCCCACTCTGTAACAACCTAGGACCAACGCTTACCCCCTAGCTCAGTAGATTTTTCAAGTTTCCTCTCTGTGATATTTCAAAGCGTAATGTTTTGGGCCAGTACATGGTCAAATTTACTAGTTTGAACAAAGATAAGAGTGATGTTTCTTATAATACTTAGTTGATCTTTATTTAATGCCTAAATCAGCTTGTAGAATTCAGATTTGAATAGGCTATTTGTTTTGTAATGATTTTTGAAGCTAGGTTATTTTTTATTAACTTATTGCATATTCCAGTACATTTTATAAAGCACGTTAGCCAAATTACGACCGAAGAAGAAGTGGAAGAAAACCATGAAGACTTAAATTATATATGGCAAGAATATTTTGGAGATTTAACATGTCTTCTAGTGTTTCAGATTCCCCATTTGCACCCTGCTTTGGTGGCATCTCAAATATATCCTTTTCTATCAAACATGGCCGGGAGTTTTTGAATTTCTTGCCACGAAATCCCAGCTCCTAAGATTTAGATCGCCGATTTTCGTAACGCCTTCTAGAGGAAGTTGGAAATGTCTATTTGTGAAGCATTTAATACAAAATAAAGCATTAGAAGTGTCCATTGTGCTTTAAGTAGTAATATCCGATAGCATCCTGTCTTGCTGTAGTAGCATCCAGTTTGCTAGTAGTAGCATTGAGTGGCAACAGTTACTACTGCATGCTACTTTTTCGTACAACCCGATACGACCAACTCCGGAAAAATTTTCATCGGGTTAAAATAATGATTGTGCCTTATTTGATGGTGCAAAACGGATACGTCAGCTGAAACAAAACGAAATTCAACCCAAATGCAGAAAAATCTCTACCCTGCCAATGACCCAATCGAGCAGCAAAAACAGCAGCCGTGTCCAATATCAAATCACAGCAACCTTTTTAACTCCAAGCAAGACTCACGAACGAATTTACGAAGTTAAATATTTACGCTATAATAATTTTGTGTTTCCCACAAGTTCGTTTTTCCAACTTGAGCGGTTTTGAGCCTGAAGAGGACCCTTGGCAAGAACGGCCGAAATATATTTATGGTCCAATAAAATTCAGCTGACGCATCCGTTTTGCACCATCAAATAGCTTGGGCGGAAGGAATATTTGTGAGTGTGCCTTCTTTTCCAGGTGAGCAAAGCAGAAAGCTTCACACTTTGCCAATCTACGACTGGAACTGTGTCCGTCGGAACATCAAGGACTCGGCATCGTTCCTTGTTTCGTCCACTCCTCCACAGCCCTGCCCGACCAAATGCGGCGAATACAAAAACTGCAAAGACTGTCTCTCCGCGACTGGAGCGGAGGGAGGGGCCAGCGAGTGCTTTTGGAGTGTGACACTTTCACAGTGCATCTCTCCTGCTTATATTCCTCTTCAGTGCCTTGGAGGAATTTGTGGGACGATATTGTCAGGCGATGCGGGGATGTGTCCGAAGGTAGATATTTCAAAAAAAAAAGTCAGCAAAGAAACCAACGAAAATGGGGTTTGTAAAGGTCAAAGAAAATACTGAAATTTAAAGCGAATATTTCGGGAGGACAACCGCCTCCCTTCTTCAGCGCAGACGAAAAATTTTGAGGAAAAATGCTAAAACGAGGATGAAGATCAACAACCAAGAAAGCCAAAACAAAGCATAAAACTAAAAAGAAACCGAATATTAAAACGAATTGGAAGAATTGAAAGCCGAAAAGGCCACTCACCAATACCTGCGAATAATAATCACGACTGTTCTCTCTCGGCACTAGCGAGTGACTGTAGATATTACCAACAATCAGGGTTTTGCCTCAGCAAATTTGTCATAATTGTCTGACGAGTAGTCTGCAAAGCCATTAGTGAGTCTCCTGGCCTATTTTGTATGATTCAGCTTTTTGGCAGTAGCCACACTTTTTGGTAGCCCACGACCGATTGCGAAGTGCATATCTAATGTATCTCAAACCCGCTGATGATTTCCCAGAATAATAGCTGTTCCACATCGATTTGGAATTTTTTGCCAGGCGCTGCTTTTTTTTCGGCACGGAGCCGAAGTCCGACGTTTTTTTACCTGGCTGCGTTTTCTTAACGCCTGGCGTGACCGATATCGTTAGGCGAGGCCAAATTCGCTCTCCGTGTGAATTAGGCCCAAGGCTTTAAGCTTGGTGCCCCGGAACGCGAATCTTTCCCCTTACTTAAAGCTGAAACAACGCGGCACGAATTGTGTAGCCTGACGGCGCGGATTTTGTCCGCTTTGGAATGCAGAATAATTCTGGTTCGCTAGGACAATTATTGTCCTAGCGAACCGGAATTCGCGTTCTGTGGGCACCTAGCTTTATACGCTGGTGTGTCCTGGGTTTCGCCTGTTGAACTTTTGCTTTTGCTGCCTTTTCGTGAGTTACGTTTATGGCATCTTCACGAAAATGACGCGGATTACGTCCGCTTTCGAACGCAGAATTCGTGTTCTGTGGGCACTTAAACTTTACACGCTGGTGTGTACTGGGTTTCGCCTGTTGAACTTTTGCTTGCGCTGCCTTTTCATGCGTTATGTTTGTGACGTCTTTACAAAAATGTTACGAAGGAGGGTGGTGCAATGTTTGTACGAAACCGAAAATGTAATCTATTACAGATGATTCTTATTTTATTTTGTATTCGCCTCAGAGCCTTGGGTTAATGTCGCACATTTCGTGATTTACAATAATCTCTACACTCAAAATCTTGCTTGTTGCCCAAACACCTTTTCCATTTCGCTGAAAAGCGTTTGCGCGTGTACTTCTCAGTGTAGTAGTGCCTGTGACATGAAAGCTGTCCTGGTCCCACCTTACGCAAGCTGTCCTTGGACAATTAGCGAAGCGATGGCCTTTGTTCTTGAACAGCTACCCGTGAAATAAGCTGTAGCCTGCAGAGTTATCCCCGTGAGTAGAAAAGATTATAAGACAAGGATCCAATTCTGAGTTTAACTGATTCAACCTTTTCTTAGAGTTGCAACCAGTTCAAGAAATGCGCTGATTGCCTACGACAACCAGAGTGTGGCTGGTGCGGACTGGAATCAATATCGATGTCAGGTTTGGGGGTCTGCACCCCTGGCTCATTAGATGGCCCGAAGGAAGGCTCCTGCGCGGTCGTCGACTATTCGCGAATCGCTGATAGCTACTTGGGAGCAGGCGGTAAGTGTCTGAGAAGATACGCAAATTTAAAACTTTCCCAAAAAACTTGAGGGAGGCATCTTCTTTTTTTCTGACCGGAGACAAATTTCTGCCCCTCTTGGACTTCATCCCGATCCTCGCCAGATGGATGGACAACCGCGGTAGACTTGTGCTAGGTTGAAGAACACGCTCTGGTAGCCTTCGCTCCATAGCCCTAGCACTGAAGAGCCGCGTTTCGACTGAGATTCAAATTTGCCGCCCCATAGTCGAATTTTCCGTTGTGGAGACGGTCGTAGGTATTCTGAATGTCATTCTAAAGCAAACAGTGGAAAAAAAAAAATCCTTTACACAATCAAAATAGTGCAGCGCATTCAGTTAACTGATACAAAAATAAATTGTCTTTTTAGTTAAACTTTAAGGGTCGTCTGATAAAGAATCATAGCTGAAGTATCCGTTGTAAAAATTGTTTGAATATATGTTTCAAAGTCAGCTTAGGCTCAAAGAATATTTGTCGTCTTCAAGCCCAAGCATAATCAGAGTTTGCTATATAACTAGTAAAGTTTGTAGCAGCATTAAATCTGATTTTAGAGCTTTAGTTCTTTCCGGAATTGCTAGATAATTATGAAGACTATACTGTCAAAAATCTCATAACATCTACAAAAGGATGCGCAGTTTCAAGAGAAGTGAGATGACGGACGTTGTAGAAAAATTGTGTTATGCCCTTTGATAAATGTTACGTCTTTGCAACGTTACGTTTAGCGAACAAATAACACAAGGTCGTGATAGGAATTATCTGTAATGCCAACAGATACTGTTCCTTGCGGTAGATGTTATGAAACTTCTAACAGTACAGTGCTGGCATTTTTGTTTTGGACACGGCTGCTGCGTTAGCAACATCAAACTCCCAGTCGGCTTGGGCTATAGCATTATCCATTCCAGTTCTCTCGTGAACCATATCTCATTAATGTTTAAAATTCCCACAGCCCAAGCTGACTACGAATCATAATCGCACATACATGCCACCGACAAGTAACCATCTTAGCTAGAAAGAAAAAGAAGAGACAGGTGACCCCAAAACCCAAATGCAGAAAAATCTCTACCCTTTCGACGACATAATCGAACAGCAAAAATAGCAGCCGTGTCTAGAGTGAAATCACAGCAGCAGCTTTAACTCCAACCAATTTTCAGAGAAGAAGTTCACAAAATCATACATTTAATGAAGAACCTTTAATTATTTTTCCACAAGTTCATTTTCCAGCTTGAGCCTGAAGAGGACCCTTGCCAAGAAGGGACGAAAGATAGCTCTAATAAAATGTAGCTGACTTATCCGTTTTGCACCGTCAAATATAATGTATAAAATATTATTTCAGCAAATTCAACTGTTTCTTGGAGAAAAAGTCCCAGTAAAGTGGCCACCCTCATCTCGCCGCCTGATCGCTACGCCAGGTGGCACTACAGTAGCTGCCCTCCTGAAGATGAATGCAAAAACGGACACCACAACTGTGATCCCGTCTCAGAGAAATGTGTCGATACCCTAGAGGGTTACGAATGCCTGTGTACTGACGGATACAAGGAGGATGGGTAAGAAGAAGATCCAAGCTCCGTTTCTGTCTGTCTCACCCTGCTAGTCTAGCATTAGAACTTTGACGCATAATAAAAGGAAAAAGATAGCACAATTAGTCTACTTTTCGCAGAAAAATCAAACTTAAATCTTGACCTTGTCGCCTCTTCCGGGACGTACATTGATCATATTCAAGGTACATCCATCAGTGTGCTGTCTAAATCATGCCAGTTGGACTGCTTAGTTACGTTTTTGCAGATACCATGGTATCCGAGACCAGGGTTTAAAGTCGTTTTTGCAGTTACCGTGGTATCTGGCCAGTTATCGTGGTATCTGAAAAAGTCATCTCATTTTCATCATTACCAATAATAGAGACTATGATTTTGTAAAATTGGTGAAAGGGAATTTGGAACTTAATTATAGAACTGTATGTCAGTTTTTCTTTAGGGATGACTTCGAAAAGCGCAATTTCGGCAATTCTCGTTTTTGCTGAGCAACCGTGCTATCAGACACAACGGTAACTGCAAAAATGACTAATTGCAGATACAATTACCGTGGTAACAGATACCATGGTATCTGCAGAAATGCAACTCTTATCAACATTGCTACTATTCTTGCGAATTAGAACAAATAATACGTCGAAACTAGAACACTTTCCGAGTAAGGGTGAATTTCCCTGCAGTCAGTCATAGATAATTTCGTAAACCACATAGGCCTGAAATATCACAAAAAATCAACGAATTTTATTTCAGTATATGCGTTGGCCATTACAAACCCCATTTTCGACGGTTTCTTCGTTGATTTTCTGTGGCATTCAGTCATCAGTGGTATACCATACGATTCGACTGGGTGCTGATATCTTTCGCGTAGAATCCGCGGCCTGTTAAATTTATGTTTGTGTATTATATTTGGTGATTCGTTTTTGATGCAAAAAAGAGCGGAAAAAATGCTCGGCAATACCAGTGGCGAACTTCAGCCTAAGCAAACTAGGCAGTTGCCTAGGGTTCGAACCTCGGAAGGGGATGCGGCCAGGGACCGAAGTGGTAAATGTGAAAATTATGATGTGTAAAAAATATAGATGGTAGGCTGGTTGTCTATTTCATTTCTAAGTCTTCTTGTCTATTTTCCAAAGTTAAATAATGATTAAACAAAAGTATGGCCTTCTTATAGTGACCCTGAATCTCTTTCCGGGCCTGACCATTACCCGTCACCCGTCACCACCCAGTCTGCAAGGTCATGCTTGTTTCATTCATTCATTCATTTATTTGTACTACATATACTACATAACAAAAAATATAATGCGATAAACAAGACCCCCTGAAGCTATCTTGTTGGGGATTTCTGGACAGCTGTTCTCGGGGGGTGAGCTTATCCTACTTCTGATGCGTATACAATGACGTGGGTTCAGGGGCGGATCCAGCCTTCCGTTCTAGGGGGGGCGATTCTTACCGAAAAGAGTGGGGGTAGTGTCCTTTTTGTCGGCCACAAGGCTGATTTTTTTCGCGTTTTAAATGTGGTTTTCATATATTACAATAATGGTAAAAACTGTACTTGATCAACTGACAACTGTTTACAAGAAAAATTCAAGCTCCTGGCTCCACTTGTAAAAAGATTTTAGAGTCTAGTTACAGTAGTTAGAACATGCGTTAATGCAGACTTCCGTAAGTGCAGTAAAACAAAACAAAAAATTACAGCCCATCTAGAGGGGGCGATCGCCCCCTCGCCCCCCCTCTGGATCCGCCCCTGCGTGGGTTAGGAAAGAAGCAGAATGAACATTTGAACTGTAGTTGATTTATTTTCGTTTCGTTTATTAATTTGTGTTATTTTTTTTTTGTACGTGAGTGTTTGTTTTTCCAACTTCCACCCGTGTTAGCCTAGTGCTATTAGGGTTAAAATAAAATTGATTGATTGATTGATCTACTGAGCGGATCGATGTCGCAATGTTTGTTTGAAAACGAAGTTGGGAAGGAAAAAAAATCATTTCAGTAGACTTTCGATGTTAGTATTGGGATGGAGGAAAGCGGCATGTGGGTTTATTCTCTTAGTATAATATCAGCGTGTTTCACCTACTAACAATAGTAATATTAGTTACTATTTTCGTTCCAACCTCGTAAAAAGTTACTACGCTGACCGTTTCAGCCTTCTAGAAATAGTAACTATTTGCTTACCATGCTCGGGAGCGTTGTAAGCGTGGTAACTAGGCATCTCTGTGACGTGATTGGTCAGATTCGCCGTGGCATCATATTCTGCTGGAAAATAGAAAAACCGTTCCAGCCTTGACGGCAAAAAGCCAGAATTCGTGACGTCATGCGTAGTAACTACGGTAAGTAGGGTGGAACACGCTCTATAGACTCTGTAGGCAAGCCATACTTGTCGTATAACTCACAGTATTCGTATATCGATTTTGAAACTCCGAGGCTATGTCAAAATGAACATGTGAATAATGAGTAATTAGAAGAAAAAAGAAATCCTTCATTTGTATACCATCTTCTCTTTCAGAACCACCTGCAAGCCTATTTGTTCACAAGGTTGTTTGAATGGTGACTGCACATCTCCTAACGTCTGCACATGCCATTTCGGTTACGTGGGTTTGAACTGTAGTCTGCAGTGCGACTGCAATGGTCATAGTGCCTGTGCTGGACCCGAACAACTCGATGTTTGTCTAGAGTGCCGAAACAATACGATGGTAAGCATTGTTGATTGACTTAGAATATCATGAAAATACTAAAATACTTGCCGCTTAGTATATCTTTTCCGTTCTTCTTGTCCAGTATGATTTGGCTAGGTGACTACGCTTCCACTTTTCCTCGGTGGCGCCAACGGTCCTAAGGTCTAATATTTAAAATTATTTTTTTTTAATGACCGACCTATATATTTAGCGTCACCTACACTTTCCTCTATCTCTATGTTGATTTTTAATATTCTTTCTTATGTCCTCTTTTACCCTTATTTCTCATTTTACCATTATGATCACATCTTTAAACGTTAAAATTTTCTTTATTTTTTCCTTTTTAATATCTCCTTTCCTTAAAATTTTCTTAAAACCTTCATTTAGAACTTTGCAACCAAATCAAAAAGGGGGTGTTGTCCTGAGACAAAAATAACACAGATTTATTAAATATAGATAACACAGTATATTACGCCATAAAAGGGTTTTTCCAGTACATACGATGAGGAAATAGGGAGTAGTAATACTGAACAGTTTCTAAAATCATGTCTGCACGTGACGCTGACGGAAGCTGTTGATCAGTTAAACATTAATAGTATCTTCCGTAAGGTAAATACTCCTTCAGCCCAAGCTGACTGCGAATCATATTTGACGGTGCAAAACGGACAAGTCATATTTGACGGTGCAAAATGGACAAGTCATATTTGACGGTGCAAAACGGATAAGTCAGCTATATTTGATTAGAGCTATATTTCTAACGCTAGACTAGCAAGGTGGGTCGGGGAGAAAGGGAGCTTGGATCTTCTTCTTACCCATCCTCCTTGTATCCGTCAGTACACAGGCATTCGTAACCCTCCAGGGTATCGACACATTTCTCTGAGACGGGATTACGGTTGTGGTGTCCGTTTTTGCATTCATCTTCAGGAGGGTAGCCACTGTAGTGCCACCTGGCGTAGCGATCAGGCGGCGAGATGAGGGTGGCCACTTTACTGGGACTTTTCTCCAAGAAACAGTTGAATTTGCTGAAATAATATTTTATACATTATATTTGACGGTGCAAAACGGATAAGTCAGCTATATTTTATTAGAGCTATATTTTGGCCCTTCTTGGCAAGGGTCCTCTTCAGGCTCAAGCTGGAAAATGAACTCGTGGAAAAATAGTTAAAGGTCTTCCTTAAATATCTGATTTTGTGAACTTCTCTGAAAATTGGTTGGAGTTAAAGCTGGTCCTGTGATTTCATTCTGGACACGGCTGCTGTTTTTGCTGTTCGAATGGGTCGTAGAAAGGGTAGAGATTCTTCTGCATTTTGATTTTGGAGTCAGCTGTTCCAGGACCGACAACTTGCAAAACGCAAACACACGTCCTTGTGAGAAGGGGTTTTCACATGCCTCAGTGCACGCCCCCTATAATGACGGTTGTTGCTGATGTTAATAATATCAGTAACTTCATAAACCAGAAACAGTTTTTTTCCAATTTTAATTTAAAAGTCTAGAACTCCGTTGTCGGAGCCACGTCGACATACCAGGACCCATAAGGCAGGGTCACATTTGAAACCCAAATAAAAACCACATATATATAATTTTTAATGAGTATGAGAGGGGAACATTTGATAAGTAGTGATCTGAGGAGCATTTTTGTTTTTCAGTTCACTATTTATGAAGTGAAGGAACTACCATTGATTAGTTTGAGATATTTCCAAGCTAACCTATTCAGACACAATCTGATGAGAAATTTAGCTGTGAATGTTGATAAGCGCTTTTCTGTTATGTTTGTCTCCCACCGATTCCGGACTTGGCAGCCGCGCATGAGAATTTGTTAGAATGAACGTTGGTCCTTTGTAACAGCGGTAAGCTCATCCATTGTATATATTGCAACTTCATTCTACACTTATAAATAAATTTAAGAAATAGATTGATTTGAAAGGAACAGTTCGTGGAGCCGGTACTGTTCCGTGGAACAGTTCCGTGGAGCTACTGGTGAGTCATGGAATAATTTTCATTTGTTTACGTAATTACTTATTTGTCAGCTTGTTATTGTTTTTTTTTTATTGTAACGGGTTTTTGTCATTCGACCTCGTGACTCCGAATTTGACCCTCAATTTATCTCCGTTCTGTACAGAAGTGATAAATTAAACCTTGAACCGAAGTTCATATGGGGCTTCGTGGGAACCCGTCTTTGATGTAGTAACCATTGCGATTGTTCAGGTGCGACCGGGAAACTTTGGGGTCTGCAAAATTTGAGTTGAGCTCAACGCTTGGGCTGGATACCTTATGATTTTGATGTTAATGGTATTTATTTGTCACAACAAACATGACACATAAAACGGTTTCAAATTTTAAATCAAACCGAAAAGGGCAGGGATAGGACAGTCTAGTTACCCATCACTTATTCACTTAAATTAGCTTGAATACCCGCTGAAAATGCGTTACTTCGTTGTTCCGCTATTCACGAACGATCGATTTTCGAATAGAGTAATTTTCGTGTGATCTGTGTACCTCGCTGTATTTTTGCGCTTGTATTTTTGTCGTATGTCTTATGAGAAAGATACGATTTTTTTGTTTCAGGCACTAAGCAATCTTCACTAATTTCACCACGGCGGACTGAAAAGCCGCGTCTGTGTTGAGATTGAAATTTCTCGCGTCATATTAGAATTTACGCTGTGGGGACGGTAGCAGATATCTGAATGACATAGCTAGAGCAGATAGTGAAAATAAGAAAATCCCTTTGCAGAAACCAAATAATTCAGTTTATTAGTAAAATGACACAAATTAAGTTGGCTTTTCAGTCAAACTTTAACGAAAACATGATACAGATTTGGTAAGATTAAACAGCCGGTTCTATACCGTACTCTTTAGCTCTATAATTAAAATGAACATCGGTCCATGCTAACAGCGTATGAGGTCATCCAAATGTTATCGGCATTTATGTTATGACCTTCTAAGTGTCATGTTTTCGGAAAGCATAACCCTAAATAACCCCTTAAACCATAACCCCTTGTTGATGCTACTTAGTTTTTAGCTTGGTGTTAACTTGACCAAATTATGATGTTTACTTATAGATGCTTGATTAATTGACATGTTACGGATGATGAAAGGTTTTACTTAGAGTGTTATTGAAAGACACACGTACATTTACCTCATGAATAACAATAGTTATAGTTGTTTTAAATTGTTGAGTTATGTGATGAAGATGTACATGACGAAAAAAATTCAATGTTCGGCTTCGTCCCTGAGGGAATTTTCGAAAATAAATTGAGTTGAATGAAAGCTGTTTTAAATGTTGTGTTTAAGATGAAATCATAGAAGTTTCGCAGAATTATACATTGCGGCGAGACAAAGCTATTTTCTTTTAAGTGAGCTTTCTCTCCGGAAGAGAGATATTAATTGGAATGAAGATCCTATTATTTTTTTTTAAGGGGAATCAGTGTGACCGATGCCAACCTCTTTTCGTTGGGGACCCGAGGAAGAATGGTCATTGTGTGTCCTGCTTGGAATACTGCAGTGGACACTCGGCTATTTGTCTTAGCGTCGAGTATGCGGAGAAAAACTTAAGCCAGCCGGTAAGTATCGGAAATGTTAAAGCTTAACCGAAAGTGCCGAGAGATGACGGTCTAGTCATCCATCGTCTAATTGACTTAATAAGGGCTGAAATCCTGATGAAAATGCGTTGCTTCGTTACTTCGCTGCAGGGCCGTATCCAGGGGTGTGTGTGTAGGGGGGTTCAACTCCCCCCCCCCCCCCCAAACATACAAAAATATTCGTTATTAATAGGCTTTTCCCTATGATCTATGTATTTGTATTTTTTGTCCGATCAGCGGGCACCCCCCCCCCCCCCCGAAATAAATTCCTGGATACGGGCCTGCTTCGCTGTTTCGATTTTATCGAGTGAACATATTCTTACGGACGTACTTGCAGAGATGGGCGAATTCGGATTCGGATATCCAATCCAAGATTCGTCCTTTTGACCGGATCCGAATCTTCTGCTTGTCAGGTTGGATTCGGACTCGGATTCCAAACCCCCACCTTATGAATCCGCTCAAATTTATATTCTACACAATTTGAGTTTCCTTCCTGATTTCTACATAGTGGGCTTAGGCAATCCGACATTTGATCTCCACCACCAACCATCCTCAGTTTTCTATCACGTTATCCCAATTACTTTAGATATCAGTGCTTTTTGTCACGTCTGATTTTTAAACTGTAACCTATGCTATTTGGACGCCCTGGGCGCCTCTGGAGGCACAGGAGGATCTAAGGTCTAAGGTAAGGTAATGCTATTTGTATGATTTGATTTTTTTTAAGGCCGGGTTCGAATCCTCAGCATGAAATAGTGGATTCGGATTCGTACCTAGCTGTGGATTCGGATTCGAATCCTTTCATGGTTGGATTCGCCCATTTCTGCGGACTTGTACCTCTATGCTTAAAACATTTAGCAACTATCTGGCAACTTTAGTCCTTGAAAAGGAGGGCGTTCCTCAGGCGTGATAGATGCTTTGTTGGCCATTGAAATCCACGCTTTTGCTGACATTCAAATTCGCCGCGGCTGTATGAATTTTAACTTGACGTGCAAGCGGCGCATATTCTGAACATCTCTATACTAGAGCCTAAGATGAAAAAATAAAAATCCCTCAGATTTGTCAAAAGAATTCAGTGTATTCGAATCGAAAATATATAATTTAATTTGGCTTTTCAGTTAAAATTTATGTTTCGTATACAGGTTGTAACGAGAAGTCCGTCTATTGGGTTTGGGGATACACTGTAAAAAGTCTTTTCGAGAAACAAAAGGATTTAAGCTAACTGCAATATTTGCTACTGGGATTAATCTTATCTCTACTGAGTCTGCGAATTAGAAATATTCTTATCTCAGTAAAGACAATATTAATCCCAGTAGCAAACACTGCAAGCTTTTTTTTTGTATAGTGTACTTTCTAGCTCATATTACACGCATTATTTGACCATCCAACTCTTCAAACTGTGGGAGATATGTAGTTTACTCTTATATACTATCGTCGTACATGGGCAGGAAAAGTTTTTGTCACAACAGAAATACTGAAGGAACCTAACCAGTTAAAGCCTTGTGACATGTGCATTGTGCAGAAGAAGTTGTGACAACTTCGGAAGGGGCTAATCGTGGATGCTGTGTAGAAAACAACAGAGATATTTATTGTTTAACTTCTTGTACGTAACTCTTTAACATCCCACAATAAATAGCTTGTGAACCACTTTGCGCAGAGTTGACGCCGGTTCATGTGAAGCTGACACTTGGTTTTGTGACACAGGAACGATTAACCTGTGATAACAGAAATATTACTTTTAAAAAGGTATAGAAACCACCACCCACAGGTTTTATGTGTCTCTTTATGCTTTTCTGATTCAAGAAGACGTGCTAGATAGATAGATAGATAGATATCGCTTTTATTCTTTTCGAACTATAATGGTGAAATCCAAATTTGTCGAAATCTTCATATATACTGTAGACACTCATATATAAATATGTCAACGTCATATATATAAGTAAACACTAAATAAGATTACAAATTTTAACGAAAGACGGTACAAACGTCTTTTCATACCGTACATGGTCACATTTTACGTGTTGGAGTTTTGGGATCACCTGCAGTGAGGCCGCTCTTGCAGGTCGTTCGCGAGCAGTATTGAACGGGGGAGGAAGTATATACTTATGGATAGGGTGCTCAAGCATTTTCTTACCGGAAGCCATGCACAGTTTCAACCTACGGGACTCAAGTTTAAATTTCTGAAGGAGCTCATTGTAAGGAATTTGGGGGATCGTGACATAATTAGTAGGACGCGTTTACTCCCAAAACTGGATGGGCAGGCCAAAAATTGGACGAGACCTAAGGTGCATTCTCGCCGTTCCCCAAGTACTCCTCGGGGAATCGAAGGGAACGGCGAGAATAGAGGGAGTCACTCCACGCGGACTCCGCGTCCAGAAAACAACGAGAACACGAGGAGTGCTTCCAAAATTAATTTTCTTCTAAAAATAAATGCAGTTGACGAAATTAGTCCGGATCCGCTTCATTTTTGGTTTTGTTTATTCTGATTGGTTTTGAATTAATTTTACATTGCACCAACAACAGCAAAAATTTATTCCCCTCCGAATCTGAAAGGGAGTCCTTTTTGATGATGGTGATAATGATTGGAGCATTCCCCGTCCGTGTGGACTCGCTAGAATACGTGGAGTGAGTCCCCGGGACAAACAAAAACGTGGGGACTCCTCAAGTGGAGTCCTCGGGGAACGGCGAGAATACGCCTCTATAAGTTCGATCCCTTTTCTTTTTCTAGTTCCGTAACATCAAATGGGAATCACAAAGTCTGACGGAGTGGCAAGCCCTGATAGGGGAGGGCCCGAGAAGTGCTGCCATCTGTGTTGGCTGCAGGAACGCAACTGCGGGAGAAAAGTGCGAAGACTGCATCCCTGGCTACTTCCGGGGTGTGGACGACAAAAGAAAGACGTGCAGACCGTAAGTTAGTTTGTGTACATCTTGTTATCGTTGTACTAACAGGTCGTACTGTAATCTGGAGGCTTGTTACAAGAGAATATTTAGGCGTCTGATTCGTCTGCCGGCTCGAGAGAGCATAAGTCAGGCATTTGTCCAGAATCATTGCTGCAGTTTTGCTGAACTTGCTCGTAAAGCCCGGTCATCTTTGGTTGTAAGGTTATGGCGGTCGGAGAACTGTCTGATCATCCTGGCAGCAAACCCCATTTTCTACAACCTACCAGTCTGGAGGCATCTGCTGGAGATACATTGATGTTGTACCATAGTGTTGTTGTTTTTTGTTTGTTGTTTGTATGTTAGTTTATGGCGAAAGCTGAATTAAAAAGTTAATAATAATAAAAAAAATCAATAATAATGTTTGTTTTCGTTTAGATCCCCCTAAATACTCCTTGAGCCTTCGTAACTGAAGCATTTTAGCTAACCTATCCGTTTTATTTATTGTTTGAACATATAGATTCTCCTCCTAGAAGAGACCCAGTTGGCCGACTACCATAAGCGTGTTTCACCCTTCTAACAGTAGTAACTATTAGTTGCTATTTCCGTTCCAACCTCGTAAAAAGTTACTATGCTGACCGTTCCAACCTTCTCGAAATTGTAACTAATAGCAAGTATTTGCTTACTATGCTCGGGAGACGTCATGCGTAGTAACTACGGTAAGTTGGGTGGAACTCGGTCCATGACTCCTTGAGAAATTTAATAATAACTAAAGAAAGTTCTGAGTGAGCTGTCCACCTTACGAGATGAGCTTACTGTACACAAATGTATCAGATTAGTTATAATTTGCAGAATAGGGGGCTTAGCGTAGTAGTCTTTGGTTGTTTTTATACATAATTATGACCCTGCCTGTACAAGCCACTTCCATGGCACGGTCGATGAGAGACCAGGGGAGTACCGGCGCCTCGTAATCCATCAGTACAATCAATTTCAGCTGTTGACACCAACGTTTTCTAAACCTTTGTGCGAGGTCGCTATAGTTTTTTTTGCAAAATAGTACCCCTCCCCCCCCCTCCAGCCTAAAAAGAGCATGGATATGTATTTATTTATTTAATTCAGCCGTAGCTATATGCATAGAGGAAAAACACACATGATCACTAGCCTACATATCACAAATAACCACATATGGACCAAAAATCGACGAACCACATGTTCATCACTCCATTTTTTTCACAAAGGCAGTGAAAGTTGAAAAATTGGAGGGGAAAGAATTTGGATCAGGTTGTTGTCTGACCTCAAAGGGCGTCTTTTTAGCGACAAAACTGCTATGCGTTTTAATTCGTAAAACGAAGGCATACGATTATTTGCGAACATCCCCGAAGCGCTACACCGGTGCGGGAGTCGGGGAAGTTTTCTGTAACAATTATTGGAAGTGACGCGGGTCACATTTATTGCACCAGCCGTGAAATTCATACAAAAAGCAAAACAGTAAAACTGAAAACAAAAACTACAAAACAGCTTATCACGGTGGTCCTTACATCTGTTGTGGTCCAATAACCAGAGGACAGCTGATACAGGTATCTCTCTTTACTTCTTAAAAATAGCAAATGCATGTCCTATAAGACAAAGAGTCAGACTAGCGAACCGCAAAGAACTCGGATGAAACGAATAGCTGAGAGCTCGATTTGGCTTAGAAAAAGAACTGGCTGAATTCGTCGAGTCCCCTTCTGTTGGAAACGCTAGGGGTCATTTTGAATTTTTCTTTTAGATGTGAGTGCCATTCGCACGGGGATATGTGCGACCCCGTTTCAGGTGAAGGCTGTAATTGCCGTAATAATACAGAATCGGACCCGCAGTGTCGCTTCGGCGGCGGATTCTTGTCTGCACGGCTGATCAACACGCCATGGGGCTCACTTAGTAAGTACATTTCATTGTAGTTGAATACCGTCTCTTCCGTATACTACACGGCAAAGGTTTCTAAAAAATAGTAACGATTACTTATATTTGGTACCTGAAACTGTACTCAACGGCAAAAGTGAAATGTGCCTATTTTAAATGGTTCAGGATTTTTCAGTGCCTATCAATTCAGACTTATTCACCATAATATAAAAGCATGGCAGTTATAACATTGGCACGTCGACACAGCAAGCACACTTTTTGGAAGCCGACGACCAAGCTGCGCAGTGCATCGTACCTAACGGCAAAGTATCAATCAATCATCGTATCGATTCCTAAATATCTGTTTCACAACAGGGTAACATGGGACTGTCAACACAAACCAAATATAATTGATATATACAATTCATTTTAAAACTTGTACGACTTCATAACTTTGTAACAAAATTAAACGGTATGTCAAACATAAAAAATATAAAACATGTAATACTAGATTAATTTTCAAAATTCTTGTTAAACAACTTCACAAATGTGGCTCTATCAGAAGAGTGACTAGGTGGGGCTTGTAGCGTTTTTCTTTGATCATGCGGTTTAGTAGACTGCGAAGAGAAACTGCTGAATATCCATTGTCATTCAGGCAGTGTAAATCCGTTAAATTGCTTGGGGTAATAATCGATGACGATCTGAAATGGAATTCTCATGTTGACAGTATTATCCGTAAAACTAACTTTTTAATTAAATCCCTCTCCACTCTTAAATCTTTCGGTTTGGATACTAAATGCCTCCTCTGCTATTTTAAAACTTATATCCGTCCTCATTTAGAATATGCTTCACCGTTTTGGCATTCTTCTCTTTCTGCAGAGCTCTCGGATCGCCTGGAAAATGTCCAAAAGAGAGCAATGAGAATCATTCTGGGCGATCATAATATTTGATACGAAGAGGCTCTCATTAAACTTGACATTCCTAAATTGACCGAACACAGAAATACTCTTTAAAATAAGTTTGGAGCTAAGATAATCTGTTGTGTCCAGATGACCCATCTATTCCCCCCTCCCCTCCCGTCTTCCGTGCGACGGTCCTAGAGGAATACTGGCAATCAATTTTGTCCATATCCTGCCAATTCTTCTGTCCAATTTTTACGTATTTTCATCCCATCATTTATTTCTGGTAAAATCTTGTAAGTGTATTAGTTAATTTGTTTCGTGTCTGTGTATATTTGTAAATTTCTGTTCCACTTCTAGCTTTTAGCTATTTGGAATAAACTTGATTGATTAATATCTTTGCCGTAGGAACTCACGTCTGACTGTTTGCTGTGATGATAAGATAAGGTTTCTTTGTGCTGCGGGTTGACCGCTATGGCGAAAATGGGCCTCCGTCGCTTTGTTCGCATGCAGTGGCGGACGTAGATTCTAGCCAGCGCTCGTTAACGATCGGTCAGAGCAAAATAATTCTGCTCTGCCATTGGTTGAGTTTCGGTAGGGATGTTCGTATCCGCTAGTGGAGCTAGTGTTGCTACGATTTGACTGTGTGTCACTTTTTCAAAGTTCGCCAATACTCTCTAGAGTTCTTTTCCTCTGAATTAGACCTTCTCCCCCCAAGTCGCTTTGATCTCTGCCTTGGTGGAAAGGAAGGTAATGGAGGGACTGGGTGGGGGTCGTGGACTCGACTCCAGTAGTAAACACTCCGGCTAGGCCTAGAAGAGATCGGCATATATCACTATGCAGGACGCGAGGGGTGTAGACAACCAGTCGGTGGGCGGTCGTGGGCATTAGAAGGTAGATACGGATTCCTGCTTAAAGCACAATGGACACTTCTAATGCTTTACTTTGTATTAAATGCTTCACACATAAACATTACCGACTTCCTTTAGAAAGCGCTACGAAAATCGGCCTTTTTTTGTTATCCCTTGTCTTTACCTCTCTAGCATTTCGGCGATCCAAATCTTAGGAGCTGGGATATCGTGGCAGGAAATTCAAAAACTCCCAGCAATGCTTGATAGAAAAGGATATATTTGAGATGTCACCAAATTCAAGCCGCAGATGCAGTTTACCTTTTTGTTCTAGTGTTTCATTAGAAGTTCCATGGCTTAAAGTGCCTATTAAATTTTTTTCTTTGTGGAATAGTGTTGTGAAGCTTGATTAGCTTGCTTTATAAAATGTACCAGAATATGCAACAAACTTATAAAAAATAACATGGCTACAAAAATCATTAGAAAACAAATAACCTATTCAAATCTGAATTATACAAGCTGATTTATGCATAAAATAAAGATCTACTAAGTATTACAAGAAACATCACTTTTATCTTTGTCCAAGCTAGTAAATTGAGCATGTACTGGCCCAAAAAATTACGCTTTGAAACATCACAGAGAGGAAACTGTTGAAAAAGCTGCTGATCTAGGGGTAAGCATTGTTCCTAGGTTGTTACAGAGTGGGATTCGGGTAGTTTGATGTGCCCATTGGACTTTAAAGTTGAATGGGTTAGTGAGAAAAAAAGGGGGGGATAGGAAAGAGTATGAGGACTGAGCATTGAAAGTATGGATAAGCAATATCCATTTTATATTATAATAATAATTATAATTTATTTGTAACCCACTGCACAAAAACAATGTGAAGATAGTGGAGTAAAGAAAGAGGAAAGAAACAAATAAACAACTGAAGAAACACTAATACAACAAAATAAACATAAGAAATCAACAGAACAAACGGATGAGCCCGTGATATGGAGTAAGCCGTTCACACGCTTGTCCAGATAATTTTTTTATGAAGCTCCTGGGGTTTTGCCGTTATATCAGGGGCTTTGTATTTTCGGATTATTCTACGATTTCGATACGATGTAGGCAAATAAAGCAGGTATTTACAGTATTTGTAGTAACATGTACATAGTTTACGTATGTCACTCTTTTTCAATAAAATAAAATTCCCAGAAAGATAGAGTATAGAGTGATCGCAAAAACTGAATACAAAGAAACCGAAGCCTTGCGGTTATACTTAGACCGGTTTGACACAATCTTAGAATATCCAAATTTAATCTTTTTACAAGCTTCAGATACTGCAGACTGGCGTAAGGATATAGAGGGCCGAGTCGGACTATTGCTGTCCTCGGCGAAAGTCGTGGCAAAACCTCAGAGACGACCCTTTCGTTGCTGGTTTTGGCGCATATTAGTCGGTCTTTCACGGCTGGCTGAGGATCAGTTTTTCTCTGGATTCTTCGTCTTCAGGTTGATGCCGACTCCAGACAACCGACGACCAAGTTCATCGTTCATTCGTCCCCGGTTGTTTATTCTATCTTCTTTCATTCTTAGGTTCGAACAAATCCCCGCAACCTTGTTGGGCCTTGCAGTGTGATAGATGTCGCGAGTCCTTTCTTGGGAACCCTGTGAATGGTCACCAGTGTTACCGCCAGATGACAGTAGATACAACATATTGCTTGGACCAAGAGACTCAAGGTTTGTTGACTTAATTTCTTTTTTTACCGCCAGATCACAGTAGAAACGACATATTGCATGGAGCAAGAAACTCGAGGTTTGTTTACTTAAAATCGGCCTCACTAACCTGTTTCTTTTTTAAACCTGCTCTCCGTTTCGTGGTCCAAAACGTTATGATTAAAACAGCGGATTTTTTTTTTTACCACCAGCCAGCGATTGTCTAACCCGTGACGCCTGGATTCACAAGCACTGTAAAAAGCTTCTCCGAATAAGGATGCAGTATTTGCTACTGGGATTAATCTTATCTCTATTGGGATAAGATTAATCCGAATTGGGGTTAATCTTATCTAAATAAAGATAAGATTAATCCTAGTAGCAAATACTGCAAGATTTTTTTTTACAGTGAGTTCCCTTAAAATATCAAATAAATATAAGATTGTCAGATAAATTTTTACATGGCTCGGAAAAAGTACACTATAAACAACACCGATATGTCCATTTTCTTTGTAATTCTTTAAGATTAGAACTCAGTTTTTTATAATGTATGTAGGCTTCCTTGTCCGAATATTCTCGTGAGGTAAATTTTTGCTATTCTGTGTGTGTGTGTTTGTTTGTGTTGGGTTATTAATGCCTTGGGCTAGTATTTCATTATCTGTTAATAAAAATCATGTGTATTAAATAAGTGCCATTTGTTATGCCACTTGCATGCCTGGCACTTTTTTTCAAATAGTGCTATTTCTGTTACAATAAAATTCTACCTTATCTTCCCTTGCCATCGAACCGTTAGTGAGTAGGGTCTGGTCTGAGACTGCTAATAATTCCAAGAGTGTTTCTTTCAGAGACGGGCGAATCCGAATTCGGATTTGGATTCGAATCCAGGATTCGTCCTTTTTGCCGGATTCGAATCTTCTGCTTGTCAGGCAGGATTCGGATTCTGAGTCGGATTCCAAACACTTAGTTTTACGAATCCGCTCAAATTCCTAGAGTTCCTCCTTCCAGTTTCCGTTTTACCAATTTTTACACGGTGTTCCTAGGGCAATCCAACTTTTGGTCTCCACCTCCAACCATCCTCAGTAATCTATCACGTCATTTGATACCCTAGATATTACCTTAGATATCAGTGCTTTTTATCACCTCTGATTTTTAAACCATAACCTATGTACATGATTTGATTTTTGTTAAGGTCGGATTGGAATCCGGATTCGATTACGGATTCGAATCCTCAGCATGAAATGGTGGATTCGGAATCGGATTCGTACCTAGCCCTGGAATCGGATTCGGATTCGAATCCTTTCATGGTCGGATTCGCCCATCTGTGGTTTCTTTCAGTGGCTCAACTTGAGTTTGTCGCACTCTTCAAGTATTTGGGGTTCACTTTACCCCCCCCCCCCCCACACACACACAAACTGGATGATCAGGTCCAAGTGAATGCACTGGCCAGATCTCCGCGGTCGTTCTAACCTCCTGCTCAGGAAATTTGCGAAATGTGACGGGCAGTAAATCTTTTCTGTTCGGAGCTTGCTGCACACAATTTTATGGCCTACCTCTTTTGACTAATGTCACTGTCACACAGTAAAAAGTTTCTCCGAGTAAGGATTACAGTTAACTGCAGTATTTTCTACTGTGAATACGAATATAGGATACGAATTAGAGATAAGAGTATCTCAGTAGAGACAAGATTATCCCAGTAGCAAATACTACAAGATTTTTTTTACAGTGCAGGCGAGGTAATTCTTTCCGTGTCCTGTATAATAACTCCCTTTGGTGGTTGCTTTGGAAATGCAATGCTTCGGCACTATTCTCCCATCTTTCTATGAAGTCCGTAGACCTGCTTGTCTTTCGCTCCAGAATAGAATTTTAGGGTCCCAGAACCCGCATCTGGCTGTCCTCTCTGGCCCGGCCCACGCGCTGGCCTCTGTAGAATTCGTTGATTTATAGTTTATTTAAAAACCCAAGCAACCCTCTCTAAAAACTTCTCGGGGCCGCATTTGCTGACGGATTGTCGGGGGGTGGGGGGGGGTGAAGGATATTAGAGATAGTTTTTTGTTGGGGGGGGGGGGGGGGTGTACCCATACTATTTCCTGGTATTTTGGAATCGACGAATCGTCAGGTAATTTGTCTGTATGTAAATATTTAAGTGTATACTGGAAGTTTAGATTGGAGGTAATTTGGTTAATAGTAGAAGGGTTAAAGAAGTAATCTTGTTGTATGTAATATTGAAGGCCAACTTTGTTGGTTAAGTGCGAGAATGAATGATGTATGGCCCTTTGTTGGCTTTAATAAAAATTATTATTATTATTATTATGCGGCTATTTCTTCCATTTGGCTGAAATGGGCGGGTGTATTGTGGGTTCGACCCAACTTAGTGTGTAAATTGTTTACTTTTTCCTAGTCGGCCGGTATTAGGCTTAAATAATAATAATTTATTTATTTATCACTCGTCATTTCAGACAGAAAAGGGATGGAGTACAAAAACGAAAAGAAAAACAAAAGCAAAACGTAACGCTTTCATAGGTAACACACAAAAAATGGACAATTGCCAACTGAGACTCTCTGACTGACTAAAAACTGAACACGATTATACATATACACTTAAACTCTGAGAATTTTGCTCCAAGGGTGGGACTGGATTTTTGAGTTGTACTTGCTAATCAGGTTAGAAATAGCAAGCTCAGGGTCTTTTATCTTATATATTTTCATCATTTTATATTTTCTTATATATTAGTTATATATTTTCATCATTCAGTTATAACTAATGTGCTGTAACACGGCTAGAAAAGGGTGCAGAGCAACTAAGCAAAGCAAAAGCGACAGATTTAAACATAGCAGTAAACTGGGTGGAATTTCTCCGAGAGTTCAGTCTCGCGTCGTTTCTCTTTGTCGGGGATTTGATGTTTTCGTGTGACCCTTTCCCGTCTTTGATTCCAGAGAGTTGCAACATTGCTCCGAAGTATCCAAACCCACTACTGCCCTACCGAACAGTCTTCTTTGCCATACAGCCAAAATTCATGAATGTTGACATCCGTCTGATAGTGGACGCTTCTCCTGGTTCTGTGGATGTTTACATTGCACCGAAAGATGACATTTTCGTAGTCCGATGGAGTAGCAGATTGGGGGCCCATACAGTAAGTGAGATAATCCGCTCATATACGAGCAGAGATGGAGGAATCTGGTCATGAAAGGATTCGAATCCGAATTCGGGGCTAGGTACGAATCTGATTCGAAATCCTTTATTTCATGCTTAGGATTCGAATCCGGAATCAAATCCGACCTTAAAGTTTAACTGAAAGGCTAACTTATTTTGTATCATTTAACTGAACACACCGCATTTTTTGGATTGTGTTAAAGGATTTTTTTTATTTTTCACTATTTGCTCTAGAACGACGTTCAGAATATCTACGGTCGTCCTCACAACGCAAATTTCGACTAAGACGCAGAAAAACTGAATCTCAATACATACGCGGGGTTTCAGTGGCCAGTGATTAGCTTACGGAAGTTAGCTCACTGCGTGAACACTTATTTTTCGTAAATCGTCTTCGTCGAGCATTCAACACAGATACAAGCGCATAGAGCATACAAATCAGACAAAAAAATTCCACTATTTGAAAATAAATTATTTTTCAGTAGCGGAGCAACGAAGTAACGCATTTTCGCCAGGTTTTCAAGCTTCTTTAAGTTAATAAATGATGGGTAACTAGATTGTTCTATATAAGACCTTTTCATTTAAACTTTAAAGCACAACTCTTACTAGAAATGATATTTTCCCTATAAAATAGGTCAGAAAAAAGGTTTTCGAAAATACCATTACTTTCCACCTAAAACTAGCGATTCTCTTGTTAGCGCTTGTCGAGTATATCCAGCCTTCCTGCTCTTCGACGCGGCGGCTGGGCGCAAAAGATTTGAAAACTGCACGTGCCTTTGTTAAAAAGTGAGAAAACTAAGCAAATAAAATAAGTAATAAACAGAGAATTATCACATCCTTATGTGTGAAAGACTTGTCAGCGGACAATGAAGATTCCGGCAAACTTTTCGTTGGGTGACGGGAAAACTCGGCAAGGCCGAAAAAGCGCAAATATGCGTAGTTTCGAAACGAAACAATGGAGAAAGGTGGGGATTTTAGAAGCTTATAATTCCATATTGGAGCTAAATATATTATAAAAGGCAGAACTAGCAAGAGGGGTCCTTTAAACAAATTAAAGCATGTACACATGTTACAGTTTGAACATCAGAGATGCCGAAAAAGCACTGATGCCTAAGGCAAATGAGACCGTTATAAGTAAGTAAGTAAGTAATTTATTTCTGACCCGCCATTTGAAAAGCGGAGTATGTAAAATAAAATAAAAGAATTAAATGAAACACAACAAATACAATATATAATTTTTCATTAATCGGTCATGTGCTGCCTGGGCCCTGTTGTCCATGATTTTTGGCAGAGCCGACGAAATTTCCAAAACTGTGACGCTTGCATCTTTTACTTGGAAACGCTCCGTTAGCATGTGGCTGTGGTATAGCTTTGGCAAATAAAACAGGTGCTTCGCATACTTAAAATAGCATCTTCTCATCTTTTGCAACTCCTTCTTCCGTAGAACATGTGCGACACCAGAGCGAAACACAATGGATGCAGCACAAAAAGAGTTGTATACATTTTCTAAAGCTTTCCGATTGTAGCGTCCACAGTTCGGGACGACCCGATGAAAAATTTGTAGCCTGCGTAGTAGTATGGTAGTAGTACGAAAACGATGCATGTAATACTATGTAATAGCAAAGAATACTATCATTTAATGTGCCTCAGACTGGTCCAATCTTATGTAGTAGTATCCGGTAGCATCCTGTCTTGCCTTAGTAGCATCCGGTCTTGCTAATAGTTGCATATAGTAGTATGTAGTAACACGGTAGCCTTGAAGTAGAAGTATGTAGTAGAACCGTTAGCACTGCATGCTACTTTTTCGTACTACTTCATAGTACCATTTTGAGATAAATTTTTCATCGGGGATGCGTGCAGTACGGATAGATGTACATACGTCTTAAACAATCGAAGAGTAAGTTGAAAGTAATGCCAAGCTATCGTAGAGAGTTGGTTGAGCTAATGATAAATGAACCTAGAAAGATTGAAGCATTGGATGTATTTGAACAGTTTGGCGAAGGGTTACCCGCATTTTGAGGGGTTGACTTCAAGGCATATTTTGAGAAGTTAAGATGACAGCTTACTGATGTTTTTGGTTAATGTGGATCGACTATATTGGACGATGTAAACCATATTTCTAGGCTTTCATGTGTGCTTGTTATAGTATGGGTTTCCTCTCGGGAACCAGGAATTTGTGGCTAGTTACAAACAATACCTTAAAGTTCAATGGGCACATCAAACTACCCGAATCCCACTCTGTAACAACCTAGGAACAATGCTTACCCCCTAGATCAGCAGCTTTTTCAACAGTTTCTTATCTGTGATACTTTAAAGCGTAATTTTTGGGGCCAGTACATGCTCAATTTAATAGCTTGGACAAAGATAAAAGTGATGTTTCTTATAATACTTAGTAGATATTTACTTTATGCATAAATCAGCTTGTAGAATTCAGAGTTGAATAGGTTATTTGTTTTTGAATGATTTTTGTAGCTATGTTATTTTTTATAAGCTTATTGCATATATTCTGGTACATTTTATAAAGCAAGCTAATCAAGCTTCACAACACTATTCCACAAAGAAAAACTTTTAATAGGCACTTTAAGCCATGGAAGTTCTGATGAAACACTAGAACAATCAGGTAAACTGCATCTGCGGCTTGACTTTGGTGACATCTCAAATATATCCTTTTCTATCAAGCATTGCTGGGAGTTTTTGACTTTCCTGCCACGATATCCCAGCTCCCAAGATTTGGATCGCCGAAATGCCAGAGAGGTAAAGACAAAGGAGAACAAGAAAACGGCCGATTTTCGTAGCGCCTTCTAAAGGAACTCGGAAATGTTTATTTGTGAAGCATCTAATACAAAGTAAAGCATTAGAAGTCTCCATTGTGCTTTAAAGGACCCCTCTTGCTTATTCTGCCTTTTATAATATACTTAGCTCCCATACGGAATTATAAGCTTCTAAAATCCCCACCTTTCTCCATTGTTTCGTTTCGTAACTACGAATTTTTAGCACTTTTTCGACCTTTCCGAGTTTTCCCGTTACCCAACGAAAAGTTTGCCGTAATCTTCAATGTACGCTGACTACTCTTTCACATATAAGGATGTGGTACTCTCCTGTTTATGACTTCTTTTATTTGCTTAGTTTTCCCACTTCTTAACCAAGGCATGGTTCAGTTTTCAAATGTTTTGCGCCCAGCCACCGCGTCGGAGAGCAGGAAGGCTGGATATAGTCGACAAGCACTAACAAGAGAATCGCTAGTTTTAGGTGAAAAGGAATGGTATTCTCAAAAGAGTTTTTTTCTGATTCATTTCACAGGGAAAATATCATTTCTAGTAAGAGTTGTGCTTGAAGTAAAAGTTGTGAACAGATTAAAAAAATTGGAGCGGATTCGTAAGATTCAGGGTTTCAGGGTCAGTCCAGCCTGACAATCAGAAGATTTGAATTCAGATTCGGATTCGCCCCTCTCTGTATTGTAAGTAAACTGTCTAAGACAAGGATGCGCGGTTTTCTGCAGAAAACACTCAGTATGTTAGCTGTTATCTTTTTCAAACTTTATCCGTACAAGGAGAGTCGAAACACCACAAAAAAAAACATCTACTGATTTTTTTTTTTCATCATGTTATCGGAAATCGGAAAAGTCAGCAGATGTTTTTCGACGGTTTTTCGGCTCTTCCTTGCAATGCTTGTCATGAATAACGTTTGCAAAATCATAACAGATAACATCCAAAGTGTCACCTGTGGAAATTGCGCATCCTTGTGATCTCTGTTGTGAAACTTCTGACTGTCTGTCAGCCAAACTGATTACGAATCATAAAAACATTGCGCTAAACTGATAAGTCAGCTAACAGTTGTTCTAGAAGAAAAGAACTTGCGATCAGTTACAGCGCCATTTTCGTCAGGCTGACGAGGACCTTTACCAAGAAGGGCGAAATATTGCTGAAGAAAATCCCAGCTGTCATCCTTTTTGTGTCATTATCTAGTAGTAGTAGTAGTAGTAGTATTTAATTACAACAAACATAGATAAAAATCACGGACCAGTGCACATGCCTGGTGGCATACTTTAGCACTGACAATGTTGCACAACGAAAATAAAATAAAAAGCCGTCTTCTAACTACATTTTGACATCAACAAAAAGAGAACAAAAACAAAAGAAATTGCTCAACTACGCGTCGTAAAAATTTTTTTCAGTAATTTTAGAAACTGTCGCTTATTGCTACATTCTCGCACTGATACTGGAATTGAGTTCCAGATTTTTGGCCCAGTGTGACGGATGCTGAAACTCGCTCTTGACGTAGGGCGAAATTCGCACGAAAAATCTGAACGATGAGTGGTTGGATAATGGATTATTCTTTTGTTTATTCTTTATCTGTATGTATGTATGTATGAATATATTTATTTCCAGTTAAACGAAAACAGATGGAGTATAAGATGAAAAGAAAACGAAAAACACACCACGAGAGAATACACTAACACAAGAAAAACAAACAACAAAATGGATATCTAAGTACAAGAGACACAACTATTGCCTCAAAATAGTTGCCCAAGGATGAGCAACTATATCATAGTTGTATCTGGCGATCTGGGCTATGATCGCTTCATCAGGGTCACATATGAATTCCTAGTCAGCTTGGGGCTGAAATCGTACTTATTGTGTAGTAGGGCTAGGGAATAAAAGAGGGAGTGAATTGGATGTTCAACTTGGAAAGTCCAAAGGTCAAATGCCCTAGAATCCTAGATGATCTATTTTGGGATCCGCTGCAATTTGCCTCTGTGGTTGGAGTGGGAATGGTGGGAATTTTGTGACGTTCTCATTTGCTTTCTTGTACAACCTACTCGTAATGAGTACCATATGGGGTTTTATTTCTTTGCATCAAGCGATGACTTGTCCTTAAAGAGGAAGGAAAACTGATACTATATATCTATCTTCTTAGGTTGACATCGATCCCAAGTACGTCCTACCTATCAACATCGGTGTTTCCAACTCTAGTCAATCCGAGCGGTACACCGTGGCCTACAGAGTTCAGGAACGTGAAGCCAATGGCTTACTGACATTCCTCAGTGTGGACGATCCATTCAGCATTGTGATAATCCGAAATCTCAAAAATCGTTTAGTTTTAACGCTGCCTCAGTCAAAACACGACCTACGCTCGACGCGGTTTTATGCGATTCTGCGGTCGAGCGGAGCTGTGCCAACTCACGGGTTTCTGCTTTTCCGCCAAGACCAGCCACGCATTGATCTCTTTGTGTTTTTTAGCGTATTTTTCTCTTGCTTTTTCCTGTTTTTAGCTGCGTCTGTGATAGTTTGGAAAGTGAAAAATGTAGTAGACGGTCGGCGGGCGCGAACGCGCCACGTCCAAGAAATGCAGACGATGGCGCGGCGCCCGTCTGGGAAAGTGTCGGTGTGCTTCGATACAGAGACAGTACCTCTCAATACAGATGAGGGGGAGATCGAAATAGAAGAGGTGCAGGGGGGCTGCCGGCAGCGGGGTATTGTGCCGGTGGCCTGTGAGCCTCTTGGTGACGGTCGTGCTGGGATTTCGACGGTGCTCATAGAAATGCCAGGTGGCCGGCAAGTGCCTTCGAGGTTAATTTTAGGATCCACGTTTGTCTTAACTGGGACAAGGTCTGACGAGGGTTCGAGGAAATACTCCAGACGGCAATTCCGAGTGAGGTTTCGGAGGCAAGATACCTAGGACTAAAGTTTGAATGCGCGATCGACGCGAGGCGTTTTCGTTGTTCAGTTTTGCTAAAAAAATCATGTAGTACATGCGTGGATGAAACATCTGAGAAACATGTTTTGGCGGTTCTGAGTTCCCCTCGCTAAGTTCGTATTATCTGTAGTCCTTCCATCGAATTATTTGTTGAGGAAATCCTTATGAAATACGTTTCCTGTCATCACTTCTGATTAATATACTGTCAAAAGTATGACAAAATATAACACATTGATGTGCATGTTATTACGGATGCCGCGAATATTCATGTTATGACCCTTTTTAAGTATCACACTTCGCGGAAAATGATACTTCAAAAAGTCTTAACATAAATATTTTCCTCATCCGCCATTGCTTTTAACCCAAAGACGAGCATCCATGTTTTGGATCTTCTAAAACTTCTGACATTGTTCGCACAATAGTTACCGTTTTTATGGCACTTGAGCTTACTCAAGTGCCATATAGCGATTGTTATTTCTGTCCGTCAGTCGGTCTGTCGGTCTGTCGGTCCCGGTTTTGCTAGTTCGGGCACTTCCAGATAAGCTAGGACGATGAAACTTGGCAAGCATATCAGGAACTGGACCAGATTAAATTAGAAATTGTCGCTTCCTCGATCCGACCATCTGGAGGGGAGTGGAGGGAGGGGGAATCCGGAAAAAATAGGAAAAATGAGATATTTTTAGCTTACGAACGGGTGATCGGATCTTAATGAAACTTAATACATGGAAGGACTTCGTGTCTCAGACCCTCCATTTTAAATCCAGACCGGATCCGGTGACACTGGGGGGAGTTAGAGGGGGAAACCGGAAATCTTGGAAAACACTTAGAGTGGAGGGATCCGAATGAAACTTGGTGGAAAGTACAAGCAAAAGTCCTAGATACGTGACTGATATAACCGGAACGGATCCGCTCACTTTGGGGGAGTTGGGGGGGGGGGAGAAGTCCGAATTTGTAGTGATCCCGCGAGTTCCGTGCTTCCTGATATGCTGGGACGATGGAAATTGACAGGCATGTCTGGGACCCGACCAGCTTAAATAGGAAATCATCAATTCTTCGATTCGACCATCTGGGGGGGGGGGAAGTGGAGGGAGGGTGAAGCCAAAATTTGAGGTATTTTTAGCTTGCGAACGGGTGATCGGATCTTGATGAAAATTGATATTTAGGATGACCTCGTGTCTCAGACACCTCACTTTAAATCCGGGCCGGATCCTATGACACTGGGGGGAGTTGGAGGAGGGAACCGGAAATTTTGAGAAACGCTTAAAGTGGAGGGATCGGGATGAAACTTGGTGGGAAAAACAAGCACAGGTCCTAGAAACGTCATTGACATAACCGGACCGGATCAGGGCACTGTGGGGGAGTTGGGGTGGGGAACCGGAAATTTTGAGAAACGCTTAAAGTGGAGGGATCGGGATGAAACTTGGTGGGAAAAACAAGCACAGGTCCTAGACACGTCATTGACATAAGCGGACCGGATCAGGGCACTGTGGGGGAGTTGGGATGGGGTTCCGGATTTCTAGCGATCCCGCGAGTTCGGCATACTTCCTGGTGTCCTAGAGCGATGAAACTTGGCAGGTATGTCAAGGATCCGAACCGATTGACTTGAGAACAGCCGTTTCCCCGACCCGACCATCGTGGGGGGAGTGGGTGGATGGGGAGTCCGGGATCTAGTGGCGTGCATAACTTTTGAACGGGTGATCGGATCTTGATGAAAATTGATATTTAGGATGACCTTGTGTCTCAGACACCTCACTTTAAATCCGGGCCGGATCCGATGACACTGGGGGGAGTTGGAGGAGGTAACCGGAAATTTTGAGAAACGCTTAAAGTGGAGGGATCGGGATGAAACTTGGTGGGAAAAACAAGCACAGGTCCTAGACACGTCATTGACATAACCGGACCGGATCCGATGACACTGGGAGGAGTTGGAGGAGGGAACCGGAAATTTTGAGAAACGCTTAAAGTGGAGGGATCGGGATGAAACTTGGTGGGAAAAACAAGCACAGGTCCTCGACACGTCATTGACATAACCGGACCGGATCAGGGCACTGTGGGGGAGTTGGGGTGGGGGTCCGGATTTCTAGCGATCCCGCGAGTTCGGCATACTTCCTGATGTCCTAGGGCGATGAAACTTGGCAGGTATGTCAGGGATCCGAACAGATTGACTTGAGAACAGCCGTTTCCCCGACCCGACCATCGTGGAGGGAGTGGGTGGATGGGGAGTCCGGAATCTAGTGGCGTGCATAACTTTTGAACGGGTGATCGGATTTGAATGAAACTTGTCTGGTGAGCTATCGCCTCGGACGTTCAGTGTCACGTCCGAGTCGGGTCCGATACCTGTGGGGATGGGGGGGGGGGGGGGGGGTGGGTGGAAAACTCAAGAAACTCTAAAAGTAGAGGGATTGGGACGAAATTACCTAGTTAATTTGATTGATTTTATTTTAAAACATCTAGATGAACCTGGCAAATGGATAAATTTAATTGCAATTGATTTTAAAAAGGCATTTGACCTTGTTGACCATAAAATTCTTTTGGAAAAAATGGTGGAAAAAAATATACCCGATTTTATCGTCAAAATCATCAAGAGCTTCTTGACAAATAGAGAGCAAATTGTAAAGTATAAAGGCCATTTTTCTACTTCTTCACCAGTTTTTTGTGGAGTTCCACAAGGAACTGTGATCGGTCCGCTGTGCTTCCTCCTCATGATAAATGAAATTGCTGCTGGGCTGGAGGACAGATGGAAATACTTTGACGATCTGTCCCTAGCGGAAGTCGTATCTGAGGATTTCAAAAGTAACGCTGCCGGTTTCATCGACCAGGTTACCTCAGAGGCGACTGAAATGAATATGGTCGTGAATAAAGATAAGTGCTCGGTTACGACCTTTTCTTTTCTTAGAAAAACTCGGCCGTCTTTCGAACCTCCTATCGACTCTGGGCTCATCAGGGATAAAATAACGCTACTAGGTGTAGTGATCTCTTCTGACCTTTCATGGCATGAAAATACAAAGACGTTTGTAAAGAAAGCTAATAGCGCAATTCAAATGCTAAAAACACTGACAAAGTTTCGGGTTCCTAAGGACAAGCTAAAGCTAATGTTTTGCTCTTTCATCCGACCCTTAGTCGAATATGCTTGTCCGGTTTGGCACTTTGCTCTTACCCAAGACGAAACTGATAAAATAGAGCGAGTTCAGAAGAGATCGCTGCAAATTATCTATGGCGGTTCCCCCCTACCATACTCTTTTTACCTCAAAGAATTTAAAATTGAATCCCTTTCTTCCCGCCGCGAAAAACTATGCTGCAACTTTGGCTCATCCCTTCTCCAGCATCCCATGTACCGTTCATTCCTTCCCCCACCCTTTGTTCCTGTAAGATCTCGTCCCCCCCGAGAAGTGGCTGAAAAGGTTCCCAAACTGATCCCAATCTACTGTAACACTATGCGCTACAGTAGAAGCTTTGTGCCGAGCTTCGTAAAGCAGTACAATGCTCTTTAGCATTGTTCTGCCTTGTTACCTTTTTTTTTTACTTTTAAATTATATGTTGACAATTTATTTTATCTTATTTATGACTTTATTTATGACTACAAAAACATCGTATTTGGGCCCTGCCCACGAGAGATATGTTTTGCTTTATTATTAAATAAATTGAATTGAATTGAATTGAAACTTAATGGATGGAACAAGCATTAGGCCTAGATGAAATTGACGGAGCCAGATGGTTTCGGGGCTCTGTGGGGGGAGTTGGAGGGGGTTTCATGGAATTCCGGTAGTCGTGAGTTAGAATAGTTCCAGATGTAAAACGACAACGAAACTTTGCAGGCATATTAGCGACCCGAATTATCTTGACTTAAAAACCTGACACAACGTACCCCCGGAAACTTCCGTTCCTAGATCCGAGCATTTTTGGGGGAGCAAGAGAAGAGAAATATGGACTTCTATAAATTGCGAACGAGTGGTCTGATTCGAGTGAAACTTCATGGGTGATACGAATCGATGGCCGCGACATGTAAAACATGCGTTCGAACCATATGCGACCACGATTAGGGGAATTGGGGGTGGGGGGACTTTTGACATGCACAAAAACCAAACGGATGGACCGAATGAGATGCAATTCGACAGTGCCGAGTTTATGCGGCCTAGATTTGTTATTTGGCGTCTGGGCCGGATTCGGCCAAGGTAGGGGGGGGGGGGGGGGGGGGTACTGGAAACTTGCAGATAGGCTATGCTCCAATTTCAGTCAAACTTGATGAGGGAATTAAGAGATTGGGCCCGAACCGGCTCCGACAACGTTGGTGGGAAGGGTACCGGAACTTTCCAAAAATGCTCAGATTCGAGTGAAACTTGGTAGATGGTATAAACGAAGATGCTTTAGGTGGTCGATTTTTTTTTTTATTCCGAACCAGTTTCGGCCACGGTAGGTAGAAATAGAGTGAGTACCGGAAATCGTGTAGCACGTCTAGGGATCAAACAAATGGATTTATTGGGATGAAAGTTTGAACAGTCATGTGCATTTGCAATCGAGACGATGCCGGAACTGCTCAGAAATGAGTGAAACTAAATATCCTATTTCTATTTCCGAACCGCCTTTTTGGATGGCGGGTGTATTTTGCGACGTTTTCATCTACTTTCTTGTACAGCCTACTCGTACAAGTGCCATATGAGCTCGTAGCTCTTGTTGTATATGCCATGGTATCTGATACAACGGTCTAAAATCGTTTTTGCAGTTACCCTGGTATCTGATACCACGGTCAAAAGGTGTTTTTGCAGTTATCGTGGTATCTGGCCAGATACCGCGGTATCCGAGTAAGTCATCTCACTTTCATGATCACCCACAATAGAGCCAGGATTTTGTCAAATTGGTTGGAAAGAAGTTTGGCACTTAGTGATGTGACTAAATGTCAGTTTTTCTTTCGGAATGACTTCGAAACGCGCAATTTCGGGAGTTGTCGTTTTTGCAGAGCAACCGTAGTATCAGATACCACCATAACTGCAAAAACGACTAATTGCAGATCCAGTTACTAGACAAATATACCACAGAAAAGCGCCTCTAGGGACTCTAATTTCTTCTCAGGTTATTCTTTATTCTATTTACTACATGCAAGAAGAAGTGTTTTTCTACCGGTTTAAATATATTTTACTTCTTTTTGTTTTATCCATAGTTTTTTTAATGCAAAATGGTAACTGCAAAAAGTTACCGTGGTAGCAGATGCCACGTAATCTGCAAAAACGCAACTAACGGCATCTTAGAACAGAGCTGACGATAAGATCGATACCCCGTTTAGTCGTTATGAGTGAGTTTTAGAAGATGGATGGCCCAGCGTCAGTTGCAGGCGCCAACTTCGCTCGGCGAGTCTATCCGCTTTCCGTCGTTGTCGTTGTCCGCAGCTCTGGCCGAAAATATAGAAAATCACTTCGCCGGGAATGTCTTAAGTGAGTCCTCCACTGGGAATAGTAAGCTGTCGGAAGCCATCGTAATCTGTCGTAAGCGGCCATTTTGACGGGTTTTCAGTCAACGAGAGCAAGCCGGGTCCGGCGAGCACCGTTACGACGGACCTACGATTGCCAGTGGAGGACGCGCTTTAGTTTGAGTAGACCGAAATGATGATAGAGAAACAAATGAAACCTGGTGTAATTTCAGCAATATGGACCATTACAGTTCGATCTTCCGATTCCAGGCTGCTGAGAGTTTGTGATTTCTTTGTACTATACCGTCAGAGCCTTTATACAAGAAATTTCTGGTGCTCGCTAATGTATACTTCTGTTGGAGACTGTATGTTATTTACATTTGGTACTCGTTGTTTACAAATGTACGTCTATTTTTGTGATATTTTTTCATTCAGATCGTCAGTCATGGGTGTTGCAGTAACGTCGTGGACTGGATAGCTGACTGGCTTTCGCGTCCGGGTGCACACTTTCATCCTTGCGGGCATGATTAAGCTGTGTTGCGGGCAGGAGGTCGCCGCACGACTGTCATCAATCACCATTGAAGCTTGGTATCCAGCGAATCATTTCCAGGACCAGGAGGACACACAGACAGAAAAGGGAGACGTCATCCCCCGTGGGGGTGGTCCTTTTTGAGCCCCAGAACCCATTTGAAAATGGCGGTCTACCTCTCAAAGTTGCCAGAACCCAATTGCAATTGGGTGGTCTACCGCGGAAAATACCCAAGAACCAATTGAAACTGGGTGGTCTACTTCGGAAAATCCAGTTTCTTTTTCTGAAAAGGACCCAAAAAGATGTATTTTCACTGAAAAATCCCAAATTATTCCCAATTTTCTTTTAAAATGACCCAGAAAAGCCAAAAATCCACATTTTTATTTGAAAAACGAGCTTAAACATGAATTACAAGCCAAGTTTTTCCGGTGAGTGGACCCTGTACTGGTAACGGTGACATTGTTTATACCCAGAATCATATTGCTTTCGTCGAAGGGCCAAATACAGCATTGGCTATCGCTGATCTGGTGACGATTTTGATATCAAGAGGTCCAGTAGAGCAGATAATGACCTCAACTGTGTGAGTTTATAGACCGCTTTAGACCTCTTGTTTGTTACGTCGACCGCTGATGTAGCAGGGTGCTATCCCGACTGATTACCGCTATTTGGCCAGGGATACTTTCAGCCCTTCGATGGTTCCGCTAATCATTACGATGTCGTCGGAGAAGCAAAATCGGAAAGCATGTAACGACACGAAATATTTAATTCCAAATCTTTTTAGCAACTCTTGCAAAATGCCTTTTCTCGACTCACTTTAAATGCTTATGTTTAAGAGCTGGCCAAAATGCTTTAGCCAAGACTTGGAAACGATTTAAGAAAAGAGCACTATATAAGACGAATGTACTCCTATGAAAAAGGGCAGTCTTAAGCTAGTCTTAAGACAGTAGTGATCGTTGGATTATCAGATGTATTCGATGTATGCAGAACTTCAATATTAAAAGTAAGTGTGTTTTCTAACCACTGTGTATTGAATGTAGGACCGAGGACCTACCGTCCGAACTCCCCCCTCCACAGTTACGAACCAACCCTTCGAGGATTAAGATCAGAGTACCGGTATAGTCTAATATGTACCAACCGCTCGGGTACACGCTACACGTATATTAGATACTCGGTTTCGTACAACAGTTAAAGCATAATCGATTAGGGAGAGATAACCCTAATCGAACACCTAATTTAACACTGGTGACAGCGTTTTGCTGTGGAAGGGAGAGTTCCGGTTGGTTTCCGATAGGGCAGAATTTTTGACGTTTTTTGTTTCGAAATGGCCGGGAAAATTGAGTTATTATTAAAAGCTGCCGAGACCGTCGATTATTTTGAGGGAAGGACGGATGTGGATGAATTTTTGGACAAAGTTAGAGATGTATCGGCTTGGGATGAAGACGAAATTAAGGATCCTGAGCTGATAAAAATTGTGCGGCACAAATGTCGGGGGGTGGCGTTAGACTTTTTCAGGGCTAGTGAAGGAAAATTCACAACTTTTGCGGCACTTCGGACGGCATTCAAGGAGCGTTTCCAAAGCACGTCAAAGAAAGATCGGCTTTTGTACGAAAAACTGTATTTAGAAGAGGGGCAGGAACCTTTCAGATTTGTTGAAAGTATCGAGCTGAAGGCTCTGAACCAACTTGGTCTAGATGCTATGCCAGCAGCGAGCAACACACCAGGTTCTTCTTTTCAGCTTTTGCAGTCGCTCCTGAAAACAATGGTTCACGATCACTTGGCAAGAGGTTTGAGTGAAAAGGTTTATTTGCGGGACCCCGATTCTTGGGAAGTCACGAAGGAGTGTTTGATAAAATGGTATCGCGCTCAGGAAAAGGTAAAGTTGCAACACGAAAGCAAGAGCGATACAAGGGTGTATTACAATAATAACAGGTCACTGAACGGTAAGTCTCAGGAACTAGTGCCACAGCGGGCACAGTCAGGTCTCAGAAATCAGAAATACACTCCAAACCATACACCTGACACGAAAAGTAATAACCGAGGCCAAATTACATGGCAGAAACAAAACACTAAAATTCATACCCACACCAGAGAAACAGAAAACAGGAACGCATACGCCTGGGACGCTAGTGGGAAACCGATTTGTGCGAAATGTGCCAAGGTAGGGCACATTGCAAGGAATTGCTGGTCAAGAGGTCTTGAGCCAGCAAACAAAACATCATCGAGGCATTTAAACTGGCGAGGGGGCGCGGTTCCAGAGTAAAGAGGAATCCGGCGCCCCGCAATTTCCGTCGTCCTTCTTACATTAGTGCGTATAATTGCGCGAAGGATGCACCTTTTGTTGACGTCACGTTGTGTGGAGTGCAGGTAGAGGCATTGGCGGACACGGGTTCCGGCATTAGCCTCATTAGTAGGGCCCTCTTCAGGAGGTTGCCACATAGAGTCCAGGAGGGACTCAAAGAAGACTCCACGTTGGTTAAAAGTGCGTCTGGGCACGGTTTAGACGTCAGAGGTGTCATCACGGATTTTGTTAAGATAGGAGACGAGCTCTGCGAGGAAAAGTTTTTCGTCAGTGATGCTTTAAGGATTCCGATGATATTAGGATACACGTTTATGAAGCGACATAGTTTTTACGTTGACACGGAGAGAGACTCCCTTGTTAGGAAGGATTCCGCTAGGTCGTGTAGTGTTGTTGCGGAAGTCAAGGATGAGTCAGATAGCACTAATGTTGAGCTGACAACAGTGTTGCCAGTCAAACTACCGCCGTTTTCGATAAGCAGGTTATGTTTGGCTCCACGTCGAATGTGGGATTTCAGAGATGTTTTGGTTGTTGCAGCGGAACAGTTTGTTCAAAAGTTTCCTCAGTTGGTAATCTTAGATCAAGTTGCGACACCTGAGGAAGGGCTGGTTTCGATATATGTAGAAAATTCATCAGACGCAGTCGTTAAAGTTCCACGGATGAGTGTTGCTACTGGGACGAAATTTGAACAGAAATACTGTGTAACGGTCAACAGCCTAACTCTGACGTCAGAAAATCGCAGGAAGTGCCGACCAATGACAGAAAGAGAGCGCGAAGCTTTTCTTTCGCAGTTCAAACTGGACCATCTACAGAAGAACTCAAGAAGGAAAAAGGTCATTGAAGATTTCCTGGTTAACAACAACGATGTTTTCGCGAAAGATGAGTTCGACCTAGGTGAATGTGACCTGGAACCATTCACTATTGACGTTGGCAACAATCCTCCAAGCCGTATGAGACCGTACAGAATTCCTGCTCACCTGGAGACATCTGTACATGCTGAAATCGACAAGATGCTGAAGTGTGGAGTAATCGAAGAATCAAGTTCACCATGGCTGAGTCCATTGCTGATAGTACCAAAGAAAGATGGATCAAAGAGGGCAGTCATTGACCTACGGAAGGTCAATAGTCTTACCAGGAAAGACTCTTATCCACTGCCACACATAGACCAGCTGCTGGATAGACTTCATGGATGCAGTGTCTACAGCAGCATGGACGCCATCTCTGGATACTGGCAATGTACTATCGATGAAGACTCGAGACCAATCACAGCCTTTGCAGCGCCAGGCACACCGGTTTACCAGTTCAAGAAGATGCCTTTTGGTCTGTCCAACGCACCTGCGCATTACTCTAGGCTGATGAATAGGATACTGAATCACCTGTTTCGGCTAGGTATCTCAGTCTACCTAGATGACATCCTGGCTGCCAACAAGACAGACGAAGAACATTTTGCTGCATTGTCAAAGGTTTTCGAGGCACTTAGGCGGGCTAATCTGAAGCTTAAGGGTAAAAAGTGTTCCTTTTTCAAGGAAGAACTGACTTACTTGGGACACCAGATATCCAGGAAAGGGATAAAACCGGACCCAAGTAAGATAACTGCTATAGAAGAGTTAGCTTACCCGAAGAACCTACATGAGCTTCGTTCTGCACTTGGATTGTTTTCCTATTTCCGCAAATTCATCAGAAATTTTTCCGGAATAGCAGAATGCCTTACCCGCCTTACCAAGAAAGGAACAAATTTTGATTTTGGGCTAGAACAACGAGAGGCTTTCGAAAAGTTGCGATCGAACCTTCTTCAGAAGCCAATTTTAGGACTTCCTGATTTTAGTCCTGGAGCTAACCCTATGATCCTGAAAGTAGACGCTTCAGACGTTGCTATTGGTGGAGTGCTTGCTCAAGTTCAGGATGGGCAAGAGAGGATCCTTCGTTTCTCGTCCAGAACCTTGAATACTGCAGAACGAAAGCATTCAGCAACCGAGAAGGAAGCGATCGCTGTTGTTTACCATATTCGGACATTTAGACCTTATCTGCTTGGCAAGAAGTTCACCGTCTTCTCCGACCATAGACCTTTAACATGGATCATGAATAAGAACGACGCTACGGGTAAATGGGCGCGTTTTCAGATGGAGCTCCAAGGGTATGATTTTGACATTCAATACATACCTGGTCCTAAGAACATTGTTCCAGATGCACTGTCAAGGTTGCCTACAGTAAATGTCAATTTAACGAGTATCAGTGACTTACCATTTAAGTCAACAGCTCATATGCGAGATTTGCAGTCTAAGGATGTTTTCTGCAAAGTCATTCGCGATCATTTGAGTACTGGAAAAAGAATGACGCAAGAAACTGAAAGACTTGTACTGCGAGAAATTCAGAATTTTGTTATCGATGAAGAATCCGAACTTGTTTGTTACCTCTCGATACCAACAAACAAGTGCCGTCGCTCGGATATCAAGGTGGTACCGGTTTTGCCGACAAGCTTAATAAGGGAAACGCTTGAGTTTTTCCATGACTCTCCGCTGGCAGGACATTTTGCCTTTATGCGCACTTATCAGCGCATACGAGAGCGCTGCTATTTCAGAGACATGTTTTCAATCATCAAGGGTTATGTTCAAGGTTGTCTAAAATGTAGTCAGCGTAAAGGCTTACCTTACACACCGAAAGCGCCTCTTGGGTCGCTCCACGGAGGTAAGTCGTCCCTTAGAGTTGGTCGGTTTAGACTTGTTGGGTCCGTTCAATCGGTCGGACCAAGGTAACAAGTACGTGCTCGTGATTACTGATCACTTTACTAAGCACGTGACTTTGGCACCTATTCCTGATAAGTCGGCAAACGAGGTCGCTAAGGCGTTTGTTGAGAAATTTGTCCTGATCTATGGTTGCTGTGATCGAATAATCAGTGACCAAGGTAGCGAATTCATGAGTTCAGTTTTTAAAGCTACTCTCGAAATCTTGAATATTAAAGGACTCAGGACTTCAAGTTTCCATCCAGCCTGTAATGGGGCCACCGAAAGACACAACAGGGAAATTGCAAATATTCTCAGTATGTATGTGAGCCGACGAGATTTTTCGGATTGGGAGAACTTTCTTCCATATGTCCAGTGGGCGATTAACACGGCCTACCAAGAATCAATACAGGACACGCCTCACTATATGACATTTTTGCGTGAACCTCGTTTCCCATCAGATGGCATTATCAACAGTCGCACATTTTACGACTCAGACGTAAACTACAAATCTGAGATGATAATGAGACAGAAGCTAGCTTTTGACATGGTGGGTCAAAATATCAAAGCAGCAAAGGAGAAACAGAAGAGACAATATGATACAAATCTGAAGTATCATCAGTTTGAAGTGGGGCAGTTGGTTTTGCTTCATGTTCCACCGGAGGCAAGACACCAAAAGCTGGACAAGATTCGCTGGGCGGGACCATACCGAGTGACAGCAGCACTAGAGAACAAACTCAACTACGAAATCACTCGAGTAAGCGACAACAAGAAATCAGTTGTACATCAGAATCGCCTAAAGCCTTATACACCGTATCGGCTTTGGGAAGGCCAGGTCGAAGTTGAAGAGGAAATACAAACATCAGCAAAACCAGCCAGGAAAGTGCGGTTTGCTGATCCACCACACAGGGACGAGGAATCCGATTCATCAGACGACGGATCCGATTCTTCAGATGATGAAAGTGGTGACGAAGGGGGAAGGCCGAGCACTCAGCAGATACCAAGCAATACCAGCGCTGCTAGACCCTCGAGATCAACTGAGCCAGCCCAGACAAGCGTTCCAGCTCATTTCTTCGAAAACCCAAACTCTTCTGCCGGAGGAAACACACGTTCATCTGTCATACCACCAGCAGAGGAAGAGTCGGAAGACAGTGAGCAAGAATTCTCAGATACAGCAGTCTCCGCTCCCAGGACACCAAGATATAAGATACCAAGTGAACTGCACGATGGTGACTATTCAGATTGGCCAAGCCCATTTCAGTGGACACCTGAAACAGCAGAAAGAAGAAGATACTCGTCACCAGCAGACTTGGATATCGAAGGCACTCCCGACTTCAAGGACCGATTCCTTGAAAGAACAAAAGCGACACCAAGCGAGCTTGCCTGGGACAACTATCTAGGTCAGAAGTACGACGACTCGATAGGAGGAGACGAAGTTTTCCAGCCGAAGGAACTGCTGTTTACGCCAGGACCCTCAGGTTCTACCCCTTTGCCGAAGCAAAAGGAGACTGAGAGTCCACTGCGAGATCGGAACGTCGACATCGCAAAACCTTCTGTTTCGCGAAGCAGTCCAGATGTCAAGAAATCAAGTGGATCTGCAGCAAAATATAATGCAAAGAGATGGCTAGCGACAGTAGACAAATGGCTGGTAGAGCCATTGTTAGGACCAGTTGATTGGGAGGCGGTTGCTGAAAGGAGAAAACGCAAAGAAGAAAAGTTGAGCAAGAGCCAAAGCTCAAAAAGAAGTGCCGGTTCAGGCCCCGCGTCAGAGCAGTTGCCTCAGACATGTAGAGCTGATGAAGAGCTATGGCGGAGGAGGAGCCCTCCGAGAAACATGTCGAGTTCATCAGCCTCAAACGAGTCGAAGTCTCCCTTGTCCGCAACGGAAGACAGAAGCGAAGCTCTTGAACAGAGAATAGGCGACTCAGCAAACACAGGAGAGACGAAAGGACCAGAGATCGTCTCGACACCCCTGCGGGAAACAGCAGGAAGCTCTAGGCAAGAAGCAGAGTCAACTCCAGATCCAGCTGCCTCAGAGAAGCCTACTAGAAAAGAAGCGGAGTCTGTTCCAGAACCAGTTGGCTCGGAGAAGCCATCAGAACAACTGACGACCGAAATCCTTACGCAGCAGGCTGTAGGGGAACCGTCAGTCGATGCGTTTGCCCCTGTAGAACCAATCCGCGGGCGATCGAATAGTTTACCCCAGTCAAGTGGCTTGGCAGCCAAACGGTTGGTAAGGAAAAGTCACATCGAACAACGTTTGCACCAACATAAATTTGACCAAGCCACATCTAGCAACAGGGGTAGGCTAGATTTAGATGCTGCAAAGGCAGCAGATCAAGCATCAAAGAAAGCAAAACAGGAGGAGTACAAACTGTATCTTGAGTCGCTCTCAAGTAGACAGTCGAGACCATTACGAGACAGAAAGCAGCCAGACAAGTTAACATACACGAAACTGGGAGGTGGGACACAGAAATAGGGATGCAAATTTTAACGATTACTGCACGCTGAGTGAATTACAGATCCGGAGCTGTGTTTCCCTTGAGCGCACTTAATCACATTTGAGCGTAAAAACCTAATATTCTAAAGTTGTCTTAATTACCCTATTCTTTTGTGATGAAGGTAAAGAATTGTTTTGTACAGTGTTGTCATGCACCAACAAACCTTGAGTGAGCTCGGTCACTGTTGGTCTACTTGATTTACACTGTAAGATATGCAAGAAATAGGTTTGATTTCCCGATTCGATTTATTCGTGAATTTTCCCCTGAAAACCCAGTACAGAACTAATAACTTGTGCTTTAAGAGAATGTACTCCTGACTGGAGAGCAAGTAGAACACCACTTAAAATCAATGGAACTTTGGCCAAGTTTCATTCGAGTAATGCTAATAGATAGCGAGGGGTGAGTTTGGTCACCCCTAGGCGGAAAGAAGTAACCGCCAGGATAATTAGTTTTCTCCTTTGAGAAATGCTTCAAGAAAGCGGGGGGTGAGTTTTTGTCACCCCTGGGTGGGAAGAAGTACCCCCCAAGATTAACAGATTTGGATTAATCTGTTTTGTATTTTACAGGTAATGTGTCTCTCTGAAACAACTGGTAACTTCGGACCAAGGACTATTAAGAAGGAAATAAGGTTGTCCTAAAAGAGAGTTTAAAACAGCAGAAACTGCGTTATAAATCTTTAAGAACAAAAGATTTGATTAGAAGGATTTAATTACTGCTACTGCAGAAAGAGATTTTGCTATAAGGGAAAGCTGGAATTGTTTAAAGAATTAAACTAAAATGGGTCGACAGCTGGTTTCCCGTGAAAATAAGCAAGTACGCAACTAATATTGTGGGTTTAAGTCCGAGTTACAATTCAGTCGAGTAAGAGAGACACCAACGATGAGTTCGCCATACCTGAAGTGCTCGCACCCACAAGCGAGCGGAAGGACAACCTTACAAAGAATCGACCCAGTATCTTCAGCACAGAGATGTCAGATAGCTGTCATCGCAGCTATACGCTCCAGAAGACGAATTTCAAGCAAGGCTGACTACGAGCCTTGTCACAAGAAGAAAGGAAACGGTTCTATAGCCCAAGAAGAGGCTATGCAGAAGAGAACACAAGCAAACATAGAAACTGAAGAGGAGGAAGAACCCAATCAGACAACGGAAGAAGCCTTATGAAACTTCGGAAGAAGAGGTGACCGTTCATAGAAGGAAGATGGCACAGGGTCATCACGAGACAGCTGGGACCCGGATGTTGAGTCCCAAAAGGAGACATACCGTAGCTTGAGAAAGCGAAAGACAATGCTGTATGCGTAAGTGTGACCTTACCGTATTCAGAAACATTCAGACATCGGCAAAAGTGACCACAGTAATGGTCGATACAGGATAGGAAATCCTTATGTAGTAGCATTAGTCGACAGACGATTTGCCTAGAAGATTGGCAAGTAATAGTTAGTGATTTGGGAACTTAAAGAAATTGTTTCAATACTTTATTTCCAAGTTAATGTTGTTTTAGGATTTAGGCTTTGGGGTTGAGAAGTTCAAGTTATAACCAAAGATGGTTGCCCCAGTAATAAGTAAAGATAGTAGGATTTTTAACAGGATTGAGTTGCAAGTGTTAGGTCTATATTTTATTACGAACATCGGACGTATTTGAGACAGTAATTTGAAAGTGCCCTGTATAGACTAGGATAGATGTATTTGCAGGGATAGGATTTTCCAGTTGAAAGTTGTCATATAGGCGCTATTCTTTTCTAAGGGAGGAAGGGAAGTGTAAACTCAAACTCCAAAATTCTGATTTCGGTAACGATAAGCAGTAATTAGTAATTAAAGAACCTAAGAAGCAAAGGTTCTATAAGTAAATTGGGTAGACCTGATACTATGGAGAAAAATGCCACTACCAAAGATATATCCATACACTGGAAGTTGTCAGCCTAAGGCTGACAAAGGGTTCGGAAGCGATACCCAGTGCTAAGTGACGGCGAGAGCTAACTTAAAGAGATTGGTGATGCAGATTAAAGTTCACACCAAATAGTTGTTGGCCGCTGGTTGCTAGTTTATAAAGGATATGGTACAATGGCACAAGGTGGTAACCCAACACTTTCTGGGTTAAAGGTGACAGGTTTACCTGGTTTACTGGAATATTTTAGTTAACCGTAAACGGTATCCCTTGAAATCAGATTTTTGACACCATAAGTAAATTGTTAAAAATAGCTGATATGACAACCTTCAACCTGGTTGAGCAAGTAAAATTATATGTTGTAGGTATTTTTAGAGCTGTGTCGGGAGACACTTTTTGGAAGGCGTGAGGAGTGTAACGACACGAAATATTTAATTCCAAATCTTTTTAGCAACTCTTGCAAAATGCCTTTTCTCGACTCACTTTAAATGCTTATGTTTAAGAGCTGGCCAAAATGCTTTAGCCAAGACTTGGAAACGATTTAAGAAAAGAGCACTATATAAGACGAATGTACTCCTATGAAAAAGGGCAGTCTTAAGCTAGTCTTAAGACAGTAGTGATCGTTGGATTATCAGATGTATTCGATGTATGCAGAACTTCAATATTAAAAGTAAGTGTGTTTTCTAACCACTGTGTATTGAATGTAGGACCTAGGACCTACCGTCCGAACTCCCCCCTCCACAGTTACGAACCAACCCTTCGAGGATTAAGATCAGAGTACCGGTATAGTCTAATATGTACCAACCGCTCGGGTACACGCTACACGTATATTAGATACTCGGTTTCGTACAACAGTTAAAGCATAATCGATTAGGGAGAGATAACCCTAATCGAACACCTAATTTAACAAGCATTCTGCTGGCCAATAGCTGTTGCGTATCCTTGTCTAACACCACTGTCAATCCTGAATGGATTAAGTTTCTTCTATTGGCCATTAGTAAGCTCTCGTACACAGCCGGAATAGGCTGGATAGCTTCGCTGGAAGGCAGGCAGTTTTCGTGATCAGCCAAAAATGCAGACTTGAAAAGAACACTGGCCGTATTATTGTTTCGTGGTTTTTCCAACAACAGTCAAACTAGGAAGGTCTGTTCACTGGTCGAACGTTTGCTGTTGTGTTCTATGTAATTCTTTTGTTTTATTTTACATACTCCGCTTTTCAAATGGCGGGTCGGAAATAAATTACTTACTTACTAACTAGGCATGGATGTATTCGAGCATGGACTATACTGGAGGCTCGCTGCAACAGTAGCATGGCAAATAATTTGTTGGGGACTGAGGGCAATGTTATTTGTTGTGGTTTGAAACCGGGAGATTTAGTCTGTGCCTTAATTCCATCAAAGCTCTACTGAACTACGCTAATTAAGCTCCTGAGGGAGCTTAGGTGTGAATTAGTAGGTAGCAGGTGTGAGCTGCTAAAACCCATGCTTCCAGTCTTTAGTTGCCCACTCGAAGGAGGGCAGAGACTATTGCTTCAGACACTTTATTATGGGGGTTGACAACTCAGTTGGTTTAGAAGCTTTTCCTGGCCCTGGTGCTGACAGACAGTTTGAACACCTTCTTTGAGTGTCCTTGGGTGCCGTGGGGGCCTTGGTAGGATCTTAGCAGATGCTGCACTTGCAGGTACGGCAGTCTTCAGCAGCTCTGCTCCTGTCTTTCATGATCTCGTCCTCTGTAAAAGGTTCTTCGTGGCTGATTCAAGTGGCGGTGGCAACGGGCAACACCGGCACCGCGATATCGACGTCGAAGTCAACATCCGGGAGCACTCTGCCAGTAAGTGTTTTCGCGAGCGGTTGATGAGCACGTGGTCAATCACACAGTTGAACAGCTCAGGAGGGGCTGCGTAAGGGGAGGAGGAGCGAAGCAGCTTCTGCTCCCCAATTTTAGCAGGCTATCTGACCTACGGGAAGATGTTGGATAGAGTACTATCCGACAGCGAACCCGAGGGTGGATAGCCGACATTCTTTGTTTAGGAACGAAGGAAGTTGGTTCTCCTGTTACGTCAGCGAAGAGCTGGTGATAAAATACGTAGACAAATCTGATGACTTGACGTAATGGGCCACTTTATTAGAAAAAACAAAAAAAAAAAAAAGAGAAAGGGAGAAAGAGCGTGACGGAAGAATAGGTTTCCATAGGTTGGATAGCATAGCAGTTGCTATAGCAGCTTCTGCTCCCCACTTTTAGCAGGCTATCTGACCTACAGGAAGATGTTGGATAGAGTACTATTTACTCTTTATAAATTCGATGACAACTTCATAGCCTGCCATTGGCCAAGTTGTTCTCGTGCAAATTAGATAGCGCGTGCAGGGAAGGCAAAAGGCTTTGCTGATCCAAGACCTTTGTGGCACAGACCAGTCTAACAAACTATTTCTAAACAGCCAAGGTGGATTATAGAATGGATGGTTGGCAATTCGGCAGCTCGTTGTGGTGCAACCTTTGAAGTCTTCGAGGACGTTCTGCCTTTAGAGCATGTCCAGCCACAGCAGCAGGTCCTGTCTTTCTTCGGAAATGGGACGACACATAACATTTGGTTACCGGTCCATCGTCTCGGATGAAGGATTTGGTTCCTTCTTCAGGCTGACCTTCACCATTTTTGTCCCTGCTGCAGATGCTCCAGAAACACTACATAGATGTAAGAGAAGGACTGTCCTGCGGGACAGGGGACACGAGTAGTTATATAAACCGGGTTCTGGCTCACCCTCCCCCCAATTTCAAAACCCCAGTTTAACATCAATTTCTTAAATTTTAACATCCTTTTTACCAAATTATCCCCCTTTTTAAGAACATTTTTATTTTCTTACTTCCAAAATAAAGGATACAAGAAATGAGAATATTACCCTTTACTACATATAAAATACTACAATATACTACTACTTCTTTTTTTTTTACATTTTTCATTTTTTATTCAAATATTACTGAGTAAACAGTTCTAAATCCACATATGTTTCTTTGTTCTTGTTTTCGCGTACAATAGGCTGCAAAACCAGATTTTTCTTTAAAAGTAATTCGTTAGCAATGGCATTATATTTCTGTGTTATAAACAAATCACATGGTTTGTCATTATGATTAATGACTACAACCAACTTATCACCATATTTTGTCTTAGCAATTCTCATTTTAACGATAGTATATTTCAAACCTAACACTAGTTCTTCTTTCCTGATTGTCTCATTGTATTTATTCATTCTGATTGTATTCAAGACTTCCTTTGTGGACTCCATTTATTAGGGGATGATTTTATTAAATAAAAATCCCAATCGCTTTGAAACATCTGGTAATAGAAACCAACCACGTTTATCATATAAATGCGATAGATACAAACGCAGTACTGAGTTTGCATGATGATATGATGATTACCGATTTTGAACTTTATAAAATATTTTTGCAAAACCCCACACCCCCAGACTTTGAAAATTAAGAGGTGTGATGTTGGTACACCCCGATTGGTGTAGTGTTTGTGGTGAGGTGGCCTTAGTCTGGGGGGCCCTGAACGGGGAACCCGCAAGTTTTTATTACCATCCCACTATCGACAAACAGAAACTGCGGTCAGTGGGATTCGAAGGTCTGAATGGTGATGAGTCAACGTTCGGCCGAGCGTTGAGCCACTACACCAAGGGTCCTTGTTCAATTCGCACAAGTTTCCGAGTTAAGATGAGATTGTGTTAGTCACGCCGGAGACTGTAATTACATCCCAAATTGACGGCGAGACCTTTGAATGACGCAGCTCATTAATGCGCGTATGAAATAAAGATCTGTTTGACAGTTAGGAAACAATATTCAGTATAGCAATAGACTATATGTTTGGTAATTTCTCTTGACTTTTTATAGATTTATTACAATATTTATAACCATTCAAGCGAACCTGTTTCATGTATTTTTCGCGAGGAAAAAATCGAAAGGTTTTACGCATCTCTGTTTCTCTCTGAATTACCTCCTCAATTGTTAATTGTCCGCATTTTAGCATTGAGAACAACTCAGTATAAAAATTGTAATTTGTCCTAAATTCTGCTTTTCTATCAGCAATGCTTAACTGCTTTTCAATTATTTCGATGATAACAGCACCCAAACTTAAAGAAGCTAAAGGTAGCACTAGAAACGCAGACATTCCTGCTGCCGAAAAGAGGAATTTGGATACAAGTAAGCTATTACTTATACGATTGTAGTACTTGTAACTGCGACGGTAAACATACATTTTCTTTTCTAATTCTTCCATTTATTATGTAATAAAATTGTTTCAGAAATTATTTGATTGAATGAAAGTTTCGCGATTCGGAACACATCCGCCACCTGCTAAACTGTATGGAATCTTTCTTGATTGATTGGAGAGAATATAGACAACGCTTGCTCTGTGAAACGCATACTGAAACCAGTGCTTTTCTTTACGGCTGACAAAACTCAGACGGGAGAAATTTATTAATAAAAATGTTCCCCTATTAAATGATGAATACTGCAGAGGTTATTCAGCTTTGTAAAAAGGTTATATCAAACAACAAAGCGGTTATACAAAGATTATCGCTATACACATATAATGAACTGCGGACTTCTGCGAAAATTAATAAAATCAAAACAAATGGAGCTAAGAAACATGAAATAACAAATAATATAATAAACCATCTTAATAAGTATATTTTGATAGCTGAAGATAAAATTAAAATTGAACGCAGAAACGAAAGAACTCATAATAAGAACAGACCATCCGACTACAAACCAGAACCGAGATTACGAACCATTCTGGAAGATGAGATAAGAGAAAATAATATCACCATTACAAAACTAAAACAAGAATACAATGATAACAAAGAAAAAGAGACAAGCGAATTAAAGAAATTTCTGAAAAACAAGAACCTATCAACTCGCGGAAACCGAGAAGAAGTACTAAAAAGAGTTGGAGAATACTATAATAATATTATTAAAAAACACGAAGATACTATAAAGAAAAATAGTAATATCATTAGAGCTCAAATCGAAAGAAGTGATGACAATAAAGAAAAAGTAGTCGATTTATCAACTCTCTTCATAAATAAGAAAAAAATTAAAGAAGAAAAATTAATTCCTGATCATGTATTTAGAACGGAAGAAGAACAGCAGCCTACTATTTTTAGCGAAAGCGAGAATATATTCACTGTAAACGTTTCAGTTCAAGGTAATGGAGTTGACGAGCATACTCTTATTGCTTTTACTTTCGCAGATATACAGCGGCGAATGAACGAAATAAATCAATATAGAGTTCAGTTTGTAACTCGTGTTATTTTCCATCGACAGGAGAATGATGAAGAAGTAGTAGTATATTACAACAGTACTTCTTGGATTTTAAATAAAAATAGCATTCTTGCTCATAATCATTTGGATGATAATAACAAGAGACTTAGTTCTTTAAGTAATACCCCTCGATCTGGGCTACAATTCAGTCGGTATGAAGGAATTGATTATAGGATGACACGAATAGAATCTTACATGGGAGGAACGTTTAAAATACTGCCAGATTTCGTAAAAAATAAAAAAGCGTGCATAAATATAAAAAATTTAGATCAAAAATGCTTTCTTTGGTCCATCTTAGCACATTTATACCCAACCAAGGACAACGCTGAGAGAATTTCGAAATATAAACAATACGAGAACGAATTTGATTTCGAAGGGGTTACCAACTTCCCAATGGATACTAAAGATATACACAAATTTGAAAATGGATACAACATTAAGATTTGTTTATTTCAAATTGAAAAAGAGAAAATTATCAGAAGTCATATACTAAAAAGTACAATCAATGGCAAAACAGCTAAACATATTATTAATTTATTATATTTCGATAATCATTATGTACTGGTAAAGGATCTGAGCAGATTAGCTGGTAGTCAAATCTCTTAAAAATAAAACAAAGACATACCTATGCACTTTTTGCGGAAGGCATTTTACAAAAGAAGAACAATATGAAAAACATGAGAGTAAAAATAATTGCGAAGATCCTGATATTATAATGCCTCCTGAAGGTTCAAGTATACAATATAAAAATATTGCAAAACAAATGAAAGTACCTTATTGCATAATAGCCGACTTTGAGTCTTATAACGAAGAGTACAATCAAGTAAACGGGAAGAAAACAATAAAAGTGGCCAAACAGAAACCATTTGCTTACGCATTTCAGGTATGCTGTTCCTTTGATACAAACCAGAACAAATACTACGATTATTTCGGTGAAGACGCTGCAGAACATTTTGTTAAAACCGTTACAAAAGTATCCACAGAAATTGCAAACAAATATGAAAGCAGACAAAGAAACCATACTTATACCAATGCAGAAATTACCGAAAAATGGAAAAATCTAATGAATAAGACTTGTCACATCTGTACAACTGAAATTACTGAAAATCCTCACTTTGATCACGACCACATGACAGGAGAAGATAGGGGATTTGCTCATGCTGAATGTAATATGAAATACAGGATTCCTAGGCATATCCCGGTAGTAATGCATAATTTATCAAAATATGATTCTCATTTATTTGTTAGAGAATTGATACCTGATAACGGAATTTTTGAAAGTGCAGAAAGTTTCATCTCATTCTCAAAATCAATAATTATTACAAAAGCGGATACGGAAATAAAATATGAGATGCGGTTTATAGATTCAATTAGATTTATGGCTTCATCTTTAGACAAACTATCAGCAAATTTAGCAACATGTGATTGCAAAATACCTTGTAATCATCTAAGACAGAATTTCAAATTCACATCTAACAGCTTCAAAAATGACGATGAATTCAAAGAAATAATTAAAAAAGGGGTGTATCCCTATGAATTCGTAGATAGTTTCGATAAAATGAATTGTACAAAGTTACCATCCATTGAAAGCTTTTATTCTAGGTTGACGGGGAAAGGTATTGACAAAAGTGATTATAAAAGAGCGGTATCTATATGGAAACAATTTAACTGTGAAACATTACTTGATTATACTAAATTATACCTAAAAAGTGATGTGTTAATATTGTCGGATGTTGTAGAGAATTTCAGAAATGTGTATATACATAATTATGATCTGGATCCACTTCATTACTTCTCAGCTCCAGGACTAACATGGGATGCTTTCCTAAAACATTCGAAAGTAGACTTACCGTTATTCTCAAAGGAAGACATGTATACCTTTATAGAAAAAGGAATAAGAGGTGGTGTATCCCAATGTATAAAAAGATACGCAAAAGCAAATAATAAATATACAAGTGATTATAATGAGAATAAACCATCTAATTATTTAATGTATTTGGACGCTAATAATTTATATGGGTGGGCAATGTCACAAGATTTACCAGCGAATGATTTCCAATTCATTTCCATACCGGATGATTTGAAAGAAAGGAATGAATATGAATCAATCGAGTATTACAACCATCTGAAAAGTCATATCAAGTCGGTGATTACGATTAAGTCGGTGAGACAAGATGTGGGTGCTATATATGAGGTAGACTTAGAATATCCAAAAGAACTACACGAATTACACAAGGATTTACCATTAGCACCCGAACACTTTAACGGTAAGCTATGTACCACAGTATTAGATAAAACTAACTATGTAGTTCACCACAGGAACCTAGAATTCTATTTACAAAAAGGTTTGATATTGAAAAGAGTACACAGAATACTAGGATTCACTGAAAGTGCTTACTTAAACGGATATATAGACCACAACACAGCACTTAGAACTAAAGGTACAAATGATTTTGAAAAGGATTTCTTTAAGCTTATGAATAATGCTTGCTTTGGAAAAACTATGGAAAACGTAAGGAAGCGAGCGGATATGGAAATAATAACGGATGATACAACAAGAGAAAAAATAATAAAGAAACCCAACTTTAAATCTGAAATAATATTCAGTGAAAACTTTTCAGTAGCAAGAATGTCAAAGGAAAAGATAAAGTTAGACAAACCAATGTACATCGGCTTTGCTGTATTAGAACTATCCAAGTTATTGATGTATGAATTCCATTATGATTATATGAAGCCTAAATATGGAGATAAAATTGATTTGTGTTATATGGACACTGATTCTTTCATATACGACATTCGAACCGAAGATTTCTATGAAGATATCAAACAAGATTTGAATGAGAGGTTCGATACATCTGATTATGCGAAAGATAATCCATATGGGTTTCCTAGTGTAAATAAGAAAGTGATAGGAATGATGAAAGATGAATTAGGTGGACAGGTTATGACAGAGTTTGTTGGATTACGATCAAAAGTATATGCTTATTTAAAGGACAACCAAGACCCTTCAAAAGCTAGCAAAAAACTAAAAGGAATAAAAACCAATATCGTTAAAGATAAAATTACGATTCAAAACTATAAGGATGTACTGTTTGGTAAAACGGAAAACCTTTCTATAACCCAGTACAACTTAAGATCATACAAGCACAATATGTTTCTAGAAGAACAGAATAAAAAAGCGTTAGATCCTAAGGATGATAAAAGGATAGTAACAAGCGATAAAATACACACTTTACCTTTAGGTTATAAACATTAAATTCAAGTACCTACTTAAAAACTTCAAGTACCTACTTAAAAAAATCAAGTACCTACTTTAAAAAAATCAAGTACCTACTTCAAAACTTCAAGTACCTACTTAAAAAAATCAAGTCCCTACTTAAAAAAATCAAGTATATACTTAAAATACTCAAGTACCTACTTAAAAAAAATCAAGTACCTACTTAAAAAATTCAAGTACCTACTTCAAAAATTCAAGTACCTACTTAAAAACTTCAAGTACCTACTTAAAAAAATCAAGTACCTACTTCAAAACTTCAAGTACCTACTTAAAAACTTCAAGTACCTACTTAATAAATCCAAGTATATACTTAAAATACTCAAGTAAATCTTATAATGAAAAATTCTTCCTAAATAAATGAATGAAAAGGCACCAATCAAAGTGTATGATTTTAGCGAAAAGAACACTTATCAGAATAAGCACGACCTTGCACCTCAGTGGCCATTCAGACTCTTAATTTGTGGTAGTTCTGGAACAGGGAAAACTAACCTTCTTTTGAATTTAATTTATGAATATCTTTGTTTCAACCGAATATACTTGTATGCTAAAGATCTTGAAGAAGATAAATATCAAGACCTTATAACCAATTTAACCACTTTGGAGTCACAATGCAAATCGAAAGTCTTAACAGTAAGTAACAATCTTGATGATATTGTCGATGTTGACGACTTAGACCCTGAGTACCAAAACTTGATTATCTTTGACGATTTTGTCACTGAAAAAGACCAGAAGAAAATAGAAGATTTATTCATAAGAGGAAGAAAGAAAAATGCTTCAATTATTTACTTGTCACAGAGCTATCATAAAACGCCAAAGGTGGTAAGGCTCCAGTGCAATTATTTTGCATTCTTTCAGTGTTCTAATCCAAAAGAAGTAAAATTAATAAGACAAAGCCATGTATCCAGTATAGACAATGAAAAATTTCTCAAACAATTCGAGGCTGCAACCAAGGGCTACGGTTTTTTCTTCATAGATTTAAAAATAAAAGATAAAACCCTTAAGTACAGGAAAAACTTTGAAAAATTTACCGGATAATTTATTTCTATAATAAATGAATAAATTTGGTAGTGTTGGAAAAAAGGTTAGTAACGAATCGAATGAAAAGAGAGTTACTGATGACAACGGTAATATTAACCTACAAGGTAAGAGAATTATTATGTTAGGGGATTCGAAAGCTGACCAGGACGCTATTAGTTTCAGATCTATGACTATTATTTTGAATCAATTTAAAGAAGAAATTACCGCACAACAAGTGGGGGCAAATCAGTATTTTAGCGAAGATATCAACAGATTAACTGCGGTACATGATTCTCCTGATAATTTATTGGTAAGGATTAAAGATAAAGGGTTATTTGTAAAAGAAATAGTTCGAGTTAATGATAAAGAGATTAACGCTGAAAACAAGTTGATAACAAATGTTCAAAACCCTAGAAACAAAAATGATGCTGTTAATTTAGCAACGTTAACTATGAATCTTTTAGATTATGACAAAAAGCTTCTTGGGCAACACACCCATAACGGTATAATTGAAGGAAAGATTGCTGGTCAAACAAGAGCTACGAGCTCATATGGCACTTGTTACGAGTTAGGCACGGCTCGGTTATGTCAATGATATATCTAGTGTTTGCTAGGTGTCTTCCCACCAAGTTTCATCTCGATCCCTCCACTCATAGCGTTTTCCAATATTTCCGGTTCTCCCCTGCAGCTCCCCCCAAAAGTCACCGGATCCGGTCCGGATTTTAAGTGGGTCGTCTGAGGCATGAGGTCTTTCCAAATATCAAGTTTCATCGAGATCCGGTCACCCGTTCAAAAGTTATAAATACCTCAAGATTCCGGATTCCCCCTCCCTCCACTCCCCCCACAGTGCCCGAATTGACTCGGTTATGTCAATGATGTATCTTCACACCAAGTTTCATCTCGATCCCTCCACTCACAGTGTTTCCCAAGATTTCCGGTTGCCCCCTCCAGCTCCCCCCAAAAGTCACCGGATCCGGTCCGGATTTTAAGTGGGTCGTCTGAGGCATGAGGTCGTTCCAAATATCAAGTTTCATCGAGATCCGGTCACCCGTTAAAAAGTTATAAATACCTCAAGATTCCGGATTCCCCTCCCTCCACTCCCCCGACAGTGCCCGAATCGGCTCGGTCATGTCAATGATGTATCTAGTGTTTACTAGGTGTCTTCCCACCAAGTTTCATCTCGACCCCTCCACTCATAGCGTTTCCCAAGATTTCCGGTTGCCTCCTCCAGCTCCCCCCAAAAGTCACCGGATCCGGTCCGGATTTTAAGTGGGTCGTCTGAGGCATGAGGTCTTTCCAAATATCAAGTTCCATCGAGACCCGATCACCCGTTCAAAAGTTATAAATACCTCAAGATTCCGGATTCCCCCTCCCTCCACTCCCCCCCCACAGTACCCGAAACGGCTCGGTTATGTCAATGATGTATCTAGTGTTTGCTAGGTGTCTTCCCACCAAGTTTCATCTCGATCCCTCCACTAATAGCGTTTCCCAAGATTTCCGGTTGCCCCCTCCAGCTCCCCCCAAAAGTCACTGGATCCGGTCCGGATTTTAAGTACGTCGTCTGAGGCATGAGGTCTTTCCAAATATCAAGTTCCATCTAGATCCGATCACCCGTTCAAAAGTTATAAATACCTCAAGGTTCCGGATTCCCCCTCCCTCCACTCCCCCCCACAGTGCCCGAATCGGCTCGGTTATGTCAATGATGTATCTAGTGTTTGCTAGGTGTCTTCTCACCAATCTCGATCCCTCCACTCATAGCGTTTCCCAAGATGTCCGGTTGCCCCCTCCAGCTCCCCCCAAAAGTCACCGGATCCGGTCCGGATTGTAAGTGGGTCGTCTGAGGCATGAGGTCGTTCCAAATATCAAGTTTCATCGAGATCCGATCACCCGTTCAAAAGTTATAAATACCTCAAGATTCCGGATTCCCCCTCCCTCCACTCCCCCCCCCCACAGTACCCGAATCGGCTCGGTTATGTCAATGATGTATCTAGTGTTTGCTAGGTGTCTTCCCACCAAGTTTCATCTCGATCCCTCCACTCATAGCGTTTCCCAAGATTTCCGGTTGCCCCCTCCAGCTCCCCCCAAAAGTCACCGGATCCGGTCCGGATTTTAAGTACGTCGTCTGAGGCATGAGGTCTTTCCAAATATCAAGTTCCATCGAGATCCGATCACCCGTTCAAAAGTTATAAATACCTCAAGGTTCCGGATTCCCCCTCCCTCCACTCCCCCCCCACAGTGCCCGAATCGGCTCGGTTATGTCAATGATGTATCTAGTGTTTGCTAGGTGTCTTCCCACCAAGTTTCATCTCGATCCCTTCACTCATAGCGTTTCCCAAGATTTCCGGTTGCCCCCTCCAGCTCCCCCCAAAAGTCACCGGATCCGGTCCGGATTTTAAGTGTGTCGTCTGAGGCATGAGGTCGTTCCAGATATCAAGTTTCATTGAGATCCGATCACCCGTTCAAAAGTTAAAAATACCTCAAGATTCCGGATTCCCCCTCCCTCCACTCCCCCCACGGTGCTCGGATCGGGGAAGTGACTATTTCCAACTTAATCATATGGGGTCCCTGATACGCTTGCCAAGTTTTATCGTCCTAGCTTATCTGGAAGTGCCCGAACTAGCAAAACCTGGACAGACCGACAGACCGACAGACCGACAGACCGACAGACCGACAGACCGACAGACCGACAGACCGACAGACCGACAGACCGACGGACGGACAGAAATTGCGATCGCTATATGGCACTTGGCCGAAGGGCAAGTGCCATAAAAACTCGTATCGATAATATTGAAAGAGCAGTAGTAAATATTTTAAAAAGGCTTCTAGAGCTAGAGCTAAAACCTGTTGACAAACCATTCGTTACCAGAATAGAAAAAATGATGGCTGGTAAATAAATTTTATAAGATAAATTTATTCCCTAATAAATGGTTGAAACAATGGAGTATACAGTTTATTTGTCAAAGCTTCAGAAAGGAAAGCTGAAGAAATGCTTTGATGCTAAACAAAAATGTCAGATACGTGTTAGTCATAGTAGACAAAATGAACGAGAACCAGTTAAGTTACTTTTAAGTAAACGACAAATTGATAAAATTGAAACCTGTAAAATGAATAATAAGGGTTGTGATATTGATGTATCATACAAGCAGATGAGAGAAGCGATTCAAAAAGGTGGATTACTTCCATTTTTAATACCGTTAGCTGTAGCCCTTGGTAAGGCAGCTTTAACAAGCGGAGCTGCTGCTTTGGGTACATTCGCTGGTAAGAAATTGGTGGATAACATAACCAACACAGGTGGGGCGCTTACACTTCCTGGAACACAAAAAGTTGTGGGACGGGGAAGACCTAAGAAGAAAACCGATGATGTCAACACAGGTGGAGCGCTAACACTTCCTGGAACACAAAGAGTTGTCGGTCATGGGGTACGTGGAAGACCTAGGAAGTCAAAAAACGGGGACATCAAAAAAGAAGCAAAAGTAAAGTAGGACCTCTAACCAATTTTGATATTATGGATGCATTAGGGAGTATACCACAGTTTCGAGGTGTTTTCTCTTTAGATACGCTACCCAAACATATAAACGATTCGGAATGCGGTGTCATTAATTATGATAAACTCGGAATGCCTGGAACTCACTGGGTTGCGTATTGTAATCTACCTGAATCCCCCTATGTCGAATTTTTCGATTCTTTCGGTATTCCTCCAGGAAAAGAAATAGTTAAATATCTAAAAAATTCAAAGAAAAAAATAGCTTATGAAAATCTTGCTGTTCAAAATACAGATGAATTAAACTGTGGACTTCACTGCATTTCCTACATCCAGCGGAAAATGAAGGGGTGGTAGCTTTTCGTTTAAGAAAATTGTTTTCTAATAAATGGAGATTTATTGTATGAAATGTAAAAAGAGCACTGACACTGAATCAATGTTTAAGGCAGTGTCACAAAAAAATAATGTTCCAATGCTGAAAGGGAATTGTGTTATTTGCGGATCGAGGAAAAATCGCTTTTTAAAAAAAACCTCAACGCAGAAACAGATATTTTAAAGACGTATTATTCTAATTATTCAGGTGTGGATGATATTTACAGAAAATTAAAAGAAAATGGTGTTAAGGTTTCCAAGGATAAAATAAAAAATGTGTTGCAAAATGAGAATGTGTATACGTTACACAAACCTTCCTATCATAACTTTGAAAGGAGGCGAGTGTATGTTCACTATGTTGATGAGCAATGGCAAGCTGATTTAGTTGACATGCAGAAATATAAAAAAGAAAATAATAAAACAAATTACATTTTAACTGTTATTGATTGCTTTAGTAAATATGCTTGGTGTATCCCTCTGAAAGACAAAACGGGTGCTGAAATAATAAAAGCATTCAGTGTTATATTTAAAGAAAGAATTCCTAAGAAACTACAAACTGATAAAGGTAAAGAATTTGTGATGAGAAATGTTCAAACTTTTTTGAAAAATAACGGCATACACTGGTTTGCATCTGAAAGCGAATTGAAAGCACAAATCGTTGAACGGTTCAATAGAACGCTAAAAGAAAAGCTATGGAAATATTTCACTCACAATAGCACTACTAATTGGATTGATATTTTACCTTTATTTGTGAGTAATTATAATAACTCGTACCACCGTTCAATACAAATGAAACCAGTTGATGCTAGTAAAAAGGTTAATCAGAAAAAGGTTTTTAGTGCTCTGTTTCCTCCAGTAGATGACTACAAAATCACAGGAAACGTCAAAGTAGGGGATTTAGTCAGAATTAAAAAAGAAAAAAGTATTTTCGATAAAGGATATTTACCTAATTATACGGATGAAGTATTTCAGATAGCAACCATCAGACCTACCATTCCCATTACTTATGAAATATCTGACAAAAGTGGGGAATTAATTCAAGGAGGGTTTTATGAAAAAGAACTTTCAAAATTTATTATGAAATAAAATTAGTTGTATATAAATGGATTCAAGACGCTTGAGTGATATGTTATCGGATATAGTGAAGAACAGAGAAGTTCAGAGAAGAAAGGTTCAACAAAATGAGATGGAGAAGGCAGGATTTCGGGAATATGCTTCAGAGTTAAACGCTCCAGTTATTATAGCACAAAAAGAAAACACTAAAGACACCATCAAAAAATTACAAGAGAACGCTGAAACGATAATTAATAAACTACAGGAAGGTGATAATAATTCAAGAAGACGGTTTCTCAGATTAGGTGATACATTTAAAACAGCTTTACAGACCACTACTTCAGAGGAATCGAGTCGAGCTCCCACTCATGCTATAGAACCCAATCTAGAACAACCATATGACGTAAATCTAAACTTAAATATTGATGTGGAATTATTAAATCAAATTAATTTAAAATATAAAGATGACTGGAATGATATCGATAATTATTTTAAAATGCCTCATTATTACCTTAAGCATCCTAACGAAATAGATGGGGCTCTGAATTATTTAACATCTATAAGTCAAAGTTATGGTGGTCTGAAAAGTAAAAGTTATAGTTCTAGTAAGTATGATAAAATTATTTTATTTATACAAGACTATAAGGATAGATTAAAAAAAATTCAATCTAGTATACCCTTTATCAGACAACAAGGAACTGGAATATTTATGAATTGTGATGAAATGATTTCAAAATTATACACTTTGATAGGTAGCAGAGTAAACGGAAATGCATCTGATGAGGTGAGAAATGAAGCTATTGATATTTTGGATTCGTTAATGCGAAATAAATTTCTTACGAAGAGAAATTACAATTCAATATATAAAAAATATTTCTAATAAATGGTGTTGTTAAACATTGAAGGTAATGAAAGTATCATTGATATAACATTTAGTCAACCAATCGAATTGAACCGTAATTGTGATTATGAAATAGGTTTGAATCAGTGTACTTTGTGGTATTCGTGGCATAATATAAGTGATAAATTTGGAAATAATACATTTCAATACAGGAAAGATGAAGATAATAATGCAACAGAATGGATGAATGTTACTATTCCTAATGGGATGTATAACGATGATTGTTTGAATTATTTTTTGTGTCAGTATTTTGATACCCCAAAAGATAAATGTCCTATTGTAATTTCATCCAATCCAGCATCTATGAGATTTGTCATACTATTACAAGAAAAATATGTGTTTAGATTTAATAGTGACCTGTCAGATTTTAGGATTTGAGAAGGATAGTGAGATATCTAAGAAAATCAATGAAGGTACAAAGCTTCCGAATATAACAAGAAGCGTTGATAAAATTCAAATTCACTGCTCTCTCGTAAACAGTTCTATCGTAAACAAAAGTAAATCAGGTGTCATTTGGACATTTGTTCCTAATACAGAACCGGGTTGTCAAATTGTTGAGAATCCTAGACAATTAATCTACCTTCCTATTAATACAAAAGACTTTATTTACTCCTTGAGAGTGACAATTACTGATCAGTTGGGAAGACCTATCGATTTGAATGGTGATAACGTTGGATACGTACTGCATTTAAGAAAAGCTTAAAGGATTAGTGAAATAAAATTATTTACCTATAAATGTTGATTAATAATAAGCGATTACTTTATAAAAAGCAGTATGGAAGTGGAATCGGTAGTGTATTCAAAAACATTGTTAATTCCCAGTTATTTCAAACGTCAGCAAAACAAATAAAAGATGGGGCTATGTCAATGTATAATAATATTATTAAACCGAGATTTGAGTTGTTGAAAAACAGAGCAATAGAATATGGGAAAGATCTGATCAATGTAAACAAGAAGGAACTCATTGATGTAATTGGAAACAAAAAATCGATGAAGGATCTTATCGGTACAAATAAAAGGATTTTAAATCAAAGAAGTCAGGACTTGATCAAAACGTTAATGACTGGAAATGGATTAAAGATTCTGAAATAAGTTTTATTTAATAATTTCTTTCTTATATAAATGGCAGTAAATAAAGTTATCAGTCCTCAATGGAACATATTTGACGAACCGCTTGTGGATGATACAGTGGTTAAATATGAATTTAAAGAAATTCGAGAAACAGATGTGAATGTATCTAATAAATCAGAGTTTGAATTCGTAACAAAGAAATTAGATTCCTGGTTTTATCCAAGTGAAAGTTATCTTGATGTCAGTGTCAGAATAGTAAACGAAGATGGGACTCCTATAGCTGCAACCGATGTTGCTACTTTAACGAATAATGGATTTAATTTATTCAGTACCGCTGAGTATGTAATAAACGATGAATCGGTTGAAAAAATTAATCATGTTGGTATTACAACTACCGTTACAAAGTTGATTGAATACTCTGATGATTATTCTAGAAGTGCAGCAAGAAATCATTTCTGGTATAAAGATTATAATCAAGGGAAAGAAATTAATCCTGTAGTTGCTTTGTTTACTGCAGGGGCTGCAGGGGCTGCAGCAGGGGGTGGAACAGTCAGGTTGACCAATAATGATAATTATAATAAAGGATTTGAAAAAAGATATAACAGAACAAAGAGCAGTAAATTAGTAAATATGTATTTACCATTATCAGAATTGTTTGGATTTCTGAAAGGAAACAAACGATTCTTCAGAGGTGCATCGCATAAATTATTTCTAAGAAGAAATGATGATAACAACATGATTATAAGAAATGGAAATACTAATTTCAAAGTAGTAATCGAATATTTATCCTGGAAGATCCCTATTGTAGCTCCTAGTATCGAAATGATGAGTGAATTAGAAAAGGGTCTTGCTAAGGATAAAAAGCATAATCTGATGTGGGAAGCATGTAATACTTATAAAAGCGATGTTAGTCAAAATAAGGAACACACTTGGAAAGTTATTTCTGAGAGAAACAATCCAACAAAAGTAGTTGTGATGCTACAGAAAAATGAAAAGCATAACAATCAATTAATGAATAATATGGTGTTTGATCATATGAATTTAACAGACATAGAACTTAGAATTAATGGGGATAAATATCCTGAAGAACCACTTAAATGTGATTTTAGCGATGATAAATGTAAATACTCAAATCTTTACAATAGGTTTATACATTTGGGTTATAAACAATTAGCATTTGATACTGGTAGTGTTGTTAGTATAGAAGAATTTAAAGAAGTATACCCACTATTCTGTTTCGATGTTTCTAAACACGAGTCAAATATTTATAATGGAACAACTGCTGATATTGAAATAAGTTTAACGTTGAAAGATAATCAACCCGTATCATATAATGTTTACTGTGTTATATATTATGAAAGAAAAGCTACATTAGATATTATCAATAAAAATATGTATGTGAGTTTGTGAGCCTGGATTTTTATTTAATAAAATCATCCCCTAATAAATGGAGTCCACAAAGGAAGTCTTGAATACAATCAGAATGAATAAATACAATGAGACAATCAGGAAAGAAGAACTAGTGTTAGGTTTGAAATATGCTATTGTTAAAATGAGAATTGCTAAGACAAAATATGGTGATAAGTTGGTTGTAGTTATTAATCATAATGACAAACCCTGTGATTTGTTTATAACTCAGAAATATAATGCCATTGCTAACGAATTACTTTTAAAGAAAAATCTAGTTTTGCAGCCTATTGTACGCGAAAACAAGAACAAAGAAACATATGTGGATTTAGAACTGTTTACTCAGTAATATTTGAATAAAAAATGAAAAATGTAAAAAAAAAAGAAGTAGTAGTATATTGTAGTATTTTATATGTAGTAAAGGGTAATATTCTCATTTCTTGTATCCTTTATTTTGGAAGTAAGAAAATAAAAATGTTCTTAAAAAGGGGGATAATTTGGTAAAAAGGATGTTAAAATTTAAGAAATTGATGTTAAACTGGGGTTTTGAAATTGGGGGGAGGGTGAGCCAGAACCCGGTTTATATAACTACTGACACGAGTGATAATTTGCTTGAACTTCTGGACAATGTGACCAGAACCTACGACACAACCATCATAGCTGGTAGGTGGCAAACTATGAATCCCAGCCGAGAGTATTTCTCCACTGTTTTGCAGTATTCCTGTTCCGACTGGCCTCCAACATTCATTTTGTAGTGGCGGATAAGCTCAGTGCTCTATTTATATAGCTCTATTTCAGTACGATGGAAATCGAGCTTTTTCCCTTTCGAGTTTTGGTACTTAATTTCGGGGTAGTATTCAAAGAGGTTGCTTTCAAAGGGAGGAGAATTTATGCCTTTCTCTTGTACGAGTTATCTGACCTTGGTGAAACTAGATAGTTCGCAAATACGATCGACATGTCCGAGATGTTGTCGAGGAGTTTGAGGGGGTGCCGGAAATCCTGTGGCACGCTCGAAAACGAAGTATTTTAGATAGGTCAGGACGGTGAAACTTGTCATTAGGGGCCTTACCAGATTCAATTGTCACTTGCCGGATTTGAGCATCTAGGGGGGGAGCGGGATTCATAAAGTACTTTTGAACGAGTTATCGGATTTAGTTGAATCTTTATAAAGGACGAGAGCACATGTCCGCCGAGATGGTTTAGACTTTGTTTCAGTTTTGGACTTGATCCAGAAACTTTTGGGGAAGTTAGAGGAGGGGAGGGGGGTATCGGAAATCTTATGATACGCTTGGATTCAATGAATCGGAACGGGACTTGCGGGGAAGGACAAGCATAAGCCCTAGATGTACGATTTATAGAACAGGATCTGGATAATGCGGGGAGAGCCGTAGGGAATCTTTCTTGCGAGTTATGGTACTTCCAGATGGGCGACATAGCTTCTCGGGCTTATTTGGATCCTCGTAAAACTGGTTGTAATTTACCTGGTATGACCAGGTCAGACCAGTAACGTCTGACGAAGTAAGGGGAGTTGAAGGAGGAAGAATCCGGAATCATATGACAGGCATAAGTTGCCATAAGAACGGGTTGCCCAATCTCAATGGAACTTGACAATTGGCAAACGGACAGTTCTCAGATCTTGCTTTTCAATTTCGGACTGGATCCGGCAACTGTGGAATCGAACAGAGGGATGAGGACAGGACTTGGCATCAAGATCAAACAGAAGCTCTATGGTTGTACTATTGTTGCAGATTCGGACCGGAGCCAGGGATTGTGGGGGGAAGCGAAGGGGGATATCGCGGAAAAATTTGTAAGTTGCATAATATCTCGAACCTGATTCGGAAGAAGCTTGAAAGTTTGAGAGGAACAGGCTCTGGTTCCCCTGTTTATAATTCCTTACTGGACCCGGTCAGTACGGGGGGGGAGGGGGCGCGGAAATCTTTTGGCATGTATTACTCTCAAACAAGCGGTCCGGATCGGGTGGAACTTGATAGCTGGCGAGGTCAAATGTCCTTGATGTTCAATTGGTCCAGTTACAGGTCAGTACCAGAGTCGGACACCATGCGGCGTTCCGCTGCAGATGCACGATTTCGTTTACCCGACAGGATTTTCTTCCCCTTCAGGACGACTCAGACGGCGTTCGTGAAGTTTTTCCCAAACTATGCTCCGTAAAGTTTGTCGCCGCTCAGACGGGGATTTGACCTAGATAACGTTACGAGAATTTTGTGTGGCAATTTATTCCAGAAAGAAAAAATTTAATTAATTAGAGATTATTATTATCAAATATGAACTATAGGTAGATATGTATTGACACTAAAAGCCATAATAGGCCTTGGTTAATATCCAGACACAGGAAAGGAACCTATAACAAATAAATTAGAATAATCCAGTAACAAAAATAATATAAATAACTAAATCAGCTTAAAACCATTTGATTCAATAAGTATTTTTTTCTTCCCAGCTCACCTGACAAAAATCAACAAGAACAAAATTCTTAAAATATAAAAATTGTTTATAATTATCCTTGCAAATAATGCTTCAAGTTATTCGACCTCATAATTATTATTATCATATAAGCCACAAGAGTCACCATCTCATCGTTGTTCAGTCTTCCGATCCCCATTTTCAAATTATTTCCATATCTCATTTTCGATCTCTTCTCCTATTGGTCAACCTTCCAAACTTTACGAAAAAAGTTAACTAAAGTCGAACTTCTTGCCTGCTTCTAGTACTTAATGCGGGTTAGCGGAGCAACTTTACGAACGCCTTCTGAGCCGTCCTTTAGTGAAATGGAGAAAAAATCTCAACTTTTCGTTATGGAACTGACGATGGTGTTGACAATCGTGGCAGGCATTGGCAAGGATCCTGATTGTCTCTCCGCAGCATAAATTTAAAAGCCCCAGGAAGAGCGAAGCTAGATTGCGCTGGCGATTTCGAGTAAAATAAGTGGTCACATGTATAGAAAAAGACCAAAGTCACATTTTGAAAAAGGGTGGTCCTATCTCAGACTTCGCCAAATCCCTTTTGCAATTGGGTGGTCCTAACTCACAGTTCGCTTAATAATTTTTAGTGGGTGGTGGTGTCCTGTGTCTTCGTGTCTCTGTGTCCTCCTGTCCCCGACGCGAATAAAATTCGACTTGAAAAGGCGCGGCGCGAGTTTTTCTTCTAGCAACGCTGAACTCGCCAAGAAGAAGGGAATCCACGTTATGTAGGCACCAAGCTTAAAACGAAGTGGTCGTAAAAAGCGGCTTCGCGCTGGCGGCGAAACTAATTCGCATTTCGAACTTGCGCTGCCTATACCTGATAATTTTTGCGTCCTGTAGGTCCGGCGGTTAAAGTGTTAATGACATGAGCATTCAAGCAAAATCCTCGAGTTAGTACAAATAACGCTTTTCCTAGAAAACAGTAGATAGGGCTCTTTTAATCTTCGCCATACGACCTTGGTACTGGTAATCACCTCTGCGGGTTTTAAGGAAAGTGTGGACCTTAGGCCGGATTGATGAACATGACCTTACGTTTTAGACACCAGGTTCTGAAGTGACGAGCAACACGCGAGAGATTGGCCACTCTTCATCACCTGGTGTACACCCTATCCCGGCACCGACAGAAACCAACGGTGCCGGGAGTGAATCAGACAGATTCATCTTTGAACGCTTCTGACACAATATTCTAGCACGTGGCAACCGGTGACGGCACTGGGCACTTGCTGTACACCACCCAAATCGAGAGTGGGCAACCCCTCGGGAACACATATATCACATGACCCGACTTGATTGATTTACTGAAAAATAGTTTTCTATAAAAAACATGACATTTGTTTCAAAATCCGATATGTTCAAAATGAAATCGCATCAATTCATCACCAAATAATGATCGAGAGACATGTGCTCAGACACAAGTTTTTGAATTCACAACATATTTACAAATCTAGACAAGAACGCAAACTATAAGGCAACAAGAAGGAGCACACAAAAAATCTAACACAACCATAATCTCACGGCAGTTGATATAGTCTGTCGAAAGATCTCCATAGCAAAAGCTCACTTCCCGGTACATGGGTTGGAAGGACAGCATCAACACCGGCAAGTAGTGTAATCGTATTTTTACTTCCCTTGACTCGGGACACAAGTGTAAGGGTCAATGTTTCCTAGCGGTCATTAGCACAACTATATGCTTTCATAATGTGACCGTAGATGGCGTGTGGCCACATTCACGGTTCTAGGCCATGACTATCCTTGAAACGGGTCCTGTGGGGAAAGGTCTCAATTCGTGTCGACGAAGGATCGCCGTGCGCCTAGCCAAGACCCAGTAACGGCACTAGCGCCACACGCAACAAACATTGTTGATTGGTTGACATAGGATTTGAATAAAGTTTTTGATTTGTTTGAGACACGTTTCTCTTTCTTCTTAAGGTTCAGTGGCGTGTTCCGAACTTAAGTCATATAGAGTATTTCTGAGTAGCCGAAAATTATTGTTTTAAGATTTGCTTTGAACCTTCCCTAATTCGTTTTCTCCGACTGGCATTTGGGGGGCCCACGCATGTGCAGACCTATCTGTTGCATTATACTAGTATTACTATTAGTCTGGCAGCACATAGGACAGTCACTTTCCCCCCAAAAACGGTAAATCGCTAGTGGAAGTTCGGTTTTAAGCGCCGCCCAGTGGGATATTGTACGAACTCCACCGAATAAACAGACGCACAGGATCGTACGACATACTCGAGACTCGTATTAGACAGGAAAGAAACGTTTTCTTACTTTTCTTGCGTGCCTTAGGGGATAGGGAGAATTAAATAAAAATACGATTACTGCTCCTTAAGGTAGGCTACGTACACATAGTCAGATTTTCTTAGTAGGATGGGAATTCCCTCCAAAGTTTTGACGCATCGCATGCAGGTCTCCCCACAGTGACGCGAATTCGGCAAATGAAATCTTATCAGACCTGAGCAAAATAACACTAGCGAGTAGCGCCAAGACATATGCTTTCCATGTTTCACAAACGGGCCATAGTCGTGCGCCATCCGTTACGCTTGCGGCATTTAAAGCGAGACAAACTTGCTGGTTTGCAAATTTCTGGTAGAGCTAAGATGTGGTCTGCAGACATCGTGGAAACAGGGGAAGTTTTATCTTTTTTTTGCTGTTTTCAGAATATGAAGTTATTGGAGCCACTGCTGTGAGTTTCAGTAGGGACGTTCTCTATCGCTAGTGGTGCTAGTGTGCTGCTACTCGAGCGTGTGTCACTTTTTTCAAGTCTTGGCGCTACTCCCTAATGTTATTTTCCTCTGTATCAGCATATGTGTGCACCTAGCTTTACACTATCAATGTGGTCTCCGCTTTACATAGCTGAGGTATCTTCCCATTTGTACTACAATACTGTCAATGTATTTGTTGATCATTCACCGAAGGTAAGGCAGTTTTAATAAATACTTGGATATGATCATCCAGCTGCAGCACAGAGCGTGTTCTACCCTTCTAACAATAGAAGTATTAGTTACTATTTTCGTTCCAACCTCGTAAAAAGTTACTACGCTGACCGTTCCAACCTTCTCGAAATAGTAACCGATAGTGACTACTTGCTTACCATACTCGGGAGCGTAGTAAGTGGGGCAACTACGAACCTCTGTAACGTAAGTTGATAGGCTAGATTAGACCGTGGCATGATAACTTCGCCGAAAATAAGAAAAATGTTCCAGCCTTGACGCAAAGAAGCCAAATTCGTTGACGTCATGCGTAGTAACTACGGTAAGTAGGTCGGAACACGCTCACGGTCGGAAGTTTCATTTACACAAAGATGCGTAATTTCAACGGACGAGATAAGACACGTCGTCACGTGTGTTGACGTTACATATAATTTGGGTATGACCTCTCAAGTCTTATCTTTCGCTCACAGTAACGTTGCTAACCATGTTTATCGGTATGTGCACAGAAACGTAATAGGCTGTAAACACAATTTTGCTGCGGCATCAACAGATATAGTTATCTCATATATGTTGAAATAGCGCATCTTAGTGTAAATGTTACGAATCTAACCAGTGAATATCTAAATGAAGGCTGTGAGGATGAAGTATAGTCTTTAAAACCAAGCATATGAGCCCGGTCTAATTGTTATATCGGAATTCCATACAAGCGTGACGTCACTCCCTATATATATTTCACCTGAGAAAACGAAAAACTGTAGTTTTATTCCTGTCGGTGAATATATATTTGAATATAAATACAGAGCCGAGCGGCCAGCGAGGCACCGATCTCGTTTACACTCATAAAACGACCTAGGGACAATCACGTCCTACGTTAGACTTCGGTCCCAATCGCATGACGCCACCAGGTAAGTCACGACTGTATGGCATTCGGACACAATTAGTCGACATCATGAGCCCTAAATTCAGAACCAAACTGGTTCCACAAAACCTCTGATACCAAAAACATCATTCATAGGCCTATGACAACTATTATTTAGTGGAAACTTCTGGGGTTGAAAACTTTCTGACTTTCAAACTTTTTTTTTCGTGCCGGACAAAATCCTCAGCTATAAATTAAGTCAGACAACCGTCTGATCTCAAAAGAACAAACATACAAAAGAATGGGAGCGCCTATACTCAAGTAGGAAGTGTCATAAAGCGACAGCAAACTGTATGTCTTGCTGGATGGCCTGAACTCAACTGTGTAATTTTCAATACTTACAGCGGCCATTGTTGGCAACGATTCTTAAGCTTGGTTCACATAAAGCCTAAATTTTGTAACAAAACTTGAAAATCCGAAGCACATCCAGAAAAAAAAAGAATGCCGCTCCATTCTGACAGGTTATCGTGCAAAAACAAATGAAATTGTAATTTGAAAATCCCGTGCATTTTGTATTATCAGAATTTTGGGATGTAATTGTAAGGAGTTGGACGACGGAATGTCCAACAGGGAAGCAAAATTCTTCGGCGAATTACAAATTTTCGTTTACCCTTTGGGTGAAGATGATCAGGGGTTATACCCCATTCCAGCATTGGCCGCAGCAGTAAGTATACAGTTATTTGTACCACTTCGTACTCCTGGTTCGAAATCGGCCATTCTCTCATCCAGGGTCAAAATAATGACCATAACTTATGCTAATCACTGACCAAATTAAAATTCGAATTTCCAAGCCCATACCCCTTGATTTACATATTCTCTATCCCGAAGAAAAAGATTTGTCTAGTTTCCAGAACTAGAAGTTCTTGGTTTTCTGAGAAAAATATTCACAGCGGAAGCTAGTTCAAAACTTTCGTATGTAAACTTCGTACCGGACATGAAGCCGTACCTGCCAAGACCGAGAACTGGCAAAAAGAATACAAATCTCAGCTAACACACACTGTAAAAGGTTTATCCGAGTAAGGATTAAAGTTAACCGCAGTATTTGCTACTGGGATTAATCTTATCTCTACTGAGATAAGATTAATCCAAATTAGAGATAAGATTTTCTGGAGACAAGATTAATCCCAGTAGAAAATACTGCAAGATTTTTTTTTGTACACTGTAGGCTACATCTACCTAAACAAAACCCCGGCAGGCACAACAATAAATGAACGGTTGTACCAATTCCTTACCAGGCTTCCAACGTTACCTAAAACAGCAGCTCTGGGCGTGTTCCACCCTTCTAACAATAGTAACTATTAGTTACTATTGTCGTTCCAACCTCGTAAAAAGTTCCTACGCTGCGTTCCAACCTTCTCGAAACAGGAACTATTTGCTTACCATGCTAGGGTACGTAGTAAGCGTGGTAACTACGCCTTTCTTTAACGTGATTGGTCGGATTCACCCGTGGCATAATATTCTGCTGGAAAATAGAAAAATCTCGTTCCAGCCTTGACGGTTAAAATCCAGAATTCGTCATGTCATGCGTCGTAGATACGGTAATTGTAGGGTGGAACACGCTCTATGACCCCGAGCTAAAGTCCGCAAGAGTCTCCAATTGCGTTCTACCCGTCTACAAAAACTTCAGCCTTCCACACAGCCACCTAGTATACAAAATATCCAGGGCAGACTTCTCAAACTTCAGTCAGCGTTGCCATTCGATCAAAAACATCACTATACACGTAGAAGAGGATGTAAGCGTTTTTCGATGCATCTTCACTGACAACGCTGGACTCGCTAAGCTGTGAAACCTCTGTGTCGTCATAGTGCCGCCAAATCTTCTCGGAAGGGCTAAAGACGTCAGCAATATAATGACCTAAAACAAAAAATTCAACTTTTCTTCGATTATAAATAATAAGGCAATAGTCATACATAAGATGGCAATATTCCATAGCCACAACCAATCACAATAAAACAGTAAATCACTGTGGGGGATACGTTTGTCACTTTTATCCAATATTTTAATTCTAGTTAATTTAAATAATATTTTCAAGTTGTACGTGTAGATGAAGTTAAGTCAAATTATATTTTCAAGTTGTACGTGTAGATGAAATGTCTACTTATATAATTGTCATATGTTATTTGTGTGAATGACGATCCAGTGCTAGCGTGTATAATACAAGCTATTAAAGGAAATAAAGTACATTATTATTACTTGATCAGAACTTCGACAAACGCTTGTACAAGGTTCTTTTCTGTACGCTCGGTTCTTGTACTGATGAGGTTCAGAACCGGGACTTCTTGTACTTTAGCTCGAAGTAATCTAAGTTTTGACAGACAATATGGGGCTGAAAATTCAAGGTTCAAGGTTTTAATTACACATCTGTATAAAATCATCATAAATATAGGGTCATGCCGGAGACACTAGGTCGATTGAAAAAAAAACGGGAGCGCAGGTTATTTCCGACATTAGTACAATGAGTAACAAGTCGGGCTGCTAAGGTTGGGAGGCGGAATTCATTGAGGAGGAGGATATGAGGACCTTGCCCTGGCAGCAGATAACTCTCAAGGGTCTCTTCTGAATCCCAGGGCTCTCTTCTGAATAGGAAGTGCGACTTAGGCGGGAAAATACCAAAGGACATCCCATATTTACCTGAATGAGCTGAACTTCCAATGTGCTGAATAACACCGACTAGCCGATAACTGCTCGGTGTTTTTTGTTCTGAAGAGGTAGGTTCAGGTTTCGCTGTTGTTTCACTGACATCGATGCCTTCATCACTGGCCGGTGATTTTGGAGGACTGCAAATAACAGCGAATGAAATCTCAATAATCACGTGTCACGAGGCGAAAGCTGTTTTTGAAAAATACACTATTTTGGCGGAAATATAATGACCTAGTGGTCTTCCGATACTCCTTCTTTCCAAGATTCGAGGCTAATTATTATTCCTTATTTCTCACTGAATAATGGAACACGTTAACAAATTTAATTTAGTTAAAAAAAAAATTATAAGTGATGATTTAACCCGTAATATCTTTAAAGGATACCTTAACAATGAAACCATACTTGAACACACCATGGAGAATGCATTTACAGACATGGCCACGGACAGCATTCTTCTCCTGAGCGTGACGTTTTCAAAATAGGGATGTTCGTTTCCGGAGGTTTGCACATGACAAAAAGCGCAATTCATTCAAATCTTCTACAGCGCTGGTCGGATCATATTGGAATTTCTTCTAGAGATACGGTTGAGCTTAACTGGTTAAAAATATTCCAGAAGAAGGGTTGATTGGAGACATTTGTTGATTTCTAAAATTATTCGGTACTGGAATAAGGACAGATGCAAAATGGAGCAAAAATCATAGCTTGGAAACTGCTTGGTCGTATTAGGATTGGGTTTTCTGCAGGCAATGTTAACGGAAGTCATACAGATAGGGATGATACTTGGTATTCTTCATTCAGGTGTCGTTTACATACATAACAAGACCAAAGGTGTCGATAGGATCCCAAAAATCTAAGATTTGAACCAGACAATTGGGTCTTGTCTTCGCCAGGCTAATCATCAAAGAAAACCGATTTCAGATATTCCATCTATCTATCAATCTATACCTCTATAAGCCATATCTATTTTGACGATACTGACCAAAACTTCCTGCTTTACTTCTGCCAAATTTGCGGTTTCGCTCGAATTCCGAGCGAACTACTAGTCCAGCAAAAAAAGAAAATTCAGAAACGAATCCAGCGTATCTCCTTATCCTATAAAGAACATCTAATCAACATTAAATAAAAATTTGACTTAATACAACCAGATTCCAGACTAATTATATGTCCGGGTAAATAATGATTGTCATATACAAACTCGACTCAGCGTCTCTTCTTACCCCTAAATCTAACATCTCATCAACTTGAGATAAAACTTTTGCTTTTGACATATATTCTGGTTTTGGCCGGATTCCAGGCGAATCTAGTAGTCCGGCGAGAAAATGGTTTTCACCATTGTGTTCAACATGTCTTCTTACTCCTGAATCAAACATTTAATCAACTTCAAATGAAACTTTTACTTCTAACCAACTTTCTGGTTTTTGCCAGATTCCGGACGAACTACTTGTCCAGCGAGAAAATGGTTTTCACCATCGTGTTCAGCATGTCTTCTTACTTCTAAATCAAACATTTAATCAACTTCAAATGAAACTTTTACTTTCAAAAAACTTTCCGGTTTTTGCCGGATTCCGGACGAACTACTTGTCCGGCGAGAAAATGATTTTCACCATCGTGCTCAGCATGTCTTCTTACCCCATAGTCGACTATCACATTAGCTCTTTAAAAATATTTTTGTTTGTCCCTTAATTTGAACCCCCTCCCGCACCCCCAAATGTAGGGCTACAGAGCCCATCTACGAACTCGACCTTACCCTTGACCCAAACAATCCTCACACCAAGTTTCATCAAAATATCTCATTCCCTTCGAGAGTTATCGTGCTTACAGACGGACGGACAGACGGACGGACGGACAACTTTTGCGATGTTATAGGTATCCCTCCACTTACGTTCTGGGATCCCAAAAATAGCTTTGGATATGTCAATTCAAATAAGGACACTTCAAGCACTATCAATCTACTCCACAGGTCAATATTACTTATCTGATAACATTAAAATTTCTAAATAAAATAATCAAGTTCATAAATCAATAAACAATCAATAAACAAAAGACAGGTCAAAATTACGTGCCGTAGCTCGTTGAAAGAGTAGAAGAGTAGCTCGTAGAGTTAGTTTTCTGAACCCTGTGTATTTTTTTTATAGTATTTATAGTGTCTCTGAATGGATCAACTGATTTAAATATAACTTTGTTGAAATATTATATTATGTTGGTCCTCAGTTTTGACGGAAATAAATGAATAAATAAAAAATAAAAAAATCTACCATTCCTCAACAACAATATAACGTATATAAAAGCTGTCTCGGGATTTTAAACAACATGATGGCGCCCACATGAATGAAATTCGTTGAAGCCTATACTGAAGTCTCGCAATCTCAAGCCCACGACAAATAATAGGCAGCACCAATACTTCTGAAAAGACTCCACAAAACAAATATGATATGATATTTATTACTCTAAAAGCTCGGCGCAATGGCAATACAAAGAAAAACATACAAAATAATTAGGACGATCACTTAAAACTACAAAAAAAAACTCTGTGAGTCATAGACAACTTGAGGAATCTACCCACCTTCCTTATGGTGATAAAACATTCATTCTTCAGCATTTGCTCCATCCATTCCTGATCACACTCATTTACTCCAGATATTTATCTCCTTAAATCATTCAGTTCCCTACATTCACACATAATATGTCGCACACACTCATTCATATTTCCATATCTATATCTTCATGTATCTAGTCATTATATCCAGTTAAATAACTAAATAGAGAAATCTCTAAGCCTCTGTGGAATACTATCTGAACGAGAGCTCTACTGCTCGGAGTAAAATTCTTAGCCGACGGCAGAGCAGAAATAGTATTTCTAAAGCGGACCCTATTAGTACGACCAATCATGGAGACCTTTAAGCGGCCATCGCAATGTAATTTTAAGCTAAGGTTCACTTTGAGCGTGTTCCACCCTACTTACCGCAGTTACTATGCATGACATGACGAATTCTGGCTTTTTGCCGTCAAGGCTAGAACAATTTTTCTATTTTCCAGGAGAATATCATGCCAAAAGGCGAATCCGACCAATCACGTTACAGAGATGCATAGGTACCACGCTCATTACGCTCCTGAGTATGGTAAGCAAATAGTTACTATTTCGATAAGGTCGGAACGGTCAGCGTAGTAACTTTTTACGGATAGTTAATATTATTAGAACGGTGGAACACGCTCTTTAACTGTTCAAACGAATGCAGACCTCGTGCGTGTCTACAAATAATACCCACGCTGTTCTTAAAGTCTTGTTTTTTCTGTCTTCTGTGCTTAATTGACTCATCAATTTTAATTATAACAATAAACTGCTTTAAGGGAAAATAAAACGCTTACTCTTTTTCGCTGGCCTTCCAGGCAGCCGGGAATCGGGTCTTCGACGTCACGAATCTGCTCACATCTATCGTCGAAGCAATCTCGATCGGGTTCGTCACCTTCTCTAGGTTTCCATCCCGATAAACGTATCTCTTCAGCTGAATCATCAGTACTCTATTAAATAAAGATGTTCAGCAGACATAAAACAGTCACAAATGGTCAGCTGAGTATCTGTAGTGCTTTGGTCCAACGACCAGGGTCGGGTCCGGGTGCTCGCAAAGTTCAAGTTCTGTTTATTTCAAATTAAATTGAACATAAGAGCCAATTTGGCAGAGAGAAGGCTCGAGGCCAAATGGCGGACATTTTCTTCTACTACAAACTATAAGACTGGAAAGGATTTTCGGCACCACATCAATTCCATATGAAAAAGGTGAGATATTTCATTTTTTGGAAAATATGGCCGCGCGGTTGTGATCACGTGTCCGCAGCATAGGTATCATATCTACATGAGTTTCTGAAGAAATTCGAAACATTCTAAATCAGTTGTTTCACCGCCCCATGTAACTCACCGCATTATGTATGGACCCCTTATTATATTTTAGAATAGTGTGTTATTCGTGATTGTTGGGTATGGCGGCGTTCATACGCTGTATTTGTGTTGCGAGAGCAACACTTTGGTTTTGTCCTCGTTTTTTTTTTTTTTTTTTTTTTTTCCTATGACTCCGATTTCATTTTATTCCTGGTAACTGAGAAGGGTCTAACCTGTGCGGTTTTTACGGAAAGTGTGGACCTTAGGCCGGATTGATGAATATGACATTACGTTTTGGAAAGCTCCGTAGAACTCTTGCCTGGGGCCAATAAGGATGGTTTTTGCTTGTCATCGAGCCAGAGCCTACGGTTTGCGAAGTGAAGTGGAGTTGTATAGCCTATGTCAGAGAGGACTATCTGAAGTTGTGTAGCGAACCTTTCGTTTCATCAAAAGATGTTTCTGCTTTCGAGTGGAAAGCTCCGTTCTAGCACGCAAGCAGGCAGGCACCAGTTTCAAATTGAAGATGGACTAAAATCTATAAGTGTTAAATATATGCGGCAGTTACCCGGCCCCATAGCCAACATATCTTCTTTGAGTGATAAATAGAAAAATCTACAGAGACAAAAAAGTGGCTTTTTCCCACGGGTCCGAAAGTGCTGCCATCTATTGTTTCTGTCCATGTCTGCGACGATTTCAGCTGAGTTTATAATTTTTTTTTTTTGCACTTTGGTTTGTGGTAGAGTAACGGTATCAGATGTGCCTCTTAAACTTTAAAAGTTCTCTCATTGCTAAAGAAACTAGAGCTTATCCTTTGCTCCTTTCTAAGTCGTGACGTTAGAAAGTTGGCCTACGGCAAAAAAGTCAACTTTTGAACTAAGACAGGTAGAATTTTTTTTTCGACGGCAATCGATAGCCATTGATGAGCTGATCAAAGTATATGTCATCCATTTTTTGGTACAAAAGTTCCTTCATGAGATACACCAATTTGAAAATTTCAAAGGGGTTGACAACTTCATAGTAAGGTACATTGAAACCAAAAATAGGCGATACCAGTTATGATACATATAGGGGACTTTTAAGCAACAGTCGACTGTTAGCCCATAATCATCTTCGGTAATGAGGGGTTTGCAGCTTTTGCTAGTTGGTATACCTGTTATTTGTTTCCGGTGAATTCGATGGTAAGAACAATTTGGTTCCCAATGGTAAGATATGCAAGGGACTTGTAAGTAATAATCGGCTGTTATGCTACAATCATCTTCTGCGATGATGGGTTTGCAGCTTTTGCTAGCTGGTGTACCCATTATTTGTTTCCGGTTAACTTAATGTATATCACGGGAGAGGGACTTGGTAAGTAGGAATCGGTTCACGAGGGGCTAGGAATTTCTGCAAATGGGTGCACATTGTATTCGATTTCTATAAATCTGACGGTAAGAAAGTTTGTGTCGATGGTCTATCAATGTAACCGAGGATTAACTGTTTACAAAACGGATACAAACGAAAATGTAAAGCAATGAGGTAGTTTCATAATAATTAATAGTGTCATCTATGGTATTTTAATCCTGAAAAGTTACGGATAGCTTTCTATTACCAACTAGATTATATAAGATATTGTTCCAAGTTTTCATCCGTCACGATGCCTACGATTGAAAAGGATAAAGAACAACTGACTGCAAAGTTAATTTAGTCCCTTCTTCCTATATTATTTTGTTGTTGTCTCTACAACGCTGAAGAATACCTTTTGATCATGTGATTAATTTTTTTTAGAACATCCCGTTTAAAAAGCTTATGCTATAATCATCTTCAGCGAAGAGGGGCTTGCAACTTTTGATAGCTGGTATATCCATTATTTGTTTCCGGTGAATTTGATGTCAATCACGGGAGAGGGACTTGTAAGTAAGAATCGGTTCACGAGGGGCTAGAAATTTTTGAAAATTGGTGCACATTGTATTCGATTTCTGTACATATGACAGTAAGAAAGTTTGTATCGATGGTCTATCGCTATAACCTAGGATTAACTGTTTACGCAACGGGTACAAACGATACGGTAATGTAAAACATAAGGTAATTTTGTAATAATTAATAGTGTCATCTATGGTATTTTAATCCTGAAAAGTTACGGATAGCTTTATAATATCAACTAGATTATATAAGATATTGTTCCAAGTTTGAAAAGGATAAAGTTCAACTTCGACGGCAATCGATAGCCGCTAATGAGCTGATCAAAGTATATGACATCCATTTTTTGGTAAAAAAAATTCCTTTATGAGATATACCAGTTTGAAAGTTTCAAGGGGTTGACAACTTCAGTAGTAAGGTACAAACTGAAACCAAAAATAGGCGATACCAGTTGTGAGACATTTAGGGGACTTGTACGCGACAGGCGACTGTTAGCTCATAATCATCTTCGGCAATGAGGGGTTTGCAGCTCTCGCTAGTTGGCGTACCTGTCATTTGATGAACAATTTGGTTCCCAAATGTAAAACATGCAAGGGACTTGTAAGTAATAATCGGCTGTTATGCTACACAAATCTTCAGCGATGAGGGGTTTGCAACTTTTGCTAGTCGGTGTACCCATTATTTTTATCCGGTGAACTTGATGTCTATCACGGGAAAGGGACTTGTCAGTAGAATCGGTGCACGAGGGGCTAGAAATTTGTTCAAATTGTTGCACATTGTATTCGATTTATATAAATCTGACGGTAAGAAAGTTTGTATCGTTGGTCTATCGCTGTAACCTAGGATTTACTGTTAACGCAACGGGTACAAACGATACTGTAATGTAAAACAAGGTAGTTTCGTAATAATTAATAGTGTCATCTATGGTATTTTAATCCTAAAAAGTTACGGATAGCTTTATAATACCAACTAGATTATATAGGATATTATTCCAAGTTTTCATCCGTCACGATGTCTACGATTGAAAAGGATAAAGTTCAACTGACTGCAAAGTCAATTTAGTCCCTTTTTCCGATATGCTTTTGTTGTGGTTAGGGCAATCGATAGCCCTTGAAGAGCTGATCAAAATATATGCCATCCATTTTTTTGAACAAAAATCCTTCATGAGATAAACCAGTTTGAAAGTTTCAAGGGGTTGACAACTTCAGGAGTAAGGTACACACTGAAACCAAAAATAGGCGATACCAGTTATGAGACATGTAAGGGACTTGTAAGCAACAGTCGACTGTAAGCAACAGTCGACTGTTAGCTCATAATCATCTTCAGCAACGAGGAGTTTAAAGCTTTTGCTAGTTGGTATACCTGTTATTTGTCTCAGGATATGTATTCGATGGTAAGAACAATTTTGTTCCCAATTGTAAGACATGCATGGGACTTGTAAGTAATAATCGGCTTTTATGCTATAATCATCTTCAGCGATGAGGGGTTTGCAACTTTTGATAGCTGGTGTATCCATTATTTGTTTCCGGTGAATTTGATGTCAATCACGGGAGACGGACTTGTAAGTAAGATCGGTTCACGAGGGGCTAGAAATTTTTGAAAATTGGTGCACATTCTATTCGATTTCTGTAAATATGACAGTAAGAAAGTTTGTATCGATGGTCTATCGCTATAACCTAGGATTAACTGTTTACACAACGGGTACAAACGATACGGTAATGTAAAACAATAAGGTAGATGTGTAATAATTAATAGTGTCATCTATGGTATTTTAATCCTGAAACGTTACGGATAGCCTTCTTCCGATATTGTTTTGTTGTTGGTTTTACAACGCTAAAGAACAGCTTTTGATTATGTGATTATTCTTTTTAGAACATACCGTTTTAAAAGCTTCGATAAGTTGACAATTTCAGCATTTAACCGACAGCGAAGAAACAAAACCAAAGTGTTGCTCTCGCAACACTTTAGTCGGCGAAGCCGGACAAAGGTTGCCGCAACACTTCACGTTGCCCGGGCATAGTAGGTCTAGTTTTAACTGTATTTGTAGTTAGATCGGTAGTTAGTTCACCTGTGCTCTGCGCTCTGCTCGATTTGTGCAAACAAATATTCCGTAGAAGTAGTTTGACCAATAAATGAACCTGAATCTTTGAATTTCAATAACCGGAACGGAGGAAAACTGGGATAAGCACTTCAAATTGGTTAATTTCTCATCAGCAAATTAATTAATTGAAATTAAATTAGATCAATCTACTCGACAGGTCAATATTACCTATCTGATAACATTAAAATTTTTAAATAAAATAATCAAGTTCATAAATAAACTATATCAATAAACAAAAGACAGGTCAAAATTACGTACCATAGCTCGTAGAAAGAGTAGAAGAGTAGCTCGTAGAGTTAGTTGACAAGTGCCAATTAATTTGCTCGTGCATGAAATGTTGTGCCGCATTTATTTTGAAATTAAATTAAATTAAATTAAATATCTTGAATCCCAATGCAAAGTACTTGTTAATCGAAAGGCAACACTCGTTCAGAGGCTGCGTGAAGCCGAAGGTTTTGTTTGTTTAGTTCCCTACAATCCAAGTTGACAAAAAAATACGGTCCATAAATATGAGCCGGAACCTAGCCTACGCGCACTGTCCCCACTGGTTGCTGATATACACTGAGGTTGGAATACAGCTTCACTATCGGACAATCTGAGACAATTGCGGGAAATCGCCTGACGAGGATCTATAACACGGATAGCGGTAAAAGTCAAACATTTTTCAGTTTTCCATCATCATCATCCAAAAAAGTATGGCCATTGGGTTCGGCTTGGCGGGAGTCTGAGCTCTCCCTCAAATTCCTCTGCATTTCTTGAGAGTAGCATTCATCTCGGCCCAAGGTTGCCCTAACCTAACCTACCCTGTACCCAGCGATTCAACCAAACCAACCATCAAGTTATCAACCACAAGGAAGCCGAAAGGGTCCCATCCTGGAACTCAGGTGCTGACACATTCAAAGAAGAAGAAGAAGGCTTCCGTCGATCCCTTCCGGCCTTTCGTTTGCAGTTGTCTCTTCTGTGGGTTTCGGACTTCTAGCAGCCAGCCGCTGTTGCTAGGGCGGAGGGGCTAGTAGATTCCTCTCTCTATCAGTATTTTGATGATACAGCCATACATCTGTTGCTCCTGTCTTCTCGTGAGCTTCATGTTGTTGATGGCACATATATTTACGGCAATTTTCAGTTTCTGGCACATCTTCTTTAGTTCTCCGGAATGTTGAGGGGCAATACTACACTTGAATAGGGAGTGGTTGATGCTTTCTACTTCGCTCAGACACGACCGGCAGTTGGGATTTGTTCTAAGACCCCATTCGAATAGTGTGCTATGCATCATCACGGTTTCCGTACGGAGTCTGTAGTAGATGACTTGTTGCTCTCTATTTTGGAAGGGTGACGGTGGGAATTAGTATTTTATGTTTGGTGTCATTTTTCTCAGGATGTCCCTCATTGTGCGTATTTGCAGCAGGTTTCCGGCTGGGGGTGGTTCTTCTCCTGCTTAGCTGGCGAGCTTGTCTGCCGTTTCGTTATGCTGTATCCCTTTGTGACTGGGAATGTGCTGGAATTTACATTTGATGGCTTGCTCCTGAATTTGCTTGAGTGATTTAATGATCTCCTTGAGATCAGTATCCTCATTCTTCTTGTTGATACTGCTGATGAGAAGAAGAGAGCTGATGAAAATCGAAAATGGGGACCGTAAACATAAGTCTGTCCGCGCTTTGCTGGGATCTCCGGCCGTAATTCCAACCTTTATAAATTATAAAAGTTGGGTCCCGCAACCGGTACTTGATATCGCAGACCCTACACTAAGTGTCGATAATCTGGTAGCGAACCTCAATAATAAGGATGTTGCACACCCCTGAATGGGTATTCTTTTTTTATAAGATTTGTTGGATCTTGTATCTAGGTTAATGTTGTTTTGTTTTTGTAGTCGTTTTTTTCTTTTTCTTCTTTTCATATAGTCCATCCTTTGGGCGTTGATGGGCAATAAAATATTTCATTCATTCATTCAATCCTTCACACAGCGTTAACGGATTGATAGCTTTCAGTGCCATCAGAAGTTTTTTTTAACGCACCCCAGGTGGTAAGACAGGGGAAAATGCGAATTTGAAAACACATGGCAGACTCAGCTTTGAGCGAGGTCAAAGACTTTGGTAGAAACGACGCCCTACGAGGCATTAGTTGCGTTTTTTACTCGAATTCTCCTTGCGATTTTCCTATTTCGCGTTTTTGGACTACTCAGATGGAGCGAATTGTTTCTTGCGTTTTTTTCAGAATCGAGAACGGGGAAAGCCTCGCGATTCTGCAGAAGGCTTCGATGGTGAATTCGCGATTCTCCTCTCTCCGTTCTCCTCCCTGATTGGTCAACAGAGTGCGGGTGTTCAATATGCATAAACACGTATACCGGGTTGCGGACGAGCTGCCAAATTAGTGTTTTAGTCAAAAGCGAGAATGTAGAAGCCAGAGGAGCAAAAAACGGTAATTTGTACATCAAGGATTCACAAGCGAGAATTCAGAACGGAGAATTTTGATAAAAAACGCAACTATTTTCGTGTATGACCAAAGTCTTTGTTCTTGCCAAACCAGACTTCCGATAAATCTTGAAGCTTATTACCTTGGAAGTGTAGAGAATTTCGAATCTGCCTTATTTTTTGTCTTCTTCCCACAATTTTCACATCTACTTTCTCGTTCTTCTATCATCGCTTCACAGAGCGCTTCCGCCAATGGCAGGGGCTCCGGTTCGGGGCTCGCAGCGCTGTAGCGAATTACGAAAGGTTCTTCTGATTCTTCATCTGGGGACGATGGCGATTCCTTCTCTCGATGAACCGGAAGCCACAGTGAGTCGGCAATCTGTTCTTTCTCGTCGGACTTTTCTCCACATCTAAAACAAACCGCCCGTTTTTACTGAGAGCCCCATCCAACGTCTAAAACTTGTATTAAAAAGAGCGTGTTCCACCTACTTACCGTTGACGTATGACGTCACGAATTTTGGCTTCTTGGCTTCAAGGCTGGAACGTATTTTCCTATTTTCGCAAATATATCACTCCACGGGGTAATCCAGCCAATCATGTTACAGAGATCCGTAGTTACCACGCTAACTACGCTCCCGAGCATGGTAAGCAAGTAGTTACTATTAGTTACTGTTTGGAGAAGGTTGAAACGGTGAGCGTAGTAACTTTTCGTGGAGGTTTGAACGGAAATAGTAACTAATAGTTTCTATTGCAGAAGGGTGGAACATACTCAACAAAAATATCTCGTTAGGCTATACTTTGCTGCTTGTGTAACGGGCTTGAGCTTTTGTCGGCATGAAAGTTTGAGAGGAAGTATTCCGATCGGTTCGATTGGACGTTGGATTTCGGAACAGAATATGATTACCAGATCAGGGTTGACACAACAAACAAGCTTTTGTTAGAAGCTGATAGTTTCACAAAAATGTGCCGACAAAAAATTGTGACAGAAAAAAGAAAAACAGTTTCTTGCACTTTCTCGTGCGACTTCTTTTCTCGTTGGCTTCTGCCTGTTCAGGCGGGTCTTTCCCTATTCCGGAGAAAGAAGTAAGGGGTTTCTGATTGACACGCGTGTGAATCGTGAAAAAGGATCACCAATAAACGATCGAGCGGGTTGGGGCGGCAGTGTTAAGTTTTATGATATGGTAGGATGTGATATATCTACCGACAAAGCCCGAGGGCCGTGCCAATTCAAAAGAAAAACCTTGGCCATTTTCGAAATCCAAACTAAACAAGATGATAGCTTACGGAACCAATTGGCTAACTCCATAAAGTATCCATCCCTCATCACTGCAACCATCCACTCCTCCTCAAAACACTTCTTCCCTCAACTCATCCAATTACATTCGAACATCCACACATGGGGCATAGTGGTAAGGCTCAACCCGACTTAACCACCTTACCACATACCCCCTCCTATACCCTAGCGGTAAAAAAACAGCCCTCATAGTTATCACCCACGCTAACCTCTCCACATTCAACCCTCCAATAAAATAAATACCCCCCCCCCCCCCCCGCTGACAGGTTCTTGGATGATGAGAATATCGATGTTACGTCCCTTTTAAGTTTACATATACACGAAACTGTGACGAAATATAACATTTAAAACGGTCATAACATAAATACATCCAACATAATAATTAACACTAGGATGCGTACATAAATTATGCTTTAATGTTCTCAACTTCTGACTGTGTGGTTACCGAAAAATAAAATGATGATGCAATATTTTCAGCTTTGAGTAATGAATAGCAGAAGGATACAATCAATGTGATTCTAAATTAGTGAACCTTTATGGAAAATACTTGTTGAGTGTTTCGCGATTATTTCATATTTCTTTGTCCTTTTCTATTGCACTTACGCCCTTGGGCAGTGTGTCTGTAGTTAGTATTTGATTTGCATAATATTTTTGTACCATGGCCCGTTGGGCTTTCCATGTACAATACATATATACATACATACATTCAATCTTCATAGCAGTCTAAAATTTATGCGGTTTCATCTAAAACATGTAGACCAATTAGATAAACAATTCATTGGAAAGGGATTATATAAGCATTACAACAAGACGAAGAGCTTCGAAAAAGAACATCTTCCTAGATAAAATATTCAAGAACTGATGGAGTTGGCCTCAAAGATTTAAAAATTTACTTACTCCCCACAGTAGAACTCTTCGAAGAGCTTGAACTCAAAGTTGGATCGAATAGGGTTGTTCGAAACGCTAGGAACTTCTTCATCTGACCCGTCCGTATCGTTTTCAGAGTACTCAGGTGTCATCATTACTGAGGCTGGTTGACCTGGGGATAGCAGACTGGTTCAGAAACTAAAAGCTTAGCTGTTGCTACAATGTTATTGACTACAATGTTACACTGATGAGACAATGTAACATTCATGTGACAATGTTACACTTATGTTACACATTGACCTTGTGCATCAAGAACTTACCCACTGTGAGTGAAAATCTGAAATTGCATTAACTCTTAAAGGACCCCTCGCACTATTTACTCTTCAACTTACAGTGTTTTAAAATATTTTAATACTTTAAAACTATAGGCCATGCCTTCAACAGATAACCCACGGTTTTTGCTGTTTTAAGCCTTTTCCGAGATCCGTTGACTTGTAGAGAAAACAGGGTAGCAATTTACATAGCCGGTTTTCTGATGGAAAAACTTCTTGCAAACAACCGTCGAGAGCGTGATATACATCGAAGGTAGCAAAACACGACCTGTGAGAAAATCAGCGTGGTCTTGTTAGAAAGGTTAGAATGTACCGTACGAAATTGGGGTCTCCGGGTTCAGAAATATATGGAGTGATTATGGAAGTAGGCTGCGTTAGTATTATAGGTGAGACAGGTCCTTTAAGAGCGTTAGGTGTTCAACTCATAAGGGAATGTCCGGAGGAGCGAAAGTCCGGAGGGATAGGGTTGAAATAGACCCATCACAATGTTTTGTTGCTTGCAATTCGTTTTGTAAAAAAAATGTGTTATAGTTGTCGTAATCATGATGGCAATCTGAAAAAAAGTCGCCAGATGGCAACTGCATTTACTACTATATTAGTTGTGTTTTTGCAGATACCATGGTATCTGATACCACGGTCTAAAGTCGTTTTTGCAGTTATCGTGGTATCTGATACCACGGTCAAAAGGAGTTTTTGCAGTTATCGTCGTATCTGGCCAGTTTTCGTGGTATCAGATATTCAGATACTACGGTCCGACCGTGGTAACTGGTCGTGGTATCTGAAAAAATCATTTCACTTTCATCAAATCCTGTCAGATTGGTGAGAAAGAAGCATAGCACTTCGTGATGCAAATGGATATCTGTTTTTCTTTTAGGATGACTTCGAAAAGTGCAATTTCGACAAAAGTAGTTTTTGCAGAGCACCGTGTATCAGATACCACGATAACTGCAAAAACGACTAATTGCAGATCCAATTACCGTGGTAACAGATACCATGGTATCAGCAAAAACGCAACTATTGATAACAAACCTCAGTTACGAACATTACAAAACTCGAGACAATACCGTGTTTACCATGGGATTTGCTGTACGTATCGTATTGCGTCTTCAGGAAGTCGAACAGCTGAATGATGAGTTCGTTGGCATCCTGCATCCGGTATCCAGCAAACTCTTCATCTAGAACTCCAAGAGCTGAATGCCACCTCCTGAAAACGAAGTGATTGTGAGCGTGTTCCACCCTTCTAACAATAGTTACTACTAGTTACTATTTCCGTTCCATCCTCAGGAAAAGTTACTACGCTGAGCGTTCCAACCTTGTCGGAATAGTGAACGTGCCCGAAAGCTTTTTGGTGCTGTAAATGATGCATTAATGCTGTATTTACTTTTCTTTTTTTGTCCGAAAGCTGTTACCTTTCTTTCTTCTCTGACACTTCTAGAATACCAAAATTTAAGTCAGGAAGAAGAAGAAGAAAAAAGAATTAGCAAAATGGATGAGCTACTGATATCCAACTTTTTTATCTTTCCGTTCTTCGTTGGCCATGATCGCCAGTTGTCTTAAATTTGGTATGTTTGCCGAATTGTCAGTTGTCTTTTTGGATTTGTTACGTTTGCCGCCGAAAACACTGAGAGAATCGCCGTACTCCTCAGTTTCTTCATGAAAATTTAGCATTCTTGCTGAATTTGTCGATGAATTTTATGCTGCATTAATTCAGCGAAAATTTAAGTCCGAAAGCGAAATGCTGCATAAAATGCTGAATTAATTCAGCATCTTCGTTCGTTTCGGAGCTTTCGGACACGTTCAGTAACTAATTGTTACTATTTGCTTACCATGCTCGGGAGCGTAGTAACTACGCATCTCTGTAACGTGATTGGTCGGACTAGCCCCTGGCGTGAAATCCTGCTGGAAAATAGAAAAATTGTTCCAGCCTTGACGGCAAAAAGCCAGAATTCGTGACGTCGTGCGTAGTAACTACTGTAAGTAGGATGGAACACGCTCTGTATTCTTGTTTGCTTCTTATATCAATGGCCTCCCACGACTCAGCTTTGCGGTTGAACCCGAACCAAACCGAAGGTTCTACTGGAAACATAAGGCGTTTTTCCGTTCTCCCACAAAAAGTTAATGGGTTGATTGTGGCTCAAAAAGAGTGTCTTTTGTACGGCCCACAATTGTATTTCCGTAACCAACAAGATTCTTGTGGCTCTAATTCAACAAACAACTGCGGAGATGATTGTCGATTTTGTGGCTCGATTCCGGCGGGAAATTCAATAGCAGCATAATAATGTCAAACAATAAAATTAACTACTTTCACAAGCTTTCAGACATAGAACTGAGGATCCTTTTTGAATGAATGAATGAATATATTTATTACCCATCTTTACATAAAAATGTCACTGATGGAGTATAAAAAAAGAAAAAGAAACAAAAAGGAAAAAGGAAAAAAGAAATGAACAACACACAAAATACAATTTTAAATTGGCACTACATAACGCAAACAAGAGAGACAGACAAAATATTAATAACTACTTAACTTCTACTTAATTGCTGGATAGAGGCTATTTAGAGGGTCGAGGGATTTCAGAAATCGAGCACGACGCTCTAAAGCAGCCACAATCGGATCTTGAAGTCCATGATTTAATGTAACGCGTCGATTACGAGACCACAGCGGCAGCCCAAGCAGGAATTTAGCATATTTGAAAAAAGTACATCTAATAGTCCTAACATCAGATGTGTTGAAAAGTTTCCAGAAAGGTGCTAGTGCAAGTGCATGCGGTAATGCAAGAGCATTATACAGCTGCGCTAGCACCAGTCTGTTGTAACGCACTTTCGAGGCGGCAAGCATACCATATGCTTTTCTGACTTTGGCGGTAAAATGCGCGATTAGGCCGGAACATGTCTTCCCCAGTGAGGACGAGTGGGTTAATTACTTTAGTGATGAGTTTTCACCCCCTGATATTATGCTAGAAGACAGATATGAAAGCCAGCTTAATCACAGCCTGTTACTAGAGAGGTCCGAAACCGGGTATGTGGTTACGACCACCAAACTACGCGAGGCTATCCGAAAGCTCAAGAAAAAGTATTCGCGTGGTGTCGATCAGCTATGTGGGATGCATTTATCATATACTAGTGAAATTCTTGCACAGCATCTATCACTTTTGTACCAAATGATATTTAACAGTGGTCTTGTTTCGGACGCTTTCTGCTCCGGGATAATTACGCCAGTCTGTAAGAAGGGTAAAGATCCTAGTCTGTATGAATCGTACCGTCCTATCACCGTTTCTCCTGTTCTTTGCAAAGTTATGGAGGCTCTGGTGATGGAAGAAATTAGGAGTACTTGCACTACCCCTGATTTTCAATTCGGCTTTAAAAAAGGTCAAGGTCGCGAACACGTGCACAGTCTCCTTGCAAATGTGATACTAGAATCTGATCGTTCGGATGAAAGTATCGTAATTGCGAGTCACGATGTACGTGGCGCCTTTGATTCGGGTGTGCATCCTCAACTTCTCCTGTCAGCACACAAGAGAGGTCTCGACTCTTCAATTATTGTTCCCTACCGTGCCATGTACCGTAAGCTCCATGTTAAAGTAAAATACACAGGACGGTAAAGACGAAAGCCTGAAAATGTAATTTTGAGATGTCGGTTTTATTTTTATTTTCAAACAACTGAAATTACCGCCCACCGGCGTTTCCGCGAGTCTCAACTTGTGGCTAGACTGTGAGGCACACAATCGCGTTTTCCGCGAAAAACACTCGTAAGTGCGTGGCACATAATTGTGTCGCGGAAAAACGCCTATAGACTTCTGACGGATGTCGTAATAAAACGCGAATAACATTTCCCTCAAGGAGCCTTTCTGAACAGTTGACGAGAAGTGATGTAAGACTGGGCAACGACAAAGCAATGTCCTAATTTACAGCATCCTGTTAGAGAGCGAAGGACTGTTTTACTACCAAGATCAGAAGAACTCCGATGGTGCAGGCGGAGTCCTGAAGAGAAGACCTAGGGAAAGGTCAAGAACAGTCATTTATTGCGTCCTTAGTACTCAAAGGACCCCTCTTGCATTTCACTGTTAGACCTCTGAAATCACGCTCTTTACAAAATCCTTGTGAATCAACTGATTTGAATGTTTCGCTTTTCCTCACTAGCAGAGATTTTGCCAGACGATAAACTTTTATTTCGTCTTGGGAAGTCAGCGAAAATCTGGCACTAGCACGAATTTTTCTCTGATTTCTCGGCAATATTATCCACGTCGCACATCTGTTTTGAATTTTTTGCGAGAAAAAAACAAATATATTTGAGCGAATGTCGGCCAGAGTCAACAACCGCTAACAAGCGAATCTCTAATTAAACCAGGCAAGTCTGTGTATTTTTTAGAAACAAAATGTCTGGATCATTTTATTGTAAAAAAGCTATTTCTAGAAAGTGCTGTGCTTTAAAGGATATCTTTTTCCAAATAGCTTTCTCTGCCTTAAGGCAGTTCCCCGCCGTTCCCTCGCCGTTCCCCGAGAACTCCTCGGGGAATCAAAGAGAACAGCGAGAATAGAGGGGACTCCGCCTAAGAAAACAACGGGAACACGGGGATGCATCTGAAATGGATTTTGTTCGAAAAAAAATATGCAGTTAGTCTGGATCCACTTTATTTTGGTTTTGTTTACTCTCATTCTTTTTAATTAATTTACATTGCACCAACACCAGCAAAAATTGATTCCCCTCCGAGTCTGAAATGGAGTACTTTTCGATAATGGTGATGATAATCGGAGCATTCCCCGTCCATGGGGACTCGCGAGAATACGGGGAGCAAGTCCCCTTGACAAACAAAAACGCGAGGACTCCTCACGTGGAGTTCTCGGGGAACGGCGAGAATACGCCTTTAGGTATTTTAACTATTGCCCCAAAACGGCTATTCCCAATGATTCTGACAACGAACAGAAGATTTCTTCCTACAATGGGACAAAACTTGGTGAATCTTGGCTGACAGTACTGAGCTTGGTAACCCGAAAATAAATAGTTTCTAGTGTTTCAAGCTTTAAGGTTAAAACCACACCTACCTGAGGGTGCAGCTGACACGAGAACTGCTTCCGGATTTTCTGGCGTCTATCAAGTCAAAAAGGCAGTCCAATAGCTTGTTATGTGGTCTTTGTACACCTGATCTGAGAAGGTCAGACACAAGAGAATCGACGGACAGAAGGCATTGCATGGTGGCATTGATGTAGCAGGTGTTCCCAAGGTTGTCAAAACTGGAAAGCAAACAATGTTCGAATTGACGCTAAGTAGCAGAACATACTTTCCACTGAACACTAGGGGCGTCAGGACCAGGAAGGGAGGGAGGGAGGGGGGACGCCCCCCCCCAAATGTTGTTGGCCAGTCGATAAAAAAAATAAACCGACGCCACGATTTTTCGTCAAAATAGTTGATTTTTTTTCATGAAAACAGTGGTTTTTTTTTAAATCAGGTGGTTTTTTGTCAAGACAGTCAGTTTTTCTGCAAATCAGTTGCCTTTTTTCAAAACTGTCGTCTTTGTGCAAAAAAAGTCAGTAAAAATTACCAGGCAGTCGGTAAATGCCTTCCTCCCCCCTCCCCCAAACATTTTGGCTAGTAACGCCTCTGCTGAACAGAATATTAATAACACCTGCATAACATTAGCATGCCACGCAGACAATGGCTGTTCGTGACGCAAACAAAGATTTGATAACAGTAAGAACTTCCATCATTCAGCCTGAGCGGATGTGATAGTACCAGGTGCGTCATGTATAGGGGGAATGTTGTTCAGTCGGTTGAACTTAGCCGAGTTGATTTTTCGTAAAAAAGTCGATTTTTTACTTGGAAACAGTCGATTTTTCTTAAGAAATAGTCGATTTTTTCTTAAAAACAGTCGGTTTTTCTTAGAACTAGTAGATTTTTTCGTCAAAACCGTGATTTTTTCTGCAACAACAGTCGGTTAAAAATGACCAGTCAGTCGGTAAAAACCTTGCCCCCCCCCCCCAACAAAAAAAATAAAAAAAATTTGGCTAGTAACACCTCTGGATAGTACTCCGAAATATTGATTAGGTGCTTACACCAGATAGCTTGCAGACCATCTACATTGCTTGGTATCATATGGCATCACAGACAGTAGCTGCTAGTGTACTGAGAACTGCAGAGATGTGAATAATAGGGATCATTCAGCTCACGAAGTGCACTTACAGACCCAGGTTGCATCAACTGATTCGAGATACTGATTAGTCCACTACACAGTAATAGTGGTTATCTGTATAGATTCTGAACCGGCCTAATAGTGAATAACTGCATGGCTGCCCTGCAAACAAATATTTTACTGCATGGCAGCAGAGCAAGAACATATTAGTCAGCTATTAGCTTATTTATAAGCAGCGGCGTATTTTCCGAATAGCTTCGAGTAGGATGATCCAGATTTTTGGCAATTGGCCCATTCGTTCTGCAGTTTTGACCATTTTTATACAACATACGGAGCTACCGTTCATTTTCAAAGAATTCCGATGGATACTAGAAAGAGTTCCACTGAATGATTGTTGACATGGAACACTTGATGTTCCTTCCTAATATCAAAAAAAAAAAAAAAAAGATATGATTTTATACCTATGATTATGTGCAGGGGCATAACGTAACGGGGAGAGGGAGACTTCACCCCCCCCCCCCTCTTGCCACTGTTGTCAGCCAGTCGGTAAAAAGAAATAGCCGAGTCGGCGCGACGCTCCGCGATCTTTCGTAAAAACAGTCGATTTTTTTCTTGAAAAGAGTTGATGTTTCTTGAGAACAGTCGGTTTATCGGAAAAATAGTCAATTTTTCCTTGAAAACGGTCATTTTTTCTTAAATCAGTCGACTTTTCGCCAAAACAGTCGTTTTTTCCTGCAAATACAATTGTTTTTTCAACAAATATAGTCGGCAAAAATGACCAGCCAGTCTGGAAATACATCCCCCCCCTTTATATATGTACAGATACAAACTATCACTCTTCTTGTTGGTCTGGGTATAACATGATTATTTATTCCTTGGCTTCACTAACATGCCCATTCAATGCCAAACTACAGAAACATTTGAGATAATATACTAATAACTGCTTTCCGCTAACACAATTGCTATTGAAATCCAGTTGCTACTATCCTGACTAAGTCCTGACATGCTTGTATCCTTTTATCCTAGGGCTACGGAGGCTAAGCTAAGCAAGCACAAAAAGTCACATACCCAACTTCTCTTGGATCCTTCCTGATCTTTTTCATTGGCGATTCTTCATCGTAGGTGTTTCTGAATGAGAATGCACGTCCTTCTTCAAGGTCAACACGAATAGGAGATTTTGAATTACAGAGTGGAGATTTCTGATACTTATCCGACAGTATCTTTGATTTTGTAAAGTCTGGTGTCTTTATTGCAGAAGGTTTCCGACTCAACTTGGATTTATATGTCCTCACAGAATGTTCATTTAATTTTGTTGAATACTTGCTAAGCCAACCATCAGATCCATCAACTTCTGGACTGGGACTTCGAGAAATTGCCGATATTTCACTCTGCTCCTTGCTCTTTTCTGGAGAATTTTCTTTGTTTGATGCTGTGAACAAGGTCCTCGGACTTGGTCGATTTCTGACAACAGGTGGAGGGGATGCAGTGTTGACTTTAGCATATGTTGCCAGAAAAACATTGGGTGAGGAAAGCCTGCAAAGTTTCACTCATTAAATGCCAAGAATCTGAAAGCCTGTACTGACTGGGTTCCTTCTACCTTTCTGAAAATGTAGAAAGCCAACAACAAACAATTGCTGTTATGTTTTAATATCTAATGTTGAGTACAATTAAGAAAGCCATGCACATACATTCAGTTCCATTCTGCTGGGATTTCACCAAGGGGGGTCATTGATCAAACAGGTCAATAGCCTATATTCGTTGGCCAATTTTGGGAGAAAAGGGCATCAAAGTAAGGTGAATGTTAACGAAAAAGACAACTGGGGTGACTATAAAGCAGACTGATCAGATTTTCGAACAAAGATCAATTTTCCTTCATAGTAGATATAAAAGCTGAAAGTAAAGTATCTAAATCATGCAGAAGCTCTAATTTTAGGTTGAGTTACAAATTATTTATGCCAAATGCTAAATGCTCTGGTTACCCTGACCTACTCCACTGTAAATTTCGGATTGCACTATAGCTGAACTTCACTTAAATCATTCATATGGAGCGTGTTCCATCCTACTTACCGTAGTTACTACGCATGACGTCACGAATTCTGGCTTTTTGCCGTCAAGGCTGGAACGATTTTTCTATTTTCCAGCAGGATCTCACGCCAGGGGCGAATCCGACCAATCACGTTCCAGAGATGCGTAGTTACTACGCTTAGCACGCTCCCGAGCATGGTAAGCAAATAGTAACTATTAGTTACTATTCCGACAAGGTTGGAACGGTCAGCGTAGTAACTTTTCGTGAGGATGGAACGGAAATAGTAACTAATAGTAACTATTGTTACAAGGGTGGAACACGCTCATGTTCTTACTTAATCAGGTTAGGGTAGATAGAATAAAAATAGTCCAAAATTTAGAGAAGTGTTAAAAGAATCTTTACAGTAGACCTTTACAGTACTTCAGCAAGACTTGAGCCTAAGGGACTTGAGCCCTCGTAACCTGTAACATTTAAGCACCTTTGGTTACTAGCAATTCAGCTACCACAAAAAGAGACCAGGCTTACTGCAAATCATGTTTAGTGGTTCTAGGGTCACCAAATTCATTTTACAGAAGGCAAAAAAAAATATGTGGTGCCCTACTGATGTGTTTGCTCTACACACACTCTGAGTTACCACAAAAAGCAATTTTGGCCTTTTAAGTTCAGAAAAAAAATGCATTGCAACAATTTGATACATCCTTATGTGCAAAACTACTGAGATTAATGCATGAAGAAGACTGTTCATCAAAGTAATGATGCGCATTTAAAGAATAATCTAGCTGGAACAGAACAAAACGTGTTTTTTTAAAGGACCCATCATACCTATGATGATCATACAACATAACTTGCATGATCTCTATCCATTCTTAAACCCAGAACTTGAATTCGAGAGTATATTCTACCCCTCCCCCCCATAACTATAACTCAGTGATATTTACACTAGCGTTGTTTCACTATTTGCACTGTGTAACATCCTCACAAGGACTGTCTAGAAGCTTAGGCTACTCATGAGAAAAAGCAGTGATGTACATTTTTCCTGTTTCTACTTGGAATCAATGGGCCAGGAGAAAGTCTTATAAAAGCAAAAGCAGTGGAGAATTTTTTAAAAGCAGAGCTTGGTTTTAAGTATTCAACAATTTTAGAGTAGTGGAAAACAGTAAATAGTGTGAGGTGTGCTTTAAAGAAAAATTGTTGGTTCTACTGTACAGTGGATGTATGATTATTTGAACACCTATCTAATTTTTCCCTACCTTAGTTTTGTTTTTTGCTTACAAACTAGTCAAATGGAAAGGGAAAATACGAAACTTGATATCAGTTGAAAGCTGACTGTCATAGCAAACTTCTGCTGCAAAAAGAAATTCCATTTTATTTTGAAGTAACTAAATAATACTTCTTCTTCCAAACTGTTAATTTATGCAAGTCTGAAGTGAGAAATTTGGACAGAGTTAAGTTGGCCTGCTCAACCTCTTGTAAAATCACCTACTGACTTGAACTGCCAGGGGTCACCATCTGAATGGTGCAAAAAAAAAAAACTCACTGAAAGAAATGGGTTTCAGTGTTTTCTTCAGTGATTTTTTTTATCTGTCACATTAATATAAGTTTACCCCTACTATGCTAGAACATTCTCCAGTAGCCCGATGAAAAATGTATCTCAAAATAGTACTATGAAGTAGTATGAAAAAGTAGCATGCAGTAGTAACAATGCTACTACATGCTTCTACTTCAAGACTAACGTGTTAATGCATACTACTATATGCTACTATTAGCTAGACTGGATGCTACTATGGCAAGACAGGATTGTACTGGATACTACTATGGCAAGACAGGATTGTACTGGATACTACTATGGCAAGACAGGATTGTACTGGATACTACTACATCAGATTGGAGCAGTCTGAGGCACATTAAATGATAGTATTATTTGCTATTACATAGTATTACATGCAACGTTTTCGTACTACTACCATACTACTACGCAGGCTGCAAATTTTTCTTCGGGAGGCTAGTACTACATTTTCTTTAAGTTTTACTTTTGGAAAAAAAGTGTCCAAAGTAGCACTTTTCAAGCTACAGGATACCTTGCTATTTGCGCCACCCCCTATGAATGAAATAAATGCATGCGATTACCACTGCTTCTTTCCAGCTTCTACAGTACATATATCAAATGCATGAAACTGGTGCTTGATTGAAAGGTGAAGTTATTCGCTACAACTTAATAATTGTTTCTGTTTAACTGAATGAAGTTCGAGCATTGCCAAATGCATGTTTTCTAACACTTGCTGTTTTGTTTTAGTGACCCAATTGTTTTAGCACCACCCTCCATCTCCAATTTCCTTTTTTTCCTTTTTTGCAGATTTATTTACGCTACCAGGTTAACCCAAATAGCTTGAGTGTTACTATTTGCACCAGCATTTTACTGTGGAGTGCATCTGCACCTTTTCGCCTTTGGCTTTGATTTGCACAAGGTAGATCTACAAAGAAGAAATAGAAATTAATTAGGTTAGGATGGATGTATTTTGATGTATTATTAATGTTACCTGTCAAGAGAAACAATGGAGGGCGTATACAAAAAAGTACAAAAAAAAGAAAAAAAAAACAACAACAACAAGAAACAAGACCAAAGGTGTCGATGGGATCCCAAAATCTAAGATTTATTCCAGCAATGTTTTCTACGGAATAAATGTTTCAAAGTCAGCTTGGGCTCAAAGAATAAAAATCTAAGATTTGAATTGGGTGTTGTCTTCGCCAGATCCAGTCTTCGCTAGGCTAATCATCAGAGAAAACCGAGTTCAGATATTATATAAATCTATCTATCTATACCTCTATAAGCCATATCTATTTTGACGATACTGACCGAAACTTCCTGCTATACTTCTGCCAAATTTGCGGTTTCGCCCGAATCCGAGCGAACTACTAGTCCAGCAAAAAAAGAAAATTCAGAAACGAGTCCAGCGTATCTCCTTATTCCCTATTTCCCTATAAAGAACATCTAATCAACTTTAAATAAAACTTTAACTTAAAAAAAATGCAGGTACAACCGGATTCCGGACTAACTATATGTCAGGGCTAATTATATATACAGACTCAGCGTCTCTTCTTACCCCTAAGTTTATCATCTAATCAACTTCAGATAAAACTTTTGCTTTTAACATATTTTCCGGTTTTGGCCGGGTTCCAGGCGAACTAGTTTTCCGGCGAGAAAATGGTTTTCACCATCGTGTTCAGCATGTCTTCTTACATCTAAATCAAACATTTAATCAGCTTCAAATAATACAAACAAACTTTCCGGTTTTTGCCGGATTCCGGACGAACTACTTGTCCAACGAGAAAATGATTTTCACCATCATGCTCAGCATGTCTTCTTACCCCTAAATCAAACATTTAATAAACTTCAAATGAAACTTTTCTTATAACAAACTTTCCGTTTTTTCCCGGATTCCGAACGAACTACATGTCCAGCGAGAAAATGGTTTTCACCATCGTGTTCAACATGTCTTCTTACCCCTAAATCAACATTTAATCAACTTCAAATGAAACTTTTACTTTAAACAAACTTTCCGTTTTTTGCCGGATTCCGGACGAATTACTTGTCGGACAAGAAAATGGTTTTCCCCATAGTGCTCAGTATGTCTTCTTACCTCATAATCGACTATCTCAATAGCTTTCAAAAAATAATTTGTCCCTTAATTTGACACCCCTTCCCCACTCTCAAATATAGGGCTACAGAGCCCCATCTTCGAACTTGACCTGTACTTTGACCCAAAGGATCCTTCCACCAAGTTTCCTCAAAATATCTCAATCCCTTCGAGAGTTATCGTGCGGACAGACAGAAGGACAACTTTTGCGATGTCATAGGCATCCCTCCACTTACGTTTTGGGATCCCAAAAAGACAACGCATGTAGGGAAGCTTTACACTAAACACAGCACAAACATAACTACAGATTACATGTAAAGGGAAGACCACTAGTGGTTCAGTTTACTAGCGGAAAATTTGAAATCAAAGAACCAATTTTGAGATCGGGGAATTAAAGTGTGAGGGGCTAATGTTCTCCCCCATGCAAATAATGATTTTGGAGGTCGGGGAATCCGATTGCCAGGAGCTAATGTTCCACAATAAGCAATGATGGTTTTGGAGGTCGGAGAATCAAATCATCCAGAGCTAATGTTCTTGTATAATCAACTGGCCTGGTACTTGGATTCACCCACCTCAAAATCTATTATTTGATTATGAGGGAACATTAGCCCATGGCATTTGGATTCCCCGACCTGAACTCAACAAAATCAGTATTTGCATGTCGGGGAACATTAGCCACTCACACTTTGATTCCCCGATCTCTGAACTGATTATTCAATTATGAGGGAACACTAGCTCTGGACACTTCGATTCCCTGACCTCAAAAGCCAATATTACTTATCGGGGAAGATCAGCCCCTCGCATTTCGATTCACCGATCTAAAAATCGATAATTTGCATGTCGGGGAAAATTAGCCCCTGGCATTTGGATTCCCCGACCTCAACTCAACAAAATCAATATTTGCATGTGGGGAACATTAGCCCCTCACACCTCGATTCCCTGATCTCTAAATTGATTATTTGATTATGAGGGAACATTAGCTCTGGACACTTTTAATGTTAACCCGGGGCACACCGATTCCCTGATTGGGGGGGGGGAAGATTAGCCCTGGGCAAGTGGATTCCCCAATCTGTCGGGGAACATTAGCTCCTGACACACCGCTTCCCCAACAAACGGGGGAACAATAGCGTGAGGAGTATCGATTCCCAGACAGGGGAACGATAGACACTGCCAAGAATAATAGACTCAAAGATTTTAAACAAAGTGCAAGAAACAGTTATAGGCTGGTTATAGGAGGATATGATCAACAATCGTAATTATGCAAGTTTACTGAGGGTGGCACAAATATATGGGTGCCAAAAATACAAGGCCAAGATATCCTATACCATTTCGTACAGGAGTAGCCTAGACTACGCTACTAGTTACCTAGGTACTACTGGAGCCTATACTATTTCTGTCAAAATTTAACCTGTCTATTCCATTGCCCAGCTTTAATTCTCTTTTTCTCACCACAGAAATTTCCAAAAAAGGTAAACTTCTCTTCTTCTTCTTTATGTTAGGCCTCTTTGGACGGCATGACACTCCATTTAGGCTCTTCCTTCTTGCGGTCTCGCAGTATGACTGCCCAAGACTGCAATGGTCTTCTCAGGGTTTTCTTCTTCTGTTGTGGTGATTGGTAGAGTAACTGTAGAAGTCTTCATTGGGTTTTAATTTTGGTCATACTAGGTGGTCAAGTTCCATGCATCGGAGGAATGAATGGATTGCTAGTATGGCGTGCTTTTCTGCGTCTTTTGGTGGTGGAGGTTGTTTGATGAGGGAGAAGGCAGTCATGCACAAATCCTCAATTTTTGGGCATGGTGCCCCAACGTCTGGGCATGCCCGAACGTACGGGCATGGTACCCATACGTTGGAGCACCATGCTCTGGAGAATGGGCATGGTACCCCTGTGAAATTTGGATAAACTGAGACTGGTTATATACCTAAATAGGGCCTTCTCCCTGTCCTAGATCAAAAGATACCTGATTTTACTTTCTATCCAACCTCATTTTCCAATTTACAAAATGTTAGAGCACTTCCAAGATACAGAGAGTTTTTTGGAGGCCACTTCTCTTCTAGTGGGCTTATCCTATCCTTTTCCAGAAAATTGCTGCTAGGTCGCATGGATGAGGCAAGCTTTTCAATCTGTTCACTGGAGCAAATATTTCCTTTAGATTGTTTGCCTTTTATTGCATTTATTTTGAGTTATTTTTATTTACCTGTTTTTACTCTGACTTTTGACTTTTTGACAACATGGAAAAGGATTGAGTAACCTAGTGGCAACTACCTGTAAAAGGATAGGGTAAACCCACTGGGAAAGAAGTGGCCTCCACAAAACTCTCTGTATCTTGAAAGTGCTCTAACATTTTGGAAATTGGAAAATGAGGTTGGATAGACAGTGAAATCAGGTATCTTTTGATCTAGGACAGGAAGAAGGCCCTATTTAGGTATGTAGCCAGTGTCAGTTTAACCAAATTTCACAGGGGTACCATGCCCATACTCCAGGGCATGGTGCTCCAACGTATGGGCACCATGCCCATACGTCCAGGCATGCCCAAACGTTGGGGCACCATGCCCAAAAATTGAGGATTTGTGTATGACTGGGAGAAGGTGGTTTTCTGAAGTCAGAGTGAGGCGAATATTCTTTCAATTTGTTGTCTCTAGTTTCTTGTGGGTAAGCTGTGTTTTAAACAGAGAAGATCTTTGTCTTTTTGGCTTACAGAAATTGACGTCGACTCTCTGATACTGTAACAACACGGTATGCCGTGATTTTATTTCTGTCACAACAGTGCCTAATATCTGAATTTATAATGATTTATCAGTGAATATGATTTTAAAAACACACATTTTCCAACAGGTTTAACTATTTTAGACAGGTTGTGGCACATCTAAGCTAAAAAAACTAATTCCATCGGGTGCTGACGGAAATAGAAACCGACAGGAATAGTATAGGCTCCAGTAGGACCTAGTAGGCTACTGGAGAATACTTACGCAGCATTCTGTGAGCTGCTTTCACCTGAAGTTCCTTCACGTTTAGCTTTCAATGCAGCTTCGACCAGTTTCGCTGAACGTGCACTGACCATTTTAACAAGTATTGTGATAACCTAAATCATGTTTTTCCTAGCAATCAAAACTACTGCCATGAACTGGCGCCGGATTTTAATCTTTTCTTCACAAGCTCAGTGGTATGTCATGTATAGACCTTATTCTTTAGGCATGATCAAGACTGGTGCAGCAACAAACAAGAATTGTCGTGTGGTCTCGACAGTCGACATGTTGTTTATTCAGATGGCATTATTCATCGTCGTACTATCACTTCCTCCTGGTTAGACTTGGGAACCCTCACCGCAATACCCATTTTTATGATTCTGGAGTTTAATTGTCAATCAATACCCGCGTTTTTGTTTGTTTGTCATTTGACTGGATCGGATCGGAAGTACTGTACATCTGGAGAGTTTCTGGTGTCATTGGTTCCTTGGAAAATAGCCCTTCAGATTTTCAAGCTCAGGTGGGGAATCAAACACAATAACTGACTTGCGCCTGGCCCCCAGATAATTTACCGACCGATATTTTGGCAGTCACACGGATTAACCTGATTCACCTAATTGGCCGTCACACGGATAAACCTACACGAGTGACTGTTCGGACAAACATCACTTTGTGGTTTTCTTTGTCTTATCATGGTTTTCCAGTTGGACAGTCCCGAGGACTAGTACGGAAACGGGGAAAAATACGATTGTATCTTGAGCTATTTGGATTTGCACCCTTTGAATGTATGAACGCATATTTTTTGTGACCCGTTAACATTACATTCAAAACGGAAGAGTAGGCTAATGCTCTTGATGACTAACTCTCCTTGCCGATGCAAAATCGCGGGTACCTAGCAGAACAGCCAGAAGCAGTGTCCCTTTGGTATCACAGCTGCTCCCAAAGATCGCAGTTATTGTTTGTTTAACACAGGATTTGAGGCTTTGAGTTTGAGTCGTTAGTGACATGTTTTCTCGTTCTTCCTGAGGATCACTGGGTGTTTTAGACTTAGTCATTTAGAGTATAGAGCAATCAATGTCAAATATATGCAACACAAATGAAAAACGAGTTTGAGCAAGTTTATTAAAACCTTCCAAAAATCTCAAACACTGAAAAATGAAAATGATCCTAGACATCGACAAATTTTGTACCTGAACTGATTGAAACCTTTCAATTTTCTTCAAATATTTGTAAAAATTGAAATCTTTGGAACAAATCTGTTTTTTTCTTCAAAAGTTTATAATAAAAGATATATATTGTTAAAAATTTTGATTTTTTCACGAAAACTGAAAAATTTCTGTTATTTTCCATTTTCGGGATCCGAAAGCGTAAGTGGAGGGATACCTATGACATTGCAGAAGTTGTCCGTCTGTCCGTCCGTCTGTTAGATGGGCTCTGTAGCCCTACATTGGGGGGTGGGGGAGAGGGTTCAAATTAAGGGGCAAACAAAATATTTTTAAAGTTTAACTGAAAAGCCAAGTTATTTCTTTATCATTCAACTGAATACACCACATTATTTGGGTTGTGTTAACGGCAGGTTAACGGATTTTTTTATTTTTCACTATTTGCTTTGGCATGACGTTCGGAATATTACGGCTGTCCTCACAACACAAATTCTACTATGACGAGGAAAATTTAAATCTCAATAAAAACGCGGCTTTTCAGTAAGTAAGTAAGTAAGTAATTTATTTATAACCCGCCGTTTTCAGAAAGCGGAGTAAATGAAGAAAGTAAATAAAACACATAAACATACACAAAAAGACACTTAATTTCAATCGTCGGCCAGGAAGCAGTGTAGAAGGTCGTGCGCTGGTTGGGTTTTGTTGTCAATGATTTTTGATAGCGAAGAAGAAACAGCCAAAAGGGTAACACTTGCATCTTGAATTTTGAACTTCTCCGTCAAAGTATGGTTATGGCATAATTTCGACAAGTGGAGCAGGTGCTTTGCATATTTAAAATAACATGATCTCATCTTTTTTATCTCCTTCTTTCGCAGAACATGAGTGACACCAGAACGAAATAGTATAGAAGGAGCGCAGAAGGTGCTGTACAATTTTCCCAAAGCTTTACGATTATAGCGCCCCCGGTTGGGGACGATGCGCCCATAGGCGGTACGGATTGATCTAGAAACTTCTTGAACAACCGAAGAGCAAAATTTGGACAACGAGGACAGTGGCCATTCATGAGCCAGGTGACAACTGCTTATTGTGTGAACAATTATTTTTAGTAAATAGCTTTCGTCAAGCATAAACACAGGTACAAACGCATAGGTGTACCGCAAATTTGACATGGAAATTCCACTATTTGAATACTAATTATACGAGAAGAGCGGAGCAACAAAATAACGCATTTTCTTCGGATCTTCAAGCCTCTTTAAGTGAATAATTGATGGGGTAACTAGATTTTCGTATCTCAACCCTTTTCAGTTAAACTTTAAGCAGCTAATGTGATAGTCGATTATGGGGTAAGAGGACATGCAGAACACGATGATGAACAAAATTTTCCCGCCGGACATGTAGTTCATCAGGAATCCGTCCAAAACAGAAAATTTGTTAAAAGTAAAAGTTATATTTGTGGTTGATTAGATTTCCGATTTAAGGGTAAGAAGAGATGATGAATCCGTATACATATGACAATCATTTTTTATCATGGCATATAGTTCGTCCGGAATCCGGCTGGAATCGGAAACTTTGTTACAAGTTGGATTTTTATTTGAAGTTGATTAGGTGTTCAATATTGTGGAAAAAATATACGCTGATTTCAATTTTTGGTTTTCTTTTTTCGCCTGACAAGTCGTTCCGGAATTCGGCCGAAACCGGAAAATTGATAACATGATAAGCCCTTCATAGAATTCCTTCTGGATTTGGTTTTCATTTTCTTTTTCGATTGTCTTTTATGTCTTGAACAGACGATCACTTTTGGAATTTGGAATATTAGATTGAACGCGAGAATACCCCTCTCACCGTCGATTATTTTTATATGTCTAGGTTTCCAAGAAGAAAAACGGATCCGTCCTCTAGCGGTGTCGCAGAGGTTTCGAAAAGTAGTAGAAGCGTGGTGGGAAGTGTTGAAAACAAGAGGAAACTGCTGAGCAACAGCTTGAAACATCTTTGAGCAGGCCTCCTGAGCGTTCTAAAGCAAGGTGACTTGATTTTATACTTTTTCTAGATCCTAATCTGAGATCCCTGGCTTAAAACTTAATCCTCTTTTTGTACAGTTCGGCGCATTCTGCATTTGCAGAGATTCTCCGGCCTGGGGAATCCTTTGGAGTAGAAAACACTGGCAATCAGAATCCTTTTTGGCGTACATTCACTTTACTTGCTGCAGGAAGAAGTGTATTTCTCAATCTCAAGTGTACTGGAGCCTATACTATTTCCGTCTGTTTTTATTTCCGTCAGCAGTCAAAGGAATTAGTTTCCTATCTTAGATGTACCTTAGATTGACCGCAACCTGTCTAAAATAGTTAAACCTGTTGAAAGATGTGTGTTTAGAATCATACTCACTGATAAATCTTTCTAAATTTAGATATTTAGGCACTGTTGTGATGCAAATAGAATCACCGCATCCCGCATTGTTACAGTACAAGAGAGTCGATGTCAATTTCTGTAAGTCAAAAACAGGCCAAAAAGACAAAGATCTTCTCTGTTTAAAACACTAAATGTTTTTGAAATACTGAATTCATGTTTGTTTCTACGAATCATACAGTTTTCTTTCCTATTTTTCCAAGTACCTAGGTTAAACAATGATTATGTGATGGAAAAAAAATTCGAATGACCAGCCGTAACGGTAACTAAGTCCCCAGAAAATTTTTGGGTCATCACAGAAAATCATGTACTGGTAACGCAGCTTGCACTCTATTATCTCGTAAGAAAACCTAAGATGAAGAAGATGGCTTTCTTTTGATATATTGTTGACCTTTTTTGGAAATTTCTGTGGTGAGAAAAAGACAACAAAAGCTGACCAATGGAATAGACAGGTTAACTTCTGACGGAAATAGTATAGGCTCCAGTACTCCATCCTTTCTCTTTTTTTTATGACCGTTTCATAATAAATGGCTACATACACTCATATAGACTGCAGAAATAGTGTACATATACACATAGTAGGCTCACATGAAATCAGAAACAAGTTAGGCCAATCTATATATTTTAAGCAAACTTAGTTTTCTTGAACTTTGTTGGACAGAGTGACCTGTTGTGGTCTTGTAAAACTAAAGTGTGCCTTTTGTCTCATGCTTTTCTTAATACTTGCCCCAATAGCACTGCTCTTCGGCTACAAGTACATAATGAGTTATAGTTACATTACCTACTGATCATGTCAAAGCCCCTAAATTCCTTATAATGAGCTCCTTCAGAAAATTTAAACTAGAGTCCCCTAGGTTGAAACTGGGCATGGCTTCTGGTAAGAAAATGCTTGAGCACCCTATCCATAAGTATATCCTTCCTCCACTATTTGATACTGCTCGCAAACGACCTGCAAGAGTGGCCTCAGTGGTGATCCCAAAACTCCAACATGTAATCTGTGACCATGTACGGTATGAAAAGACGTTTGTACTGTCTTTAGTTAAAATTTTTAATCTTTTCTAGTTTTGACATATTTATAATATGAGTTTTTACATGTAGCTTATATATGACGATTTTGACAAAATTGGATTTCACCATGGTAGTTCGAAAAGAATAAAAGTGATATCTATACAATCTGTAGATATTAAAACCATACTCTGGATCATTTTGTCTTCAGCCACATCCTTATTTAAGAGGAAGATGTCCTTATTAAATGTCCTTCTTCTTGACTTAGCCAAAGCTTTCGACAAAGTTCCCCATCCGCACCTGAAACAAAAACTAATTGCATGTGGGATTAATGAAGACGTTGTGGACTGGATATCAGCTTTTTTGACTGGGAGGACACAGAGAGTGAGGCTGTTCACTACAGAAGGAGAAACAGTCTACTCAAACAGCTGTGAAGTTATCAGTGGTGTCCCACAGGGTAGTGTCCTGGGACCTACCCTGTTCAGTATCTTTATAAACGATATATTTGGACTGGCAAGCAATCGTCTAACTCTATTTGCTGATGATTCAAAGCTGTTTGGTGCAGTTAAGAACGAGTCACTTCAGGCAGATCTCAATCGCATCCAAGACTGGGCAACAACATGGCATATGTCCTTCAACATTGAAAAATGCAGTGTTATACACTTTGGCAAGGCAAACGTGCGCACCAAGTATACCATGCTAGACAGAGCCACAAACAGCATCAAAGAACTGCAGGCTGTTGATGAAGAAAGAGATCTTGGGATTATTGTTGATCATCAGCTGAAGTTCCATGCTAACAACAAAAAGACTGTCTCTCATGCAAACTCTGTCCTTGGCCTCCTGAAAAGAACCATATCTAGTAGATCCCCTCACGTGTTCCTGAAGTTGTCTAAGGCCCTTGTCAGACCAGTGGTTGATTTTGGAATGTGCTTAGCATCACCAGGGTTTAAGGGTGACGTAAAGCTCCTAGAAGGAGTGCAAAGGAGAGCCACAAGGACAATAACAAACATGAAAGATAAATCCTATGAACAACGTCTGAAGGAGCTGAAACTAACTACACTTGTTTTTCGACGACGGCGAGCTGACATGCTTATGACATATAAGCTGACCTCTCAAGAACAACCCCCAATTTGTATGCCCATTGTCCAGAGCGTTGGCGCAGATAGAAGGGGACACTCTAAAAAGCTGTTTAAGCCTTCTGTCAGAACCCGACAACGACAACAGTTCTTCTCGTGTCGAGTTGTCAACACATGGAACAGCCTGACCGACGACACGGTATCAGCACCCAACGAGGAAGCTTTCAAAAAGTTGCTAGATGAAGAGTGGAATGATGTGCCTTGGAAATACAACTGGGATGCATCTGATGCCTAACAAATCATCACATCATCAATGACGGAGCGATTCAACAGATCAAGACTGATCTTAAAGCACAATGGACACTTCTAATGCTTTACTTTGTATTAAATGCTTCACAACTAAACATTTCCGACTTCCTTTAGAAGGCGCTACGAAAATCGGCCGTTTTCTTGTTATCCATTGTCTTTACCTCTCTGGCATTTCGGCGATCCAAATCTTAGGAGCTGGGATATCGTGGCAGGAAATTCAAAAACTCCCAGCAATGGTTGATAGAAAAGGATATATTTGAGATGTCGCCAAAGTCAAGCCGCAGATGCAGTTTACCTGATTGTTCTAGTGTTTCATCAGAAGTTCAACGGCTTAAAGTGCCTATTATAGTTTATCTTTGTGGAATAGTGTTGTGAAGCTTGATTAGCTTGCTTTATAAAATGTACCAGAATATGCGATAAGCTTATACAAAATATCATAGCTACAAAAATCATTAAAAAACAAATGACCTATCCAAATCTGAATTATACAAGCTTATTTATGCATAAAATAAAGATCTACTAAGTATTATAAGAAACATCATTTTTATCTTTGTCCAAGCTAGTAAATTGAGAATGTACTGGCCCAGAAATTACGCTTTGAAATATCAGAGAGATGAAACTGTTGAAAAAGCTGCTGATCTAGGGGGTAAGCATTGTTCCTAGGTTGTTACAGAGTGGGATTGGGGTAGTTTGATGTGCCCATTGAACTTTAATTCGCTCCGAAGTGCGAATTAAGGTAATTAAGGTAAGAGGTTGAATGACATTCTTTTTGAAAACTGAACAAGCTGAACACACCAAAACAGCAGATCCAATAAAGAGAAATCACAGAAATAATAGAAGATCACTGAAATCAAAAAGGGAAGTTACGTAAATATGAAAGATCACTTAGATCAGCTGAAATGTGAATGTTCCTGTCAGTTTATCAAAATTCTTTCCCTTTCCAGCTTTTAGGTTTGTAAATCACTAAAGAAAAGTGTAGGCAATAGCTTATGACTAGTGGCACAGTCTGCTAGATAACTCTTTATGCCAAATTGAATGGACTTTGGTTGTCAATGGAGTTTGAGGTTGACTGTTAGAATATAGGCTATAGTATGCAGCATTAACAGTAAGGTTATTTGGAACTAAACCTGTATCATGGTAATACTAGTAATAGCGGTGCTAATAGCATGACCTGGCTTCTCTATTGTCCGGAAGAACAGCAAGTAGATGGCATGATATAATAAGTATTTACCTCAAATCTTAAATGGCACCATACGAAGAAAAAGCTGTGCAGGTTAGCTTGTCTGTTGGAACTTCTTGGAATAGCCTGTCTTTTACTTTGATTGGGAGCTTGAAGTAGTTGAGGGAAAGTGAGTCTAACAATTTTTTGACCTTGAGGAAGTCACCACGTTTACGTTGATATGAGAAACTGTGAAGCTTCAGTAACCTTAACCTTTCATGGTATTGTAGGTTTTTAGCTGTGGGGAGATCTTGGTCGCTCTCATCTGTACTCCCTTCAAAGCTTTCGTAACCATTTTTGTTGGGTTTATACCAGACGTACCGTACTCAAGATAGCGTCTCAGAAAGGCAGTGCAGAGCAATGTATGGTACCAACTAAGCTTGTAGAAAGAGCGTGGAGATAAGGAGGTATCCAGGGCAGGGGCATCACAACTGGGGGAGGGGGGATGCCCCCTCCCAATGTTGTTGTGTCACGATTTTTCGTCAAAATAGTTGATTTTTCATGAGAACAATCGTTTCGTCAAAACAGTCTGTTTTCTGAAAATCAGATGATTTTGTCAAAACTGGCATTTTTATCTTGCAAACAGTAATTTTTTTCTGGAAAACGTGTTTTTTTTTCTGCAAAAACAGTCGGTAAAAATTACCAGCCATTTGGTAAATATTACCAGCCATTTGGTAAATATTACCAGCCATTTGGTAAATATTACCAGCCAGTCGGTAAATATTACCAGCCAGTCTGTAAATCCCTTGCCCCACCCCCAAACATTTTTGCTAGTAACACCTCTGATCCAGGGCAACAGGTTGACCAAGGCCCTGGGTATCTTTTTCGTACAACCCATGCAACTACCTATTTAGGTCTAGTCTAGTCTAAGACCTACTGAATTGCATCTGCTCATCACTTAAAAAATCGTTTGGTGCCATCTAAAGACCTCTGCTCAAGTGCTGTGAATGTGAAACTTACATTATAATGTTCTTTGTATCCTTAAAAATGATCCTGGTTGTCTAATCGGCCTACTAATCTGCCAGAACAGACCTTCTTAAAAAAAAATACATATAAAAGTTCCTGATCATGCTCCAAAGACGTTATACCTTTACAGATTCTAAAGTTTCCAGGGAACTTATAGAGCAAAAAAAGGAACACTTGAATTTTGCTTCAGACTGTACCACGCATATCCTCACGACTTACCACTAACTTTTCTTCCATGAGAGCTACTAACGTTAGTAAAAGCCACCTCTCGTCGTTCGTACTTCTGTGAAGGAATCTACAAGTTGGTTGGAACAATGGTAGTAGCTTTTTGTAACAATTGGTAGTCTCTACGAAGGGGTATACAAGTTGTAACGACTTTGGCATCTTCTAATATCTATTCTTAGGATTCTTTAACAAATTCTTATACATTCTTTGCGTTTCTTCTCATTCCCTTTTAAGTTAATAGTAATAGTACTGCCACTAATTAAATTTTCGTAGAAAATGGAGGCTGCCATGGAGAACCTATCGCTGTCCGGTGAACCTTCAGGAGACATTGCACCATCTCATACTCTGTCGGAAGAAGTATACAGCAAGGATTCGGGAATATACTGCTCATTGGAAATGCAAGCTTCTACTGCTGAGGATGCAAAGGAGGCACAGTCAGATGGTAAGCCAGTATGGCAGTGATGATAATAGTTTTAATAACTCACTGAACTGCACGAGGACTGCTTACACTGTAAAAAGTTTTTCCGTATAAAGATTAAAGTTAACTGCAGTATTTGCTACTTGGATTATCCTTATCTCTACGCAGATAAGATTAATACCAAATAGAGATAAGATGAATCCGAGTAGCAAATACTGCAGTTAACTTTAATCTTTATACGGAGAAACTTTTTAGTGTACAAATAAATTTCATATCAGAACTTGAATATCGATGCAACAGCAATCATAGGTTAACATTCGTGCAGTTGCCGCAAAGGCGGGTGATCCAGGGGTTATTAACGTCACTGAATTGCTTTAATCTGCGAATTTCAGGAAATGTGGAGTTGCTGCAATCTCTGTCAAGTTGGGGATGGTAAGGCTTAGTCTGTGCAGGAACTAACGGTGGTACAAAAGTATAAATATGTATTGCACTAGTATTTACAAAGAGATGTTGGGCATACGCGAATCTGATCTACTCTGAAGATGTAGGGCTCCGGCGGCGATATATATATATTTCAGTGTCGAGCTGAAGTTCTCTTGCGTACATGAGCGCGTTGTTCCGCTTCGATGACCCTGACAATGTGCTGCACTGTCAGAAGTTTCATAACAGACAACAGAAGGATCAGCTCGGATGTTGTCCACAGCTCGGATGTTGTCTGTTGTGTTTGACAATGTTATGCAGAACAAGCGTTGCCTTCAGGAAGAGCCGAAAAATCGCCAAAAAAGCATCTCCTGAATTTGCTGAACGACAAACAAAAAAGTCAGTAGAGGTATTTTTGGCTCTTCCTGGCAATGCTTGTTCTGCATAGCATTTCAGATATAACGTTTTCCAACACAACAGATAATATCCCACGTGTTGTCTGTTAGGCACTGTCTGTTAAAACCGCGCATCCTGCTGTTGTTTGTTATGAAACTTCTGACAGTGTGTCAACATTTTTTTTTTACAATCACCTTAAATTACCTTAAATCACAGCTTGGAGTAAGGTAAAGGTAAGGTACAATTTTAATGGCAAATATAAATAAACCTAGTGTTTCTTAAAAGTATCAGACATGCCATTGGCATAAAAAACGACGCTTCACTAATTCTGATCGGTTCGTAAAAACTATTAATACAATTATAGCCTAAGGCATTTTAAAGAAAAAACAAACGAACAACTATCACACATCAACACTAAAATTTAAAACTTAAGGACAACACGAGAATTTACGACAACAGACATATGACTAAAGACATAGGAGTGAAGTAAGGACTTCTGATCCTGTTGAAAGCAGATTTTTCTAGAGGTGAAACCAAGATTAGCTGCAAACTTGCCAGCCGCTCAGTGGGCTTTGTCCTTCTTCTTAGGAATACTTTCGGCCATCTTTGATTTTGAATGCGTCCAGAAATTATGTGGGAATATTCTTAGACTGGGAGGCCAACGAACAACGTCTTGCGTCTTCTTCCCATACGGCTTTGGATAATGAGTTGTGAACTTCGCCTCTTGATTGATGGGCGACGTCACTTGGTCATCGCCTGGCTTGACTCAAGTAGATCCGTTGTCCTCACGAACCTGATGATTGCTTGAGGATTGAGGCCTCAGCTTTAGGAGGGAGTGAAGGGCTCCGAATGCGCCCCTCATAAAATCCCTCTCAGATTAGTTCCTTTGGCCGCTAGGTGTGCTATTGTAAAGAAAAAAATGACAGGTTACTTCTTGGTGTACGTTTATCCGGGTTTGTTTTGCTATTTTCAATTCCTCTCAGGCCTAACCATGTTTAAAACTGTTTAAAAAGCCTCTTCCCCCCTTTTTGCTTTACTCAACTCTCGTCTGTCAAGCGTCATCAAATTTCATCGGACTTCAGTGCGCTGGCTGACTTTTCCACGGGGCTGATGCGCGACTCGATATGGAGCGAAAGCCTAATCGCTTCTTAACCCGTCAGATAACTTCTATCCAGATCTCACGTGTGATTGTTATTGTTCCTCTAGCGCGTCTGGCGGCAATTCGTCATCGGACTTTATGAAGGACGTATGGACCCAGTCGCAACTTTGAGGAGGTTCTTCTTGAACAAGGAAAAGGCTTAGATTCTATGGTTGTTAGATGTATTTGACATTGAGTACAGTCGAATAAGACTTGGTTCGGTGGTTCGTTCATCGTTCTGCAGAACCTGCAGGGGGAGGGGGGGTATCAACTCGTCAACATCTTGCCGAGTTCAGGATCCACCCAGTTTCTTCCATTGATTGCAAATGTCACCAATTTCCTGTGTAGATTTGCGGGATTCGGAGTGTTTGCAAAGTGAGAGTTCGCCCGGTCAGTGTCCCAGTTTTTCTTCCTGCCACCCTCACCCTACATAAAATAAGTGCTGTGTTGTAGTCTTCCATCGTTAGAAACTGCACGTAGCTCCGTACCTGCCTCAAAGTCGGTACCGAGTTTCATCAGCATTTTCTCGCATGTTCGCGGCTTCGTCGTCTCATTCGGGCTCGGTAATGGGCTGTATAGCAGGCTAACGCGCGAGCAGTATATCAAGTTGAATTGCATGGGAAAACTATTGTGTTCGTAGGGGATACATTCAGGCCCGTATCCAGGAATTTATTTCGGGGGGGGGGGGGGGTGCCCGCAGGTCGGACAAAAAAGACATATATCAGAGGGAAAAGCCTATACAAAATTATTATTGTTGTATGTTTCGGGGAGGGGGTGAACCCCTATCCCTCCCCCCTGGATACGTTATTAGGCGTTAGTGGAGCGTTCATTTCTGAATAATCCACTCTTGTGGGCACTGTCGCCAGTTTTCAGATTTTTGATTTATGGCGAGGGTTGTGGCTTCAGATTCAAATTTGGTATTGGCCTACTTTTGGATATATTGGTCTAGATGTGCGTTTTGGTGGGTCCCAATCCCTCCTCCAACCGCACCCTCCCCTTTCATGGGCAATTGGACCCAGATTTCCCTAAGTTTGTGACAGGTCTCAAGTTCAAATTTGGGATGCTTGTGGACATACCCGTCTAGGCGTGCATTTGTGGACCAGGAGCAACAAATGAGATGACGAGACTTACAGGACATTGTTTTCGTATTCCACGTGTCGGGTCAGTTCAGTTTCTCGTTTGCCATGGATTTGAAATGTCTTACTGTGAACCGTGTGAGTTACCTAGAGCGTGTTCCATCCTACTTACCGTAGTTACTACGAATAATGTCACGAATTTGGGCTGTTTGGCATCAAGGCTGGAACGCAGTTTTCTCTTTTCACCAAAATATCGTGCACGAGCTAATCCGGCCAATCACTCCACGGAGATTCATAGTTACCACGCATACAACGCTCCCGAGCGTGGTAAGCAAATAGTTACTATTTCGAGAAGGTTGGAACGGTCAGCGGTAATAACTATTTACGTGGTTGGAACGAAAATGATAACTAGTAGTTACTATTGTTAAAAGGGTGGAACACGCTCCAAAACTCCGGTAGACCTTCCTAGACACCAATGAATATTGTGACCGTACACAACTTGAACTTATAGCTTCATTCAACTTGGATATATTAACAAGACCAAAGGTTTACAGGGGATCCCAAAATTTTTATATTTGATCCAGACAATCGGGTCTTGCAGAGATACAGTCTTCGCCAGACTCCTTGAGCACTTTACTAATAAAATCTAGAAACAGATTAAGGCAAGTGGTAATCATATGCGAAGACCAAGTTCAAATATGGATTGTATACATTATGATGGGTAATAAAATTCTTAATTAATATGGATTGTGTGTTTACCCCTATAGCCTGCGTCATATCTACTTTGACGAAAGTTCCTGCCTTATACTTCTGCCAAATATCCGGTTTCAGCCGGATTCCGGATGAACTACTTGTCTTGCAAAAATTGAGGTTCAAAAATGGATTCAGCGTATCTCCTTACCCTTATGTCGAACCTCTAATCAACTTCAGATAGAACTTCCAACTTACCAAATTTTCCGATTTCAGCCGGATTCGGGGCGAACTATGTATCCAGGTAGAAAACAATTGTCACACACGAATTCAGTATGTCTTCTTATCCGTAGATGGAATACCTAATGAAATTCATATAAAACTTTTACTTATAACAAATTTTTCGGTTTTGGCCGGATTCCGGGCGATCTACTTGTCCGGCGAGAAAATCGTTTTCATATTCAGATTCAGCATGTCTCCTTACCCCGAAATCGGACATCTAATCAACTTCAGACAAAACTTTAACTTTTAACAAACTTTCCGGCTTTGGCTGGATCCGGGCGTTTGTCCGTCGAGAAAATTATTTTCATATTCGGATTCAGCATGTCTTCTTACCTCTAACTTGGGAGTCTCGGGACATCTAATCAACTGCAGATAACACCTTTTCTTTTAACAAACTTTCCGCTTTTCGCCGGATTCTGGGTGAATAACTTGTCCAGTGAGAAAATGGTTTTCATATACGTCTTCAGCGTGTCTACCCCTTAATCCACTATCTCATTAGCTTTTAAAACAAAAATTCGCCCCTTAATTTCAAACCCCTCCCCTAAATATGCAGCCATTGGGATCTACGAACTCGACCTTTCCCTTGACTCGAAGAATCCTCACACCAAGTTTCATCAAAATATCTCATTCCTTTCGAGACTTATCGTGCTGACAGACAGACGGACAACTTTTGCGATGTCATAGGTTTCCCTCCACTTACGTTTTGGGATCCCAAAAACCGCATTAACAAACTGAGTATTTATTAACTTGTTACAAGAATATACTGAAAGGATTGTTAGGTTATCGAGAATAGTTTATTGCACTGGCCATTCCTTCGCCAATTAAAAGAGGGATCCGTTATTATTTGTGTAATCTGTCAAACTTCTTACTTTTGCACTCCACTTTTGAGCGCTTGTACATTTGTTTGAATTAGACCTAGGCTCTCGGGAAAAAGAAGGAAATGGCGCTCAGGTATATAAATGGAGGCCGAACGTGTATAATCGTGTGTACTACACGTGAAATAATACTGTATGAAGGGTCTAACACACTCGGTTGTCGTCTCCGTAGACTCAGACATCAGTCGTATAAGATCCTCAGTTCAGCTATGTTCGAACATGCTAGGTTCGATTTTGATATTGCTGACGGACGGACATGATCTGGGCTGTCTGGGGGTTTTCGTAAGGGAAATACGTGGCAATCATTCGTCATATTTGTTCCTTAATACCAGTTGTACAACATGATGGTATAGGCATAGGAACATTGTATGTTTAAGATTTTACAAATCCAACATCACATTATCTCATCTTAAACTATCACTTAGTAAGTCATACAGAACATCGCACAACATAGTGTTTCTGCTAAGCTGTTCTGAGTTGTTGACCACTTTAAAACTTAGCTATGCCTACTTACGAGGCGTAATTACAAGGCTTCGGCTGTTTCAGCCTCTTTCCATGCCCCTTCCTGTGATGAAAAAACGTGGCAAGATTTGAATAACAGACCTGTAATGGGTCAGAAACAACGATTGGAAGCCTGATAAGTCGCGTTAACAGAACAAACGTGGCAAGAGTGATAATCACTGTAACACCAATAGTGGAGATGGATACACTTACGAAGGATATAATCTGGGGAACGAGGATGGACGTAGATACCACTGAAACATAATAGTTGCGTTTTTGATCCGAAATCAACCCGCGATTCTCATCCGAATTCTCCTATTTCGCGTTTTTTGACTATTCAGATGAAGTGAATTCTCCTTTTCCTGCGTTTTTGTCAGAATCGAGAACGGGGAAAGCCTCGCGAGCAGAATCGAGAATTTGCTCCGAAGGTGAATTGTTGATTCTCCTCTTTCCGTTCTCATCCCTGATTGGTCAACAGAGTTCGGGTGTTCAATATGCATATACACGTATACCGGGTTACGACGAGCTGCAAAATTAGTGTTTTTGTCAAAAGCGAGAATGGAGAAGTCAGAGGAGCAAAAACGGTAATTTGTACGAGAATCGAGAATTCAGAAGCGATAATTTGGAACGGAGAATTCGGATCCAAAACACAACTAATGAATTAGTATCATAACTACAACGTGTCGTTTAATATACAATTCATTTCAAAATAGAATATAGAAACATATAATTCAATTTTCGTACAACTTTAACATCTAATGGTGGTCGGGCGGTCGCGGACTGGAATTTCTGCCAGGTTTTTCGGAGCACCATCAATCCGTACGGAAATTTGAGATTTTTCGACTTTATAATACGAGTGGAGCAATTCCGGCCGGAAAAGACTACTCGTCTGTCAGCATCTCCGATCGAATCGGTTTCTAGCAAGTCTGCTGTCAGCCAAAGTACACCACATGAGTTTGTTCTCGAACGATGTTCCTTTGTTGTCAAACATTAGCCGTTGGCATGCGCAGCTTCGGCGGAGCCGGCAGAATGCATAACAACGCAGTAGGAACCAGTCGACTCAGTCGCCGGTTTGATATCATGTGAAGAGGTTGTATTTGGCGGGAAGCTGCAATTTTGCCATCTAGAACTTGACGTGCCATCGTTGTTCAATTGCTCGCTCATCTGATATACCTGCAACTCTATGCTTCCACTAATGCCTATCAGAGAAGCAGCGATGGTTATGAAGGAAAGTGCTGATACGGAGAGTAATCTGTCTGATCAGGGTAGGTTTTTTGATTTGAGGGTTGTTGCCGGCAGGGCCGTATCCAGGAGTTTATTTCGGAGTGGAGGGGCTGCCGCGGGTTGGACCTAATCCGTACCTATCGGTAAAACGAGAACGTAGACCAGAGGTTGAAGCCTATTAAAAAAAAATCCAGGTTCGAGCCCCTAGCCCCTCTGGATACGGCCTCGGTAACCGGGACACATATTCCCTTTCGAAACCAATTAGATGTAAGCTGCATATTTCGTAGGAAATCGCCAGTTGGTGACTATGATAACCTATTCTTCGGCGAGATGAAGGTCGTGAGTTCAATCCTGCACGTGGAGCCTTTTTGTCTTCCAGCTTACTACTTACAGTATTTCCGTGTGAAGGGTGCCATTCCCCACCTTCAAATTTGGCTTTGTTTGGTCGTTTCCGCGAGTCTCATCCTGACGTGTCTGGACTGCCACGAGGCTCTACCACGATTGGAATCCTAGACTTCTGTCTTCGCGTAAATTTTTTGTCAGGCTTAGTTGTTGGAATTGACAAATCCTTCTCATAATTGCCATCTTTAAGTTGTATCTATGAACTGTGTCTGGGTTCAGGAGTCGGCCTTCTATTCAAGTTCCAATTTGTGGGTATTAGCGGCAGAAAGTGCTACCAGAAAATCGGAAACTTTTGAATTGGCGCCTTTCCTACAAATCTTCACATTAGAGACTGGCCCTGTCCCAAGCTTTTTTGTTTCAGTAAAAACCCTGGAAAGTGTCAGAAAAACACGGGAAGCATCCAAGTGCGTAGGAATTTTGTTGGGACTATCTCGCGGCCAGAGGTGGTTGGAATACCAACTGGAACAATTTACTTAAATTCCGTATCAAAACCTGTCCATACTAGTCGGAATTCAATCATTAGCTTCTGCTCGACATAAACCTACCATCTCTTATCGGTAACTAGGAATACCAGTCAAGATATCAGGCATGAAACATTCTTTTCCTACTGGAGGGGTATCCAACCTCGAATTTATATGACCTCGAACTTGGCTTGAAAATCTTACAAGGAAATTGGTTTCACTCTTGACAGTTAGGAGCTTTTTAGGAATGGGCTGAAATTTCCTTCCAACCTTTTTAGGCCAGGTTCGAGGTTGGATAGCCCTTCTGTACATAGCTCCCAATCTCGAGTAAGAATAGAGATAATACTGAACGGAGACGCTGAAAATATTCACAAGAATGAACTTGCTGTATGGTGATGTTTACAAATCACGGATTTTACATTATATTATCCAGTGGTGATTCATTATGCTCATGGAAGGAAATCAACAATCCCGGCGTCCCCAACTTTATTTATGTGGTGCACAAAGGTGTTAGGTACTTGCGAATAACAACCTGAAGAAATTAAATGTATCTGTGGTCTTTTGAGTCTTTATGGCACTTTGAGGAGGTTTTATAGTATGACAAGATAAGAGAGGAGTTGTTGTTAGGCAGGAACAGCGTATTTTGGCGTACAGCGTACTCTCACTAAGGAAGTCGGCAGGGAACGTTGGTCTTGGGTCCGGGAGGGGGGGGGGGTCTGGCAAAATTCGAGATTTGAGCCTTAAAGTGGTGAAGTTCGTGGAAAGCTAATCAAGTGTCGCCAGAAAATGTTTAAAAAAACGGTTAAAAAGGCTTACCCCTTTCCTTGAAAAGCAACAGCCTATAGTTGTCGCTGAAGAAAAAAAAATCAGGTTTCCGATACTATTAGATATTCAAGCCGCACTCCTATCGGATATGTTTAAAGCATTACTAAGGCCTGGTCATACTGGCCAGCTTTGCCATAATGTTTCCCTCTCACTTCTTTCATCCGTTTTCTGGCTTGACTTTCTTCAGTTTTCGTTCGTCCGTTCTTCTTCAGTAGCTAGTAACTAAAAAAATTCACTTTACAAAATTTGGATAAAAAGCTTCTGTCGTAAAAAGTGACAAGGGGTTTGCACAAAACGGAACAAAATATTCACGCATAAAAAAATAGAACAAAAACTACTATTCGCTGCACCAACTTTTTCAAAGTTAACTTTCTTCCCCTAAACATTCCTCAATCAGTTTCCATCATGGAAGAGGATCAAGACTGTGGTTGTCATAGTAGGGATACCCGGTCGTTAATTGTCGGTTCATCATTAGCTTAATTTGTTAGAAGTTAGTTTCGTGTTGTTTTTTGTATGGTGTTATGTCTTCCCGTATTTTAATTTTTCCTCTTTTTTGTATTTACACTTCGTCTTTCTCTTTGTGAGTCTATGGTGGGTCATAAATAAAGTATTATTATTATTATTAAAGCACAGTCATGTTTCTCCAAGTCCTGGCTTGACTTTTGTATAATCTTCTAGGAGAAGGAGATTTGATTGTCCTGCCACCTCTTGAGCGACAGGCTCAACTTCTTCGTCAGAAAGAAGAGGCTCAGAAACGAAGAAGGAGAAAGAAGAGAACGGGCTCCAGCGTATTCTCCTCAACATTCCATGGTAAGCGCCTTCTTTTTCTCGACAAAGCAGGTAGCATATGCATCAATTAGCTGCTTATTTTTAAGTACCGTAAATTTCTCCTTGATTTTCCGTCAATCTAAGAAAACAAATCTGATCCGAAAAGATCACACCAGGAGTTAATGAAAGAATGGCACTTAAAGGTCATAACGGAAATATTCTGCAACACTTGTAGACGGAGGCGTTACTAGCCAAAATGTTTGGGGGGGGGGGGCAAGGTATTTACCGACTGGCTGGTCGTTTTTACCGACTGTTTCTGCAGAAAAAATGACTTTTTTGACTAAAAATTAACTTGTTTTCATAAAAAACGACTGTTTTTAATACAAAAAATCTACTATTTTTACGAAAAACCGGCTGTTTTAAGAAGAATAGACGATTTCACAAAAAAAAAAATACAGTTTCCATGAAAAAAATCTACTGTTTTTATGAAAACTCCTCCCCCCATACGTGACGCCCCTGCTTGTATATAAGACCCAAAGAGTTGTCCTTTGAAGTTGCGCCTATATAGATACATAGGCATCGCTTATAGATAGATATCGCTTTTATTTTTGTCAAAACTATCACCTTAATCCCATTTCTCGAGGTAGTCAGTGCGAAACATAAACAGTAACAGAGATTACAAATTTTCACAACTGGCAGTACAACCTTTTTTCCATACTGCACATTGTTACACTTTTGGCGCATAGTTGTATTAAATCGTGTCAGCCCTCTAACAGTGTTAACGTAGAAACACAGCCTCTGTGGAGTAGGGGTTATCTGCGGAAATAAGGGAAAGACCGCGATCGAAAATTATAGTTAAGACTATTTGGCGTAGACCTGTAATCGGAAGTAGGCCTAAGACCGAGAGAAACCGTTTCTTACTGAAATGTTAAAGCCAGGCAGATTACCAGGCCTCTGGGGCTTCTCCATAGTCAAGCCAACCTCCAGATTTTCATGATAATGACTACAGCTAATTATGCTGTTCTTCAACATTTCCTAGATGTCTTGCAATATCTCTTGCATCCCAGTCACAACTGTCAATCACTTTCCCTTTTCTTCCCCATTTTGCATATTTGTTGTGTCTCCCTAACGGCTTGCCTGTATGGTACCTTCCACACATCTAGAATCTGCGTTGTAAAACACCCAGGACTTACAGGCGTTTTTGGCCTGGCTTGGCCTTCCAGATCCGTCTCGACTCAAACTGCTGTCTGAAATCCTGAAGAAAAATCTGGAAGGTGAAGCGTCGCTTTTAGTTATCCCTCTAAAAAGAGGCGGACGCAACCTGAATACGTCATTGATTCGCAAGTACCAATTGTTTCGCAGGCACTATTGTCAGTAATATTCTTGGATAGTTACTGATCTTATTATTGCGTCGTCACGTCGACGCAAATCGAGATTCTCCTTATCAGCCTGAGGCAAACCGGTTTCCTCGTACGACGTTGAACATTTTCGTCGAGCCTCTGGGTGTCGACCAACAAGTTTTGAAGTATTTGGCAACAGTGTTCAAGGAACTATAGGCTACAATACTTTAGATGATTTGAAAACATTTCCGGGTTTGGTTGTAGCATACCGGGAAATCGAACAGGTTTTAGAACAGCTTTCGGCCATCTATGTTTATAGTTGAATGCCTGGGGTTGCAAAAAAACAACAAACCAGTGTAGCGTCCTTCTGATGTTCTGCGCCCATTTTAACATAATTGAAGCCGAAGGCTCAGCGTCAGAGATTTTCAAACAGTTTGAAAGGGAGAACATCAGATTGAGATATGTTTAATCTTAGTGATAAAATGTTGAAAGTAGACCTGAGCGATAATATGAAAGATGGGATTCCAGCGAATAATCGCGAAGGGTCAGCACCAGAGATTTTACAAATAGCTAGGAAGGGAGAAATTCTATTGATAATATGTTGAAAATAGGCCTATAAAGCCGTTTTGAAAGACGAGCGTCTCTCGGAATACTGCGGAGGTCGAGGATCAGACCTCCCAAACAGTGAGCGTGTAGGATTGTGTTGGAGCGTGTAGGATTGTGTTCAATACGACTGTTTTGAAAAGTGGCTTTCAGCGAAACTATGTTTTAATTAAGTCTTAGTATTGTCTCTTAATTAAGTCTTAGTATTGGCATATTAAGTCTGCGAAATTGTAATAATCGCTATTGTCTTGGATTGTTGCGCACGACCTGAATAGCAACATTGCCAAAAAAAATTTGAGCTGACGAGTCTGTTTAAAGTTCAATCGACACTAGTTACCCATCAATTATTCACTTAAATAATAATCACGAATAATCGATTTTCAAATAGTGGAGTTTGCGTGATTTGATGTACCTCTAGGCGCTTGTATTTTTGTTGTATGCCTTACGAGAAAGAATTATGATTTTTTTTTTGTTCAGGCACTGAGCAATCTTCACGAGTCTCACCACTGCCCAGTGAAAAGCCGTGTTTGTGTTCAGATTAAAACTTCCTCCGTCATAGTACAATCTATGCTCTGGGGACGGCCGCAGATATTCTGAATGTAATGACCGGAGCAGATAGAGGGATTGTCCGTCTTTGTTTACAAACTTTGAAGCCTTCAAACTTTCATAAAAAAGAAAACTGTTTAGCAAGTTTGATTATATCAACACTAAGAACGATCCTACAATTTTCGGGCTCGAAGTGGCTATCAAAGACCGGTAATTTAGCCTCCAAGTCGAAAGTCCTATACTTCGTAATGTAAAAAAATTTCTGACAATCCCGTAATGATGGTGTAGAAATATCCGTTTTCTTCGGTTAGGGTGCAATCTCTCTATGGTGGAAAATAAAAAATCCCTTGCAGCAGTATATACAATTAAATGACACAAAAATAAGTTCTCTCTTCAGTTAAACTTTAACACTACGAACAGGCCCGTATCCAGGAATTTATTTCGGCGGGGGGGGAGGGGTTGCCTGCGGGTAGCACAAAAAAAGCATAGATCAGAGGGAAAAGCCTATACAAATGAGTATTTTGTATGTTTCGGGGGGGGGGGGGGGCTCAACCCCCTATCCTCCCCCCCCCCCCCCCAATGGATACGGCATTGACTACGAAACAAAATTCGCAGTCAGCTTGAACTGTAGGAATATTTACGACACGACCCTATTAGCTTAATCGACCCGTACCTTGCAAAGCTTCACCGACTCGTCTCCCTCTTGTCTATATTCTGCCAGCGATAAACCTTCTGTCAGTTCTGTGCTGTTGTTATGTCTGTAGGGTAGGGGTATTTTTGGCGAGGGTGAGGGTTGCGTGTTGTCTTGGACGGTTACCAAGGGTCCAGAATCTGTCTTGAACTTGGTTAAATGGACACATAGTCTTGCCTGCACGTGGGTAAACCTGTGTAATCGTTTTTAAAGGGTAATCAAGTTTGATTTTAGTTACGGTCTGTCAGGGCCCTTTGTGTTTTATGAGAGTAGCGGGGTCTTCTTGAACACCTGTTCGACAAGCGTCCCTCCGTCGCGTTTTTCGGGGTATTTTTCTGTTAGATTCTTAAAGGACCTACAGTAGGGGAGCGGGTGGAGGTTTGGGACACAAGTAGGTATGGGGCAGTGTACTTTCTCGCATCCAGCTGATAGGAAAATTCTGAGTATTGGACTGAATAAGCACTATCTAGTGGCCACTTCAGTCAGATAGCATTCAGTACGATTGTATAACTTTCATTTCAGAAATTTATCAAAAGTAAGTTTGTCGTGGTCATTTCCTGGACCTTGTGCTGGCTTTAAACCCGAGGCACGTCTTTGTCTTTAGAGTCTGGATTTTCGTTGTTGTTTTGTTTCATAGCTAGGTCAATGCTGCACACACTAGCCCCTTTGTTTTTAACGTTCTGCTACCATCTTCTGACATTTTGTGAAAAAACTGAAATTTGACCGTCCGAGGAAGAATGGGTTACAGAATACAGTTAGAATACAGGTAGGAGCATTGGGACACGCGGCCCCAAAGTCAATACGATCGGGCACTATGTCCCATACCTCCTCAAAACGACAAATTGATGAAGACTCAATATTTATGTCCGTTTCTGCTTCTTGTTTGTACTTTCATTGGCCGTAAAATAAGCTATGATTTACGGAAAGTGCTTTGAAGGTGTTACAACTCTTCAGCAGCACTTGCCGCTGTCAATATGCTTAGTTTGGCCGAAGCCATTTCGTGATGTCCTAGGTTACACTTCTTGTTCCTCTTAAAACTAAAGTATGTATTACACTGAATAGATTGTACTGAATTGCCACCATCGCTGTCCATGCTGCATATCCGTCGTGTCAACTAGGCTCGACATTTGCATGTCTAGTGTCGATCATACTTTGGTAGTCGTTCTATCGTATTCCCTGTATAACTCAGTTCAGTATATTAATGGATAAAGTCTTCGCATTCACATAGCAGTCGTGTGAACCAGTCAGTAACCTCCATCTTAAGAACATGAAATAGCTTTAAGCCTAAAAACCCAGGGTTGGTCACCAAAAGTAACTTCGTACACCCTGGAAAGTAACCCAAAAGTATCTCAAAGTAACCCAGTGTAACCCAAAGTAACCCAATGCAATGTAACCCAATGTAACCCTGAGTAACCCAAATTATCCTGAAGTAACTCGTACACCCTGGTTCTTGGTGACCAACCCTGGCTAAAAACAACGTGTGTCATGATATAATTGGAATCATTTGAGCTGAAAGCTACGGTTGTTGAAGCTCCAACTTCCAGTGCAGGGATTCAGAGTTGTGCAGAACAGTATTGTCTCGTAAAAAATATCGATATTTATAGTATTTAGCTCTGTTTTTCTATTTAATTCCTTTTCTTTATATAAAGCGTAAAGTACATTGTGTCCCAAAGTACAGTACATTGCTTCCCAATCCACCCCACCATTATGTCCCAGACCTCCACCGGTCCTCAAGCATTGGGAAAAAATAGAGGGTGTCATTTTTTTCCTAAGAAAAAAAAAAATACAGAAAGAGAAAAATAATTAAAAATTAAGAGTCTTAGCCGAATCCCTAAGCTAAAGTTTGTTCGATTGCACAATCTTTTAGCTGACTCAGTTTTGACGCTACGGTCCGACGCTATGATCCTTTGTCCCGGACCTCCATCTGCTCCCCTACTAACGCAACCCACTTCCATAATCACTCCATATATTTCTAAACCCGAGACCCCAATTTCGGACGGTACATTCTAACCACAACAAAACCACGCTGATTTTCTCACCTCACTTGTGTATCGCGCTCTTGACAGTTGTCTGCGAGAAGTTTTTCCATGAGAAAAAATCGGTTGTGTAAATTGTTTCCCTGTTTACAAGTCAACGGGTTTCGGAAAAGGCTTAAAACAGCCAGAACCGTGAAAAAGTATTCAAATTTATTAAAATACTTCAAGTTGAAGAGTAAATAGTGCGATGGGTCCTTTAAAGTTGCTAGTCTGAAAAGAAAGGCCGCGTCGTTTGTGAACTACTGGAAGATTAGCGTTTTTCTATTTGTTCAGTATTTTGTATCGATACTTTTCAGACAACGAGTAACAAGTAAACAACCAAGGCCGTATCCAGAGGGGGGGGGGGGGGTGAATCAAATCAAATTAATGATTTTTATAGGCTTTTCCCTCTGATCTATGTGTTTTTTGTTCGACCAGCAGGCACCCCCCAACCCGATACGGGGGGGGGGGGATGCCTGTAAACAACACACACATATATAACAACCAGGTAAGCTTCTATGCCTCGTAAAGTGGGAACTGTAACGTTTGGATTTTTTTTTTATAATTACTACTATGCGCGGTTCACGGTTATATCCCGATCAAGAAAACGAAGAAAAATTGCGAAAGATCTGGTTGAGCAAATTGTATTGCTAATCCCTGGGTACTCTGGTTGAAATTTGACTAAGTGCCACCCTTTTTATATATCTGATTATTATCCGGTTGGAAGTAGCCGCTGGTACAGTAAACAAAAAATAAGAAAGAAAAAAATCGCACGAACCTTCCGGCGGCTTGTAAATGTACAAGACAGAGCAAAAATTGCTAACACATAAATTGCCCGCTTAGTTAATTGCTTGGTTACTGGGAGTGTGAAGAGCTTGTCATAGTCAATTTCTTTGTTTGCTGCCCCCTTTCTCTCTTTCTCGTTCTCATCCGGTTAGCAGCAGCCGCTGGCTTTTATGTCCTTGTTTTGGATCGATCAGTTGTAAATTTGAGAGGGACCACGCGATTTCTGTTAGTCCGTGACGTTAGAATCTTCCAGCTGTGAGGGAAGTGATCATGGGGCGTATAAGTAGCCTAATACTTGTCTGAAATGGCTTAGAACTAAACATAAGGAAAGGATTGGTTTCGAACGTATTTGTTTGTTTGTCTGCGACAGCAAAAATCCCGTAATGTTGTGATCTCAGCTCATCTTTGTTTTTATGGCACTTGCCTTCCAGCCAAGTGCCATATACCGATCGCTTTTCCGTCTGTCTGTCAGTTGGTCAGTCAGTCCGGTGATCGCAAGTTAAGGTTCTTCAAGATGTGCTAGGACGATGAAACTTGGCAGGCATAGAAGGGACCTACCACACTACCTTGGAAATAGTCACTTGCCCGACCATTGTGGGGGAGGGAGGTCAGGCGGAATCCGGAATTTAGTGGAATGCAGATCTTTTGAACAGGTAGTCGGATCTTAATGAAAATCGATATTTGGAAAGACCTCGTGTCTCAGATGACCCATTTCAAGTCCGGACTGGATCCTGTGGACTTGGGGGGGGGGGGGGAGAACTGGATCATTTTCCATTTCCAGTTCATTTTCCAGCTTGAGCCTGAAGAGGATCCTTGCCAGGAAGGTCCGAAATATAGCTCTAATAAAATGTAGCTGACTTATCCGTTTTGCACCGTCAAATATGGGAACTGGAGATCTTGTGACACACTTAGAGCGAAGCGACCGGGATGAAACTTGGTGGGTGAAACAACTACATCATCAACAGAACTGGACCGGAATTGGGCACTGTGGGGGGGGGGGGGGGAAGTTGGAGGGTAGTTTTAGATATATTAGTGACAGAACCGGGTCACATTCGGGCACTGGGGGGCGGAGGGTCCGGATTCCGGTGATCGGATAAGGTACTTCAGATGTGCTAGGACGATGAAATTTGGCTGGACTTAAAGTACTGATCTTAACCGCAAAGTATAAAAAATACTTTTAAGCAAGATTTACATTTTCATGATCCCCACGAGCCCATGATAATTTTTACCTAAAGGGTTTTGCTTGGAAAGAATTTCTAGCTCCCCGAAAGTCCGGATCTTAACCGCACAGCGAAAGAAACAACGACTGTTGACCAAATCATACATTAGATGGTCCCTGATTGCCCATGATCTTTGAGCCACAAGGGTTTTGCTTAAAATGGATTTCTAGTACCTTGTAGTATTCAAGTTGCTTCGGATACAAGATTATCATCTTTTCCTCTTTCAGACCTCTATCGGTTAACGGGAGAATTCCTTGGAGAGGGAGCCTATGCCTCTGTGCAAACTTGTGTTAACATCTGGACCGATATCGAGTATGCTGTAAAGGTAAGATTTAAGAATCCTGGCTGTTTCCCACGCCGAAAAAACTGTAAAACCTGCCATTCTGATCAATGAGCTCATCGGAAGCAGTAAGCAATATTAGTGCAGTGCCGGTCAGGCTGGATAAAAATGACATCGAAGCTTCGGAAAAATGACAATTGACGGACACGACAGGTCCTTTAAAGTTTATTTTCTAGCCGACACATGCTATTTTAATGCTATATTAAGTTAATACGTAAAACGGATATGTCAGCTATGATGCTTGGCAGCAATATTTCGGCCCTTCTTGGCAAGGACCTTCCTGATGAGGACCCTTGCCAAGAAGGGCCTAAATATCGCTGCCGAAGCATCATAGCTGACATATCCGCTTTATACATTAATTAAATATATGTTTCAAAGTCAGCTTGGGCTCAAGAATATTTATATGCTGCTATGGATTTTTTAGAATATATTCCTAGTGTGTGTAAAAGGCTTAGGTAGTGTTCTGAGTGATGGGAGTGGTACTGCGTCTGAGAGTAAGGAGTGTACAGTCACCTTCATAGGGTAATAGTATGCAGAAGTAAGATGGTGTTGGGAATTCGGGAGAATAGTGTAGACAGTGACATGCCCTCGGAATCGTGAGCCATGATGTAAACTTTGGATTAGATTAGATTAGATTATTTTATTGCTAAATTCCATAATAACCCATCATGATAGGTAACCGACCATGAGAAGACATAAATGCACTGGCACTGGGCTGTTACCACAAACTACATCAGCTTAACTTAAACAATAAATTAATTCAGCACTAATTCATCAATTTTTTTCCATATAACACACACAAAAAAGAAACGAAGAAGAAGAAACAAAAAATAAATAAATAAAAGTAATAAAAAAGAAATAATAACTTATACCTTCATTCTCTGAATCGTGACTCCTCAAAAATTTCTTTACTTTTTTCTTAAACAATTGCCCGTTGTTGGACCAGATAGCTCAGTATGCCGCCAAGACATTCGTATCCAACTAACAAATACAACGTAATGGTTTAAGGCGAACAACGAGAAAGGGCAGGAACCTTTTTTATGCGCTTCTTCTTCTTCGTTTGGAGTGGAGGACATTTTCTATCCCGCAACAGAAGATAACCTCTATGGCAAAACCGCAATTTAAATGACCGCAACTCGGGTAAAATCGTTGCTTTCTTACACGATTTGGAAACGTTTCAAATTATTTTGAGGTGCGCACTTGCACCATTGAAACTTTTTTTGAACACAAATCGTTAATCGGAAATGTTGGCCAAACTGTGGGATGGTCTAATAAAGATAATGACACAATTCATTAAGACATAGCTCAACAACAGGACAGGCTCATAGACCAGTGGTATCTGCAATGCCAAGGGCCGTGGTATGTTGTTCATACTTCCTATTTTAAGAAGTAATTAAGTCTAGCAGTAATTAACGAAAAAGCTGGATACATGCGCCTTTTGAGGTTTTAGAAGCTTACACAGTCAAACCAGTTCCATTTGGGGCGCTGTAGTGATGGGTATCTGTAGGCCTGACCGATTTTGGCAGATGACAGTTTATTTATTTACACCAATATAAGGTTTGAAGCCAAGCTGACCATTCATTACGAAAGAAATAGAAAACCGTGATTTTCGGTTTTTTTTTCTAGATCAGCTAATTATCCCTCTAGGATGATGTGCGAGGGATAAATATAAATTCGGATATTTCGGTTGCACTTCCGGCAAACCGTCCTCAGCGAAAAACAAAACAAAACTAAATCATAAAATCCACCACAATCACAACAGGAGAACGATGCGGAACCAACAGACAATAAGACGAGATGTAACTAAAAACCAGAAGAAAACGGTGCGGAAGCAGATAAAAATAAAATAACGAAAGATAAAATGTGCGTGTTAAAAATGTATATAAATAAGCCGGAAGTGCAACCGAAACATCCGAATTTATATTTATACCTCGCACATCATCCTAGAGGGATAATTAGCTGATCAGGAAAAAAAAACCCGAAAATCACGGTTTTCTATTTCTTTTTATTTACACCAGTACTTCTCTAGGCTACTAAGCTTTTACTGGAGCTTGACTTTCTTAATCTCTATCCTGTAACTCTCGTATAACAAATATCAAGTGCGGAATGTGAAAAATGTTCCACTGAACGTTCCATTTCAGAAATTCACGGCAGATATTTTTTATTCGTATATTGGCGTATCAAGTGCATACTGTTCATAGCGTTCCGCTAGCCGCCTCACATTGCAGAAATCCAAGACAGTAATTTGTTGAAACTTTTATACCCGGCTTAGTAACAACAAAGCTGGACCAGGCGAGGGCCGATTACGAAGTTGAGAAAACAAAATTTGGAATAGGCGACATGGAGCGTGTTCCATCCTACTTACCGTAGTTACTACGCATGACGTCACGAATTCTGGCTTTTTGCCGTCAAGGCTGGAACGGTTTTTCTATTTTCCAGCAGAATATTATGCCACCGGCGAATCTGACCAATCACGTTACAGAGATGCGTAGTTACCACGCTTACTACGCTCCCGAGCATGGTAAGCAAACAGTTACTGTTAGTTACTATTTCGAGAAGGTTGGAACGGCCAGCGTTGTAACTTCCCAGGAGGTTGGAACGAAAATAGTAACTGATAGTTGCTATTATTGGAAGGGTGGAACACGTTCATAAAATCGGGCTAGTTACGCGGAATTTGTGTCCTTAAGAATCTTAATTATTTTGAATAACAAATACGATTGTTGTGCGTAGCGACATATTTTCTGGGATATTTGTGTCTTTTTTTATGCATGAGCGTTTTCGATATTGAGTCGGGTTCCCAGGAAAGAGAAGTCATAGCAAATAGTGAGTCATGTCGTCTGTCTGGGAAATGATCGGCAGTAATAGTACTGGCAGTACTTATCCTTGAAAGAAACACATGCTAGATGAAAAGTGCCGGTATTACTCATTTTATGAGTCAGATCTGTGACAGTTCCTGCTTGCTCACTATATTTCCTGTCGCTTAACTTGTTTTATGAGCTTGTTTGGGACATTGCATCATCCGTAATTTCAATTTGAAAATTGCATCAGCTACTCAAGGTGTTGTAGGGGCTAACACTCATAATGCCCACGACTCAAATTGCCCACGACTCAAATTGCCCTCGGTTCAGAATGCCCACGATTGAGTAAACTGGAGTTAGTGATCAGTGAGAACGGAAGGAGTAGACCGAGTATCAGAATGGCGCTAATCGTATGATGAATTGGTATAATCTCAAGTATAATAAAATATGTATTATTCTGTCGATTTCTGAAAAAAAAAAATGAATCCCAAAGAGTGATCTTATAACTGTTATTCTTATTAAGACCTATTCTTATACCTTCATGGTGCAAGATTTGGATCGCCTAGTTTTGCTGTCTGTGCTGGAAAAAAAATTATTTGAAATATTCCTTCCGCACTTTCATGCAAATAATTCTGATCTGATTATCAAACAATAAAGTATATCCTTTCAATACCTTTTCTGTGGTAATCATGTCCCTTTGTAGTCTCGTTGTCCGTTGTTTCAGGACATGTAGGCCTCCACTGTGGACAGTTTGAGCCGTCGGCGTTTTGAGCCGTCGATATTCTGGGCGAGTTTGATTTCGAGGTCTTCGACCTCACTTGTGGTCATTTTTGAGTCGTGGGCATTTTGAACTGTGGGCATTTTAACCATGGGCATTCTGAGAGTGAGCAAAAAGATCGTGGTGATTTTGGGTAAGGTTGTAGGAAAACAAATTGGGGAGGAAGAATAAACTAGAAACTGATGCACTGGTGCATGGTAGTTAGGAAGAGGTTACTATGAACACCAGGGTTGAAAGCATCTCAAGGACAACGGTTCTTCTGAAATTCGGGTGAATTTCTAAGCAGAAACGATAGAAGAAAACCAAAACACATAGTTCTAAGAGTTAAATATTGCCAAGTAATTTTACTTGTTCTAATGTACCGTACCAGTTAGTTATTTTTTATTGATTTTTGGGATCCCAAAACGTAAGTGGAGGGATACCTATGACATCGCAAAAATGTCTGTCTGTCTGTCTGTAAGCACGATAACTCTCGAAGGCAATGAGATATTTTGATGAAACTTGGTGGGAGGATCCTTTGGGTCTATGTAGCCCTATATTTGAGGGTGGGGGAGGGGTTTCAAATTAAGGGACAAACAAAATATTTTTAAACAGCTAATGTGATAGTCGATTATGGGGTAAGTCTTGTCGGACAAGTAGTTCGTCCGGAATCCGGCAAAAACCGGAAAGTTTCGTGAAAGTAGAAGTGTCATTTGAAGTTGATTAAATGTTTGAAATAGGGGTAAGAAGACATGCTGAATACGATGGTGAACACCATTTCTTGCCGGACAATTAGTTCGTCCGGAATCCGGCAAAAAACGGAAAGTTGGTTAAAAGTAAAAGTATCATTTGAAGTTGATTAAATGTTCGATTTAGGGGTAAGAAGACATGCTGAATACGATGGTGAAAACCATTTTCTCATCGGACAACAAGTTCGCCAGGAATCCGGCCAAAACCGGAAAGTTTGTTAAAAGCGAAAGTTTTATTTGAAGTTGATTAGATGACAGATCTAGGGGTAAGAAGAGACGCTAAGTCTGTGTATGACAATAATTTTTTACCCGGACATAAAATTAGTCCGGAATCCGGTTTTGACCGGAATTTTTTTAAGTCAAAGTTTTATTTAAAGTTGATGATATGTTCTTTACAGGGATAAAGAGATCCGCTGGATTCATTTCTGAATTTTCTTTTTTTTTTTGCTGGACTAGTAGTTCGCTCGGAATTGGGGCAAAACCGGAAATTTGGCAGAAGTAAAGCAGGAAGTTTCGGTCAGTATCGTCAAAATAGATATGGCTTATAGAGGTATATCTGAACTTGGTTCTCTCTGATGATTAGCCGGGCGAAGACTGGATCTGGCGAAGACAAGACCCAATTGTCTGGATCAAATATTAGATTTTTGGGATCCCATCGAAACCTTTGGTCTTGTTCATCTTTGAGCCGTTTCGACATGGTTCAGCCATGCATTTCGGAATCAAGCCATTGGTCGTGCTACGGCGGTACCGACTTCTGTTTTAAACAAACCGCTTGAATGTGCCTGACCTAGACACAGAAACCGCGATTATGAGCGTGTTCCATCCTACTTACCGTAGTTACTACGCATGACGTCACGAATTCTTGTTTTTTGCCGTCAAGGCTGGAACGATTTTTCTATTTTCCAGCCGGATCTCACGCCAGGGGCGAATCCGACCAATCACGTTACATAGATGCGTAGGTACTACGCTCCCGAGTATGGTAAGCAAATAGTAACTATTAGTTACTATTCCGACAAGGTTGGAACGGTCAGCGTAGTAACTTTTCGTGAGGATGGAACGGAAATAGTAACTATTGTTAGAAGGGCGGAACACGCTCTATGCCTCAGAATCAGCCAAATGTAATTTTTTGAACAAGTGGGCGAGAATGTATAATTTGAAGATTTAATTATATTTCAGTAATCGAAAATTGATCTCAATATTCGAATCGAATGAGCTGACTGCACTTTATGTCCCCCGGTTGCTGGTACCGGATTGATGGTCGCATTGATTGACCTCAAATTATATCACAGTTGCCCTTAATAATAATAAGCAACCTTTGGTCCAGAAGCATTTTGTTCTTTTGATTTTGCTCCGTCTCTGCTTGTGACTTGTGAATTGATAAATAAATGTTTTTTTACTATAACTTATGAGACCTTTTTTTGGAGAATTCTAACCTTTGTCGAAAAATTCGAGCCAGAAACCGGTGGCCGTGTAGGAAAATAGGGTGCCATTTATCTCATTTGGTATCCCTACCACCAATGTTCACTCTTTGAATATTAATGTCTTTTTGCGTCACCACTGTTTTTTTCGTTTGGTTTAATGGCCCGTCTGAAACCGAACCGGAAACAAAAGCCGATAGTCGGCATTCTTAGTTTTTATTCCACAGGTGATATCAATTTATCATCAGAAGTGAGTGAAGCGGTCAGGGGCTGCAACAGTGCTTCCACTTTTCTTTATATAAAATCAGGCGAAGGTTGCAAAAAATCAGGGGATTATCGGTCGACGCAAAGCGTATATCGGTATGAAAATGGAACCACCTTCCCTTCTCTTAGTTTAAAAAAGGATTCAAAGACCTTCTGTGAAAACTGCAGCTGAGAATATGCAAGATATTACCGAATAAGGTAAGGTAAGGTACAATTTTAATGGCAAAAATAAATAAACCTGGTGTTACTTAAAAGCATCAGACATGCCAGTGGCATAAAAAAACTGAGTTGTACTGCAATACACTGTGGAATCCCAATACGTTAGTGTCGAAATACCAATGACAAAGTCCGTCTGTCTGTTAGCACGATAACACTTCACCAGTTCGCTGCGCATCGTTGATCTGTTGATAAGAATACGCATAAAATAAAGTCCTATCGTCACGATTTGTTTCCTTATGAATCCGCCAGGTAACCTACACGACCGAGAGTGTGGACGAAGAGGTTTTCGACGTTGTCTTCGGTTAAAAATAATGAAAGCAAATCCAGTTGCCGAACTGGAGTGCTAAATTTTGTCGTCGGGGGGACTATTCGTCAAAAATTGGATTATTTTCACTTATCGGTAGATTATCACGAGATCGCGAGATTTATTTCCGACCGCGAGAATTTCACAAAAGTCATTGGGTTTGAATCGGTTCTTGATTGCCACGAGGTTTAATTGTCTTCTTTTTATTTATAATATTGAGTTTTTTTTGTTTTTTTTATAGTTGTTTATGTCTAGTATTGCATTTATTTGTTTCTCTTTTCTTTTTGGTCTTAATATAATTATGCCAAGTGGTTAAATTGTCGAATCCTGCCACAAACGAATCTCTTATAGAATCTTTGTTATGGTACTGACATTTTTTTTTTGAAAAATTCCGTTTTGTATTAAATTTGTCCTCTACTCATGAGATTTCACGATATATCGATAGGAATGGAACTCATTGGCAATTCGTATAACCTACGGATTGGTGTTGAAAACGAGTTGTATGTGATTCTTCGAGTGAGTATTTTGTTTCATTTCAGATAATCTCAAAAGTACCTGGCCACAGCCGATCACGGGTCTTTAAGGAGGTCGAGACCCTCCACCACTGCCATGGACATTCGAACATCATTCAACTCATCGAGTTCTTCGAAGAAGAAGACCGATTTTACCTCGTCTTTGAGAAGGTGATTGGTGGCCCCCTTCTCAGCCATGTCCAGCGACGAGGACACTTCACGGAGCGTGAAGCATCCCTTGTTATAAGAGATCTCGCTTCGGCTCTGGCCTTTCTGCACAAGAAAGGTGAGTTTCTTTTTTCCGTCGCTAACAGATTTTGGGATGAATAATAATAATAATTTTATTAAAGCCAACAAAGGGCCATACAACAGTATTCATTCTCGCACTTAACTAACAAAATTGACCTTCAGTATTACATACAATAAGATCACTTCTTTTTGCCCTTCTACTGTTCGCCAAATTACCTCCAGTCTAAACTTCCAGTAGACACTTAAAATATTGACATACCGACCGAATTACCTGACGATTCGTCGACTCCATAATACCAGGAAATAGTATGGGCACCCCACCAAAAAAACTATCTGTAATTTCGATGGTCTTCCGTTCAGTCTGTGTCGCCCCTGTTTGCGTGCACTGTAAGTGAAAGTGAGCGAAAAGTAAGTAAAGACGTAGAGGTGACGTTATACAGTCTCATACAAAATCAAGTCTTGCCTCACCTCTGCAAATCAAGCTGCAAAAACTCTTCGAGGTCACAGTAAGAAGATTCCGAAGCCATTTGCTGACACGGGGACCCGAAACCACTTCTTCTCAACCAGAGACTCGTTTTTGTTGCAATAGCGCTGTTCAGCACTTCTTTGCTTTTGCACAATATACGTTTTGGATTTACTTTCTTCTTGGTTGAAGCGGCAGCGCTGCAGCACCATGCAGGGAAGCACGGACTTTGGTCGGTGAGCAAGTCCGTGATTCTCGAGAAGCGCTGCCGTCTTCCTCGGAAGCGCTGCCGTCTTCCTCGGAAGCGCTGCAGTGCAAAAATGGATGTAGGAAAGAATCGGCCGAGAAGTGGACCTGCAGCATGCAGCAAAAACGAGGCTCCTGTCAGAGGATACAGTCAGTGCACAGACAGTGGACTCATTCAAATCCAAGCTTGACAAGGAGTGGGATCGTGGAAAAACGAGTGGGATGCCCCGGAATGTGACCAAAATCACTCAAACCAGCGACAACCACAGGAGCACCATCCACCTTTGTCGCAAATGTGATTTAAGGTAATTTAGGGTAAAGCAAGTAGCTCAGACCAAGTAAGTACTTGCGCTAAAGCATATTTGACTGCTTTAAACCTGATATGTTAGCTGAGTTTTATTCGAGCGATATTTCGGTCTCTCCTTGCCAGGGTCCTCTATAGCCTCGCTGTCAGCTTAGACCACAGCAAAATAACACTAGGAAGTAGCGCCAAGACCTATGCTTTCCATGCTTTGCAAACGGGCCATATTCGTTTCCCACTATGCCTGCGGCATTTCAAGCGAGACAAACTTGCGGTTTTAGAAATTTCTATTAAAGCAAAGGGGCGGTCTGCATATACCAAGGAAACAATGGAGGCTGTACCATTTTTTTGCGATGTTCAGAATATGACGTTACCGGAGCCAGCGCTGGTGAACGGCTGAATGAGTTTAAGTAGGGACGTTCCCTAACGCTAGTTTTGTCTTGGCGCTACTCTCTAGTGCTATTTGGCTTTGGGTTCGACTGAAGGAATACTGATGGTAAAGCTTAGACGACCGTAAAAGATACGGATTAGCAACATAAATTAACCTCTACCAACCGTTCCGCTCTGACCTCCATTCAACACAACCCCCCTACGTATAAATCGTTTAGCTTTTAGTATTATTAACGTCTGTCCACACATCAGGAAAGAGGAAAGCCCATCCACTACCCTAACTGTACCTGCATATTTACGTCGTCCTCCAAGTAGCATGAACCAATTGATTCGACCTCGCTTCCTCTGTACCTCTTCATATTCTGAACATAGATTGCCTCTTCCTCACATCTGAATTTGATGACCAACTTCTTTATGGCGCCTGAAGGCGCCACCTCTAGCTTTATTTCGCCTGAAGGCGCCACCTCTAGTTAAATGAAAGAAACAACTGTGGAAGAAGTGTAACGTATCAGGAACCTCGATGCTGACAGTCTGTATTAGAAAGGCTCGTTCTATTATTCGGTTCTGTGTCTATTGGCTGTAGTTGACTTTGAGCGTGTTCCATCCTACTTACCTTAGTTACTACGCGTGACGACACGAATTCTGGCTTTTTGCCGTCAAGGCTGGAACGATTTTTCTATTTTCCAGCAGGGTTTCACGCCAGGGGTGAATCCGACCAATCACGTTACATAGATGCGTAGGTACTACGCTCCCGAGTATGGTAAGCAAATAGTAAATATTAGTTACTATTCCGACAAGGCTGGAACGGTCAGCGTAGTAACTTTTCGTGAGGATGGAACGGAAATAGTAACTAATAGTAACTATTGTTAGAAGGGTGGAACACGCTCTTTGTTGACCTTGGTTGGGACATGGTGTCCTTCATATAAGCTGTCATCGGGGCCCTCGATTGTCGGCAAGGCTCCTCCAAAATGTTGGACTTCTTAAAGTTTAACTGAAAAGCCAACTCATTTTTTGTACCATTTAACTGAATACACTGAATTATTTGGATTCTGCTAAGGGATTTTTGGATTTTCCACTATCTGTTCTAGTAGCGACGTTCAGAACATCTACAGCACCCACAAAGCAAATTCTACTATGACTCGGAGAATTTGAATCTCAACACAATCACGGCTTTTCAATGACCAGTGGTGATGTTGGTGAAGACTGCTTTGTTGCAGAAGACCAATTTTGGTAAATCTTTTTCATGAAGCATACAACATAGGTCCAAGCACTTAGAGATACCACAGATACGACAGGGAAATTCCACTATTCGAAAATTGGTTATTTGTGAATAGCGCATCGACGAAGTAACGCATTTTCATCCGGTCTTCAACCCTATTTAAGTGAATAAGTGATGGGTAACTAGACGGTCCTATTTCAGTCCTTTTCGGTCAAACTTCAATTAAGAAAAATTGGTCGTATGTGACGTGACCACTTTTTCAGGCATTGCTCACCGTGACCTGAAACCGGAGAATATTCTCTGCGTTAATCCGGAGAGCGCCTCTCCGGTGAAGCTCTGTGATTTCGACTTGGGCTCTGGCATTAAGTTTCATGAAGAAACTAACTCGCCCCTGTCGACCCCGGAACTACTCACTCCGGTAAGTTTCTGTGTTTCTTTTTCCTTCCTTTTATCAAATCGCTCCACTCGGCTCTTCTTTTTTCTTTTGCATTATTACAATACTAACCTGTACCTTTTTTACCTACACATTTTTCCTCTTCGCAAGATTTGAAAGCAAAATCAACGACCGGATGAGGTCGAATTCAGTGTCGGGAAACTGCTTCCTTGTCTTGGTCGTCGAACTTTTCCATATGATACTGGTGATGATAGTGAATTTATTTGCTCACCCATCAAACTGACAAAACTGGCGTCCAGGCCTTTCTCGGGAAAAGCAGTCAGATAGCAGAAAAAATATCAAGCCGCGCTCAAAGAAGCTTAAAATTTTTCCTTTCATGCAGTAAATTTGTATCCATTAATGATATAATATAATAATATAATATAGTATAAATAATAATAATATAAATATTCTTTGAGCCCAAGCTGACTTTGAAACATTTATTCAAACAATGTTTACAACGGATACGTCAGCTCTGATTTTTCATCAGCGATATTTCGGCCCTTCTTGGCAAGGGTCCTCGTCAGGCTGTCAATCTTCTTGTTCAACTTCGGGGAAGGAAACAAACCTGTAATCAGATTACAGGTTGATTACAGGTTTGTTTCCTTCCCCGAAGTTGAACAAGAAGATTGACAGCCTGACGAGGACCCTTGCCAAGAAGGGCCGAAATATCGCTGATGAAAAATCAGAGCTGACGTATCCGTTGTAAACATTGTTTGAATAAATAATAATATAACCGCAGGAAAAAGGCTTTTCGCCTCTATACATTTCTCGAGACACTATGTCCACTAAATTGAATTTCAGCCAGGTGACGATTCACACGTGCCTTGAACTGATTAATATTTTCGGCATTTTTTTTTCCAGTATTCAACTTTCCGGTTTCTGAAGCTCCATTTTCGAATGTCTTTTCTGAATATCTCGCCACATTGTTCCAGGCTGTGTCCTCTGAGACCGTTGTGGTTGAAGGTGAGGACATCGTCAGGCCTTATGTTATCATAGTAACTATGATAAATCTTGAAACCACCACTGAGAAATCTGTAAGATAAACTGGGTAATCGTAATTCATCAAGCCGTTGTTCATAAGGTAGATGGCGAATGACTGGTACTGTTTTTGTTGCTATTCTTTGAACTTGCTTGTTCTTGTCCTTGTTGTTGAAGGGCCTTATTGTTACGTTTCCGTATTCAATTAGTGGGCGAGCTAAGGAAACAGGGAATTGTCCTTGAATGTAAATGTCCTTCTCAGAAGATCACAATTCGTGCAGTTTTCTTGATGATAGTTTCGTAATGTGTTGGAAATTTTAGATCTGTTAGCATTACAGGAACGCGGATACCTTCGGTTAAGTCATTTATATAAATGTTAAAGAGAAGGTGACCGAGAAAACGTCCTTGTGGTACGCCGCTAAGAACATTAACCTCCGTGGTGCTAAGCTGGCCATCCACTCGTACTCGCCCTGTTCTGGAGGTTAGGAAATTCTCTATCTAAGCTGAATTTTGTCCGATCACACCCACTCGTTTCTGTTTCAAAAGTAGCCTTGTGTACCTACCTGTATCCCCGCGTTGGTCATTGCTCCCCAGGCTTCATTGGCCAGTAGAAGCCGAGCTTCTGCAGATCTCCTGCGAATGAACGCATACCGGCTTTTTGAATTAATGTATAAGAAGTCTGATTAATTCTCATAAATGTCAAACAAAATTCAGCCCACATGACTACTTTGACAGATCTTTCTTTTAGTTTCGTGAAAAGGATGGTGGTCCAGCAACCGGATGACATAATAATAATAATAATATAAAATATTTGCAAATTGAATGGCAGGCCGTTAAGCCTCTACAGGAGGAGCTGACTCCATGAAGTGGAGTCAGCTCCTTCGATCCGAATATTGAGACCAATTTTCGATTATTCAGATATAACTTATTTATTTATTTATTTCCCTCATAACTGAGGAGTACAAAATAATGTATAAAAAAGAACAATGCCTAAACCATCTGGTCCATTCATTAACACATAAATACTATAAAAAATACACACGATGTCGACAAGTTACAATTATGTACGCACTATTTTATTCAATTGTTGAAAAATGGGTACAGGTTGTGGGTTTGGAGGGCTACCAAAGCTTTTTTTTATAAAAGTTGGTCATCTTTTTCCTCAAAATTAGAACTGGGTCTTTTACTTTAAAATTGGAAACCAACTGCGAATTAAATAACTAAATCTCCAAATTATACAGTCCGGTCCACTTGTCAAAAAAATTGCATCAGGCTGATTCTGAAGCATAGTCGCCATTTCTGAGTCTAGGTCAGTCACATTCAAGCGGCTTGTTTAAACCAGAGCTCGGTAGCACCGTAGCACTATCAGTGGCTTGATTCCTAAATACATGGCTGAACCATGAACCACGTCAGAATGGCTGAAAAGATGAAAAATCGATACAAAAATAACTATCTGGTACGCTACATGACAACAAGTAAAATTACTTGGCAGTATTTAACTCTAAGAATTATTTTTGGGGGTTTTCTTCTATCGTCTCTGCTTAGAAATTCAACCCAATTTCAGAAGAACTGTTGTCCTTGAGATCCAGGGTTGGTCACCAAAAGTAACTTCGTACACCCTGGAAAGTAACCCAAAAGTATCTCAAAGTAGCCCAATGTAACCAAATGTAACCCAAAGTAACCGAATGCAATGTAACCAAAGTAACCCAAAGTATCCTGAAGTGACTCGTACTGGGTGTTCGAAGAACCAGAACCCAAGAACCAGGGTTCTTGATGGCCAACCCTGGCTTAAGATGCTTTCAACCCTGGTGTTCATAGTAACATCTTCCCAACTACCATGCATCATTGGATCAGTTTCTAGTTCATTCATTCCTCCCCATTTTCTTTACCTACAGCGGGTGGTTTCCAAAGCCTGCGATTTGATGCGAATCTCTTACGCCCTACTTCCCGTTTCCGTGTAAATAATAAAGTATTGAGAGACAAAAACAAATAAAAACATACGTAATCCAACCTGTGGTCTCGCCTCAGTTACAGATAAAAAAAAAAAATGTACTTCTTATCTCATTCAACATTGTTTTGATAAGTTACAAGGACGGTTGAAGGTGCGTTTTATTTATAAACGCTTCCTGAGAAATAGAGATCCTCGAAATTTTGATTAAATGGTACGTTGAAAGCTGCGCCGCACTTTTCTGTATCTGCAATCCAACCGGTGGTCTCGCCGCAGTTACAGATAAACAAAAAAAAATGCACTTCTTATCTCATGCAACTTTGTTTTGACAATTCTTCAAGGATGGTTGAAGGTGCGTTTTATTTAAGACGCTTCCTGAGAAATAGAGATTCTCGAAATTTTGATTATATGTTCCGTTGAAAGCTGCGCCGCATATTCTGTATCTGCGCAGTATCGGAATCGACTTTGAACTAATTGAGTTTTGCGGTCTTGACGGTTGTGGTTACTTGATGGTTACGAGGCACAGAGCCTCTCTTGGCACAGGCATGCTGTTGATGTCGGAATCTCTGTGTAGCGTAGAACGACTTGCACTTTTTAGACTTTTACCCCCCCCCCCCCCCTCTTGACTTTTACTTTTCTTCATCACATCCTCCCTTTCGAGTCCCTTTTTTCTTTTATGATTCCGAGCATCTTTTGTAATAATATTATACCATTTTTTTTAAACAGTAGTAGGGAATTATGTTTCGTACTTTTTGTGGCTACTCCTTCTTCCCTCAGTAACGTAATTTTAATCTATTTTACTCACTTTTAACTATTCGTGTCGCATAGCTTCTAATAATAAATCCATGTTTATTTTACTTTATTTCGCCTTGGTAATGAGAAACTGATTCTCTTCCATATATATCCCCCCCCCTCACCCCCCTCTTAGGATTAGTGACAGCAACAGTACTTTTAGGAAGAATCTGTACCTTAAGCATTGGGTTTGTATAGCTTCAGAATAAAATATTAAAAAAACACGACGAAGTGCCGGTGATTGAACTAGAAAGGTACACTTAAACTGAAGCTCTGGAAAACTTTCCGACCATCCGTGGGGGCTTCTAAGGAGAGGGAAAATCTTAGTGCCACGCCAGTTCCGAACAAGCGGTTCAATTCAAGTAAAACTTTTTCTGTTCTAAGATATCATCCGTCCTCCGAAATATATGGTCCCGCAGTCGGTATTTATACTGCAGACTTGGACTTGGTACGAATAAACATCAACCCGGCTGCCAAAGCATTTCCTGCTGCTTATAGGACATTCCTGCTGCCGAACCGCTGCTTAGAGCCGACCAAGCGATCTCTTAACTTTTCTCCGTACTTTGACCTAAATTTTATTTCTCCCTTTAGGTTCCCGACCTGACGCTGCCAACTAAAACTGTTTGTCCGGTCTTAAGCCAAGTCTTTTGTGCGTGATGGTCTTGGATTAAATACAGTGTCACGCCACGTGATTTGTATTTGTTTATTTTTTCGCGCAAAAGATAGTCAGGTTTCATGCAACAAAATAGTTTTCGTGTCATAGGCTCTTTTATTTCTACCACCAAGTCACTTACGAAGAGTATGTCGATATGACCAACAGGTTTCAGTAATTTTCCAGTTTCTGACGGTTTTGGTGAAGTAACTTAGGTTTGTATAACACTGACCCAAACCTTTCATGTTCACACTGTAAAAAAAAATCTTTGCAGTGTTTGCTACTAGGATTAATATTGTCTGTACTGAGATAAGATTATTTCTAATTGGGATCAATCTCATCCCAGTAGAGATAAGATTAATCCCAGTAGCATAAACTGCAGTTAACTTTAATCCTTACTCCGAGAAACTTTTTTCATGTTCAGTTAGCCATTTAGGGATACTTTTTGTTTTTCGTAACCGAGAAACCTCTTCGCATTTGTCCGATTTGACAGGAAAATGTTTCCCCGCATGTCATGGACGCCATGTTCAGTTACCTATTTCGACACGTTTACGTAACAACTAAATTTTTGAAAATCTTTCCGCTCGACAGGAAAACTTGATCACGGATCCGATCGTCCATTGGGGGGGGGGGGGGTCGGGAACCTTGTGACGTTCACTGCTCATGAAAGGATTCGAAAATTGGTAGTTGGGAAGAACCATTTATGTGTCCGGACTGAATTCGGGCACAGTTCGTGGATTTCTAGGGTCATTTGGGCTAATGGACGTCTGTTTTATCTTGTTCGGTTAACTGTTTTGAATGTTTATTATTCTTCGTAGCCGTAACACTTTCTCACAACTGTCCGATTCCGATCTCCCCGGAACGCTACCTCGGAGCATCTGTCCGTTTCGTCGAGAAAATTCATGTTTTCTTAGTTATTACTTTCTCTTTTCTTTCTCCTCCCGCTCACCGATTTGACAAGAAATTGTGTCTGGAACATTCTTCACGGATCCTTGTGTGTGTGGGAGGGGGGGGGGGTCTGAAAGCTTGTTACATGCTTAGCTCATGAAAGGATCCGAAACTGGAGCGATGGTGAGAGCAAATGCCCCAGATCGACTATTCAATAGAGCAGGACAGGATTCGGGTACTATGTATGGAGTTTGGGTCCGGATACATGAATGAATAAACTGTCGAACTGTCTTTCGTAGCATGTCAGCCGAATCTTGGCGTTTCTCTTCAAGTGCATCATAAAGTTTCACCAAATGACCAATCACGGAATGTGTGGAGATATGAAAGAGTGTATGCGATAAATTATGTGTGAATGTAGGGAACTGAATGATTTAAGGAGAGAAATATTTGGAGTAAATGAGTGTGATCAGGAATGGATGGAGCAATGTTTAAGTGTTTTATCACTGTAAGGAAGGTTGGTAGATAGTGTGATCAGGAATGGATGGAGCAATGTTTAAGTGTTTTATCACTATAAGGAAGGTTGGTAGATTCCTCAAGTTGTCTGTGACTCTCAGAGATTTTTTTTTGTAGTTTTAAGTGATCGTTCTAATTATTTTGTATATTTTTCTTTGTATAGCCATGGCCCCTGGGCTTTTAGAGTAATAAATACCATATCACATCATACAAAATAGAAAAATAAAACAAAGCAGAAACACTACCAAACAAGTGACTAAAAGTGTGATTTCACTGTGTATACCTTGCTTGTTAGTATCTTCTTTTCGTCATTTGTTGTCATAATTTCATGAGCATAGGGTGAGAGTTCGGACTCTTTCTGATTTTGTTCTTTTGAGGAAGCGTGCCTTTTGGTGATGGATCTGGAATGTGCATCTAGAAAATCAGAATCAGGATGGGAAGGCGATCCATTTCCGAAAAGAGTGCAAAGGGTAACCGGTCTCACTTCTAAGGTTGGAAGTAGGAATACTTTCAAGGGAATAAGATGTTGCGTTGACAGTAGACTATTCCAAGAGCTTTCTTCTGAATGGATTCAAGCATATCTGACCGACCCGCGTTTAGAAGTATAGGCTACACTTTCCTGCATATAAAACTATAAGCTACTCTCTCACGGCAACGTAACGAAGTAATGCAAGTCAGTTTTTTTTTGTTTTGTTTTTTAGGTGTAAGGTCGAATACCTCCAAGGGTTGATGACCTTTCAATTTGAAACTGATCTTTGAGGGTCAAGAGTCAGCGGGAGGTCACTTTTCCCAAAGATACGGTTCATGCATATCTGTACTGGACCTACGTCAATTATTGCAAATCCGATAACTTTACGCCTCGTCAGCTTGACCAAGCGTCATAGCGGTCGCAGGGTATTGACTGAAGAGATCACCTTTGTCACCCATCTGTCGCAACCTGTCTGCCCTCCAAGGGGTCTTAAACCACAACGCTTACTAGAAATGATTTTTTTTTTTTTTTTTAATGATGAAATAGCTAAGAAATGTCGTTTTTGAAAATGCCGATACTCTTGATGACTAACTCTCCTAGCCGATGCAAAATTGCTGTGTACCTGGTGGAAGAGTCAGAAGCGGCACCACCGCTGTCCCCAACGATCACCGTGATTGGTTGACACGGGATTTGAGTCGCTAGTGAATCGTTTTCTCGTTCTTCCTGAGGATCACTGGAATGTTTTGGACTTGGTCCCATAGCGTATACGAGCACTGCTCTCCGGAGCGCAGATTCTACGCAAAATTTGAAACCGGGCGCCGTGGGTGAACCCATTAATTTATTTTACTCACAGTGCAAGCGCAAGAGCATGATGTTTGCGACATTTTCCTTTTCTTCTCCCTTATTATTGATTTTTTGCTCCGATTATCATCACCATCATCAAAAAGGATTCCCTTTCAGATTAGGAGGGGAATCAGTTTTGCTGGTGTTGGTCCAATATAAAATTAATAAAAAACAACGAGAATAAACAACCAAAAGTAAAATGGATCCAGACTAATTTCGTCAACTGTATATTTTTGTTTCAAACAAAATCCATTTTGGAAGTATCCCCCGTGTTTTCGCTGTTTCTGTACCCGGAGTCCGCCTGGAGTGACTCCCTCTATTCTCGCCGTTCCCTTCGATTTCCCGAGCAGTCCTCGAGGAACGGCGAGAATACGCCTTTAGTAAATTCTTTTTCAGTTATATTTTCTTTTATAGGTTGGGAGTGCTGAGTTCATGGCTCCGGAAGTGGTAGACGCGTTCGTCACTGTGACGGAGTCGGCTTATGATAAAAGCTGTGACCTCTGGTCCCTTGGTATCGTCACCTATATCCTTCTCGTCGGCTATGCACCCTTTTATGGGAATTGTGGAAGCGAGTGTGGCTGGGACCAGGGCGAACCCTGTACTGCCTGTCAGGTTAGTGGCTTTTTATTAAATTCTTATTCAAGGGCTTTGAAACTGTTTCCCAAAGATTGGGCCTAATGTATAAATTGAATTTTCATCGTTCGTAGGCTGTTAATTCCTGCAACCAGGGACCCATACATTTCCTATAGTAACTCGCCATTCAGGGGGCTTGTCATTTCCTATGCTTCTATGTTGCTATGTTGCCCGAGCCTCACCTAGTTTCCAAAAATTCCGCTTGGGTCGAATCGGCGTCAAAAGGTCCAGGATACTCTTCCATTACAGAGAAATATTCCTGGTTCAGCATAACAGCTGCGAAAAATTGTGTCTATCTGGATAGTCGGGTATTTTATTCCCGTGGGTATTTCTTGAACTATCTGACGCTCGGTCAAGAGCGCATCAGAAATCTCTTATTGACAAGCCCCCTGAATGGCGAGTCATTACAGGAAATGTATGGGTCCCTGCTGCAACTACCATTGGCTGTTTAGGCGGATTATCCGGCGATGACCCCTTAAAGCTTAACCGAAAAGGGTCGAGATAATACAACCTAGTTGCCCATCGCTTATTCACTTAAATAGGCTTTAAGCGATAACAATGCGTTACTTCGTTGCTCCACTATTCATGAATAATCAGTTTTCGAATAGTAGACTTTCCCCACCGTACGCGCTTGCACCTCTGTTGTATGCTTGGCCAAAAAGACTTACACAAATTTCGTGTTCAGGCACTCGGCCGTCTTCACTAAGCTCACAATTGCCCACTGAAAAGCCGCGTTTGTGTTGAGGTTCAAATATTCCGCGTCAAAGTAGAATTTGCGTAGTGGGGACGGCCGGAGATATTCTGAACGTCACTATTAGAGCAGATAGTGGAAGATAAAAAATTCCCTTAGCAGAATCCAAATAATTCGGTGTATTCAATCAATCAATCAATCTTTATTATTCGATAAAACATTCCTTACGGTATTAACAAAAAACCGAATATTTGTTATCTCGTCAAACATAACTATATACAATTGCGCTTTTAACATAGTCAAATATTCAATAATTACACAAGAACAAGGATTGCAACAAATTAAAACGCTAAAAATTTAATAATTAATATAAAAAAGAGGTAAAGAATTTAAAATTTCGCGTTGAAAAAACTCACAAAGGAGGGGACAAAACTTCTTTCGTACCGCGCATGAATTGCCCTAATGGGTTGGAGCTTAGGAACTGGTTGTGCTGCCATTCTCTGTGCCCTTATGCGGTTGGGAATGTGGGGAGGGGGAAGGATGTGCCGATGGTTGGGGTCTTCCAGCAGTTGTTCACCAAACTTGGTAGAAAGTTGGTGTCTACGGTTTGACAAAGATGCGAGACCAAACTCGTTAAGAAGGGAAATGTACGGGTTTTTGGGGGATTTTGATACTATTAGTAAAGATCGGTACTGGGTCCTCTCGAGGCGTTCCGACTGCTCCCGTGTTAAACCGAAATGCCATACCGGACAGCAGTATTCAAGGGAAGGGCGAATGAACACAAGGTAAATGCGAAGGAGGTGGTGTTTCGGGGTGCCATGGCGGGAGAGCATTTTGAGAGACCTTATGCCCATATTTGCTCTTTTCAGCATAGATTGTACTTGCTTATCCCACTTGAGATCTGAAGTTAGATGAACACCTAAAAGTTTGAGCTCCTCCACTCTGCTGTGATCAGGTAGGTTAGGTTGGAAAGTTGGATCGGACCTGAGAAAAGATACAGTTAGAACGGCTGATTTGTCTTGGTTGACGGTCATTTGGTTGACTGAAGCTTCTTTACTAATGTCATTCATTATGGTGGCAGCACTGCTCCGGATATTTTTGTAACAACGCTCTAAGACCGAAAGATCATCGACGAATTTCCAACGGTCGTCACAGGAGCCTGCAAGGTCATTGATCATGACCAGGAAAAGTAGGGGTCCGAGGATAGTGCCTTGGGGCACACCACAGTAAACTGGTAGTGGGTCAGAAAAGACATTTCCGTACTTTGTTCTCTGGGACCTGTCAGAAAGGAAAGCTGGGATTAGTCGGACAAGGAAAGGATGGACACTAAAATCATTTAAAAGCTTCCTTAGCAGAGTGGAATGGAAGATGAGGTCAAAAGCTTTTTTCAGATCAATGGCGATAAGGTTGATCCAGTGATCTGGTTCGTCCAGGTGTTTAAGGATGTTGTCAAGTAGACTGACCAGATAATGCGTGGTAGACGTCTTGCGCACGTTTCCATATTGTCTCGGATCAATCTGGGTCAGAATGAAATCCTTCAGCCACGATGAAAGAAAACTCTCGTAAACTTTGCTAAATATGGGTGTTAGTGTTATTGGGCGTACTCCTGAAAAATCTATTGGAGTGTCCTTCTTGGGAATTGGTGTTACAAACCCATTTTTCCAGACCATTGGGTATTCCCCAGATTGTGTAATGGCGTTAAAGAGTGTCGTTAGCGGTCCACTCAAAAATTCTGGGAACGCAGGGATAAGGTCAACGGGGATGTCTATTGGGGTAATGCTTGTTCTTTTGAGGTTTTTTAACTTCTTAAGTACTTCTTCTTCAGTTATTTCGGGGAATTCTTTGAAATTCATAGGGTTTGTTGGTATTTCATCTTTTCTGAGGGGAGATAAAGTTTGCACAATGTCAGCAAGATGGGCGTTGAGCTTGTTTGCTGTGACCAGGGGCTCTTCATCACGACAAAAATCCAGATTGGCCTGTTGTTTGCCCATCATGCGTTTGATATTTTGGTACCACTTTTTTGGATGAGATTTGAAAAGACTATTGACTTCTTTTTCATAGTGCTTTGCAGCAGCTTTACGGGTCAGGTTACGTATTTTATTCTTTAGGCGGTTACCTTCCTCCCTTTTGCCTTCTCTGAAGAGTCGCCTTTTTTCTTTTACAAACTTTTTTATTTTGTCCGTGATGTAATGCCGGTCAGAAGAAAAACGTTTGGTAGTCCTTTCTGGGAAACAAGAAGTGTACTGTTTTAAAAGGGTTTCCTGGAGTAAGTTCGCTTTTTCGTTTGTTGTTTTTGCTTCTGTAAATTCGTCCCATTTTTCAGAGGACAACCATGTTCCAAACGCCAAGAGACCTTCGTCAGTTATTGGTCTGCTTGTGGTTGTGATTGTCTCGTACTGGATATTGATTGTACTGGTGGGATATAGTTCTAGGGTAAGATGATAACTACCCCCAAGGGATGCTCCTGATATTGGTTCTTTGTAATATCTATGCATGTTGGTAGAGATCCGGTCGAGGGTGGTACCACCCTTGGTGGTTGGAATTTTTACTATTTGCTTAAGGCCAAGTGATGTATTTACTTTCTCGATTTTTAACTCGTTAGCATCCCCAATCATGAAAATACCACAACTTTGATACTTTACAACTTGGATATATTCGGATACAACTTGGATACTTTACAACTTGGATATATTCAGTTAAATAACTCAACAATAGGCTGTCTTTTCAGTTAACTTTAAGTTTGGTGCCGATTGAACACGGATTTGCTTCTCCAGGGTAAAATTATACGCCGTTTCAACTCTCAAGTCGATTTTGCTCACGTCGTATGGCGGAAATCATTCGCCTGTTGAAAATACTAATGGCGAACGTAGAAAAGATATTATCGACAGGGATATTATTTATTTACATAGGCAGCCTATGTATATCATTGGCGTAGGACATCATCGAACAAAAATTTTATTCACAGATTAAAGTGATAATGTTCAAGTATTCGCTCTCGTCGGGGCCTACGAATCGAATTCGTTGAAAGGCGGAAAATGAAAAGGTCAGACGTGAAAAAGATTTAATAATAATGTACTTTAATTTCCTTAAAAGCCTGTATTACACACGCTAGCACTGGATCGTCATTAAGGCAAATAACACATGACGATTACATACGTAGGCGTTTCATCTATACGTACAACTTAAAAATATAATTTGACTTAAATAAAATTAAAATATTGGGTAAAGTAAGGTACAAAGGATTTCAGGTAACGATCAGTCGAGTTTGTCGGTGGTCGTTCTAGTCTCTGGGAAGCAGCGTCCCTCTGTCTTTGTCGCGTTCTGTGGGCGTATTTATTGGGATCGGCGAAACAGCTGACAAAGAAGGTATGCCTACGACAAAAGTTGTTGATAAATGGCAAAAAAACTAAAGTCTAGACAGAGGGATTTACTTTGAGCATTGAGGAACTGTTGGTGAAACATTGCTTGAAACCCTTCAAGTATAATTCTATGCTCACGCTCTGTACAGGAAGCCTAAAGAGCCTTGCTTCGGTAACGTGCCTCGTCCCTGGTACGTTGTTTGTACTTCTTGGAAAATGTAGAATTTCTGAGAGGAAGCCCCTCTTGAAACGATTAATTTCTATAATTTTCCTGATCGTTGCGTCATTAAATTTCATTCACAACTTTGTTATGAGTCTGCATTAAGTGGGACAAGTAGAAGGAGAGGAGAGGATTGTTTCGTTAAAACTGCTCAGGCCAAAGAGAAAATCACTTAGGGCGTTTCATTTATTCATTCATTCACTTTATTTGGTTCCGCCTTAAAGGACACCTGAATGAAGACTACCAAGTATCATCCCTATCTTTATGACTTCCGTTAACATTGCCTGCAGAAAACCCAATCCAAATACGAAATAGTGTTTCCAAGCTATGATTTTTGCTCCATTTAGCATCTATCCTTATTTGGCTACCGAACAATTTTAGAAATTAACCAACGTCTCCAATCAACCCTTCTTCTGAAATATTTGTTAACCACTTAAGCCCAAACGTATGTCAAGAAGAAATTCCTATACGATCCGGCCAGCGCTGTACAAGATTTGAATGAATTGCGCTTTTTGTCTTGGAGTCTGCATGTGCAAACCTCCAGAAACGAACATCTCTATTTTGAAATAGTCACGCTCAGGAGAAGAATGCTCTCCGTGGCCATGTCTGTACATGCGTTCTCCATGGTGTGTTCAAATATGGTTCCATTGTTCAGGTATTCTTTAAAGTCTAATTGAAAAGCCAACTTATTTCTGTGTCATTTATTGAATACACTGAATTATTTTGATTCTGCTAAGGGATTTTTTTTTATTTTTCACTATCTGCTCTAGTTATGACGTTCAGAAAACCTGCGGCCATCTCAGCAACGTAAATTCTACTATGACGCGGGAAAGTTTAATCTGAACACAAACGCGGCTTTTCAGTTTGCAAAAGCCTGGTGAAGACTGCTTAGTCTCTGAAAATAAAAAAATCATAAATCTTTCTCGTAATGCGTACAACACAGATACAAGCGCATAGAGGTACCAGAAATCACAGGAAATTCCACTGTTTGAAAATCGATTATTTGTGAATAGCGGAGCGACGAAGTAACGTATTTTCAGTGGGTCTTCAAGCCAGTTTAAGTGAATAACTGATGGGTAACTAGATTGTCCCATCCCAGCTCTTTTCACTTAAACTTTAAGTCACAGCTACTATTAGAAATGACCTGTTCACGATAAAGTGGTTCAGAAATTCGTGTTTCGAAAATACTAGTACATTCCCCATGGCTTTAGCGAATCGCTTGCTGACTCTGTCCAGACCATCCGTTGTATGAAATGGAGATGCGACGCAAAGTATTTGGAAAATTGTGGGCGCCGTTTTGGGCCGTGTGCGAGAACGTGATTCCGGTAAGGCGTTTGAAACGTGACCAACACATTGTGCCACACATTGGTGACGTTTGGGCGAGTTTCAAAACATTCTTCTGCATCTTTAGCGCCGAGTTGTGTTTGTCCGTTACTTTGACTCTTTAATTCTGTAATTTTGGTTGGAAATCAGTGGTTGACAACGTCAATTCAATTCAGTTCAGAATAGAAACAAGCATACTTTTGGTACGTAATACGTTACACAATCAAAGTGAAACTTGAATTCTCAACAAATTACATGTAATTGATCTCTTAGTGCTTTGGATGATGTGGATAGACTCCCAAGAACTCTGAAAATTAAGAGATAAGTTATGATTTCCTCGACTGCTCAGAAGTAGTTCTTTCTTAATTATTACGAGTCTAGCATTCTACATACGAGTTGGATGCAGACGTAAACATATGACCACTCCCAGTTTGACATAAACTGTATCACATATGACCGCTCCCAGTTTCTTCGACTTTTAAGATGCTGTACTTCAGTATTTCCCTTTTTCTAGAATGAGATACAACTGTTTTTGTCCATTTTGTTGCATGTACCTAACATGGCCCTTTTTGTTTTTTTGTATGTAAATTAAAATATGGCAATCGGTCACGTAAGTGGTTCCTTTCCAGGTCTCGTTTTGCAAAATTCCAAGCTATTTGTTTACATCCTTTTCTTTTCAGAATCTCCTCTTCCAATCGATTCAAGAGGGAAAATACGAATTCGTGGAGCGCGACTGGGCCGGGATCTCCGAGGATGCGAAGGACCTCGTGTCCCGACTTCTACAGAAGGATCCCAGTCAAAGGATCTCAGCTGAGAAGGTGATGGCTCACCCCTGGATTCAGAACGGGGGACCGAGAGTGCCGCTCAGCACACCACAAGTCATTAGAAGGTAAGCCCATTTTCTCGATTTTCTTGGTGCATCCGACGCTTTCCGAATCCTGAGCCGAATATTTGTTGAATCCGGATTTCCGGTCGAATTTTTACTTGGAACACCTCCGTAAAGGACACCTGCACAGTGCACAATGAAACCATACTTGAACACACCATGGAGAATGCATTTACAGACATGGCCACGGAGAGCATTTTTCTCCTGAGCATGACCTTTTCAAAATAGGGATGTTCGTTTCTGCAGGTTGCGCAATTCATTCAAATCTTGTACAACGCTGGCCGGATCGTATTGGAATTTCTTCTAGATATACATTTGGGGTTAACTGGTTAAAAAATATTCCAGAAGAAGGTTGACTGGAGACATTTGTTTATTTCTAAAATTGTTCGGTACTGAAATAAGGAAAGGTGCAAAATGGAGCCAAGTTAATAGCTTGGAAACACTATTTCGTATTTGGATTGGGTTTTCTGCAGGCAACGTTAACGAAAGTCATACAGATCGGGATGATACTTGGCACTCGTCATTCAGGTGTCCTTTAACAAACAAACATATTTATTTCTTGGACAAAAGGTAAGGCTGATGTGAACTTCGAACTGTGGTATCCGATTCTCAGCGCGGGTCATGAGAAAGTGAACCGTGCTTCTCGCTGGTCCTGGTGAAAAGATTCTTCCTGAGTTCGGATAATTTTCGGCCGGATCAGGCAGAAGGCGGAGTTGTTAAAGTTAACCGAAAAGGGCCGAAATAGAACAGTCTAATTACAGATCACTTATTCACTTAAAGAGGCTTGAAGACCCGATGAAAATGCGTTACTTCGTTGCTCCGCTATTCACGAATAACCGATTTTCATATAGTGGAATTTCCCCGTCTTATTTGTGGTACCTCTATGCGCTTGTACCTATGTTGTATGCTTGACGAAAACAATATACGAAAAATCGTGTGCAGCAGTGAGCTCACTTCCGCGAGCTGATCAATGGCCACCGAAAAAGTCGCGTTTGTATTCAGATTCAGATTTCCCACGTCATAGTAGAATTTCGCCTTGTGAGGATGTGAGGATGATTTTCGCCTTGATATTCTGAAGGCCTGAGCTAATAGTAAAAATAAATAAAACATCCAATAACAAAATTTAAATAATGCAGTGTATTCAGTTAACTTATCCAATAATAAGTTGGCTTTTTAGTTAAACTTTAAGGAGATCTGAAAACTTGAGGGTTTTGTGTGTTATGGTTTCGTTTTTTTTTGTCGTCTATCGAGTTCTAGCAGTATCGTCTATCAGTATCGCAATACCCGTATGAAAATCATTCAAGTCTTTGTAGGCTATTATGGGACATTTTTCCAATCGTAAACAATTGAAAACAATTGGAAACGATTTTTTTTGTTTACGATTGGAAACAACTGTTTACAATCGCAAACGATTTGAAACAATTGGAAACAACTGTTTTCCGATCGTAAAAAAAAGTAATTGTTATCGTTTCACGATTGGAAACATACAATGACTTGGATTATTTCCATACGGGAATTTCAAATATTTATGAGCCTTATCTTCTATCCAAGAAATAGTGGGTCATTATAATTGACTTTTCTCCGACTAAAGGTGCTTGCCCGCCTAGAGACCACGCCCGGAAAACTGCGACTATTTTTCTTGGAGTGATTTTGTACGAAGTCATCTTCGAGTCCGGTTTTTGTCACGTCGCCACGGCGTTTTCTCGACGTCTGACAAGAAAGTCAATCCGTATAATCAAGAACAAATAGTCAGATAGAACCTCCATCTCTGGACTATGACTATGCGGAGTCGTGTATTTTTCCCGTACCTTTTCTGCTGCGAACGAGCGGAGGTTAGTAGCCTCGCGCCACATCACGTTTTAATTATCTCTACAGTTAGATATACCGCTGTGAAGTTGGCTTGAGGAAAAGGAGAACCTATTGGTTCTCTGGAAGCGCTCCAGAGCGGGTCAGAGCGCGGAGTACGCCTCTTGCATAATCGGAAGTAGAGTAGGCGGGTAAAAAGCTATAGTAAATACCTCCAGGTGCGCTCAGTTTTGTCGGGGTATTCATATAGTACCAAAGACAGAGGTTCTATCTGATTATTTGTTCTTCGTATTGTTGACAGCTCGTTCGGAGCAGACACGGCATCCTTCGGAAACTGAGGAAGCTAGTATGAATATCGTGATGAGGAGGTTCCTTGGAGTCTAGTTTATCTCCAGGGTTGGTCACCAAGAACCACGGTGTACGGGTTACTTCAGGATACTTTGGGTTATTTTTGGTTCATTGGGTTACTTTGGGTTACATTGCATTGGGTTACATTAGGTTACACTGGGTTACTTTGAGATACTTTTGGGTTACTTTCCAGGGTGTACGAAGTTACTTTTGGTGACCAACCCTGTGTTTATCTTCGACAACTGGGACCATTCAACGACTGTATGTTGGGATATATGCTGAATGACGGGTTATACGCTGAAATAAAAAGTGTTATTATTATTATATACCATTAATGGAAAAGACAATATCTATCGCATATGTCGAGTTTGGAACCATTCGACGGCAAATCTTTCCAGTTGGAAAATATGCTGAACGCTGTATGCTAAATCCCAGGTTTAGAGCAGTTATGTCAGGAGTGCGCATTACTTAATCGTGGGGGTACCCTTACGTCTTCTGTAAAGAAATATGAGCCACCAGAATTTGAGATCGAGGCAAAAATCAGTCCGGATCGCTTGTGAGGGGGCAAGGGTGTTCTAGCGGGAACCCTGTTTCAGCGTTAAATTTACCCTGACTTACCCGAGCGTTTGGTTTGCCTACGCAAATCGCTGGTTTGCAATTCACCGTTCTCTGGTACCTTTGGTAACTGGTAACTGTCTGAGTAGGTTTTAGGTTTGCAACAGTGTTGCCTGGGTAAGTTCCTCACGCACTTGGTACCTGAATCGTCTTGCTTTCTTCCAATGAGTCGGAACTGTCGCTTTGCACTATATGGTTGTTGCTACAGATCGCATTCTTTGTGCTCGAGGGGTTACCCACTGCCCGGTACCATTCTGCTTCTAGACATGCTGATTTCAATCGAGAGTGGGCAACCCCTCCGTTGCGCTTGTCATCATGATTGGATGTTTCTTAAGATAGACTACGTGGCTAGCGAACATTCGCACACAACTTCTGTATCCTTGAGATACGCTATTTCTTTGAGCTTTGCTTGTATAATACACACGACAAGTTTGTGTCTTCGTGTCTTTCCACGCGTCTGACCGACCTGTTTATAGTGCCACTTGAGCTTTTAATTCTGGAACATAGTGACGACAAAACTTAGAACCTCCGAAGAAACTCATTTTACAATTCGACTTGGTGATAGTGGTTTAGTGGGTAATGTAAAAAAAATGGGAGTTCGGTAGGAACAGGTGATATTTGTGGTTTCCAATTTGCAAGTCCGCGTCGTATTTTGGAAGAAAAGGGACACAACAAAAACAAAATATCTCACAATTCCGTAAAAAGTGCATGTAACTTCAGGACACATGGAACTTGAGGACAAGTTTGAATCAAAAGCGTTTGACAACCCTGCACCTCACTCCCAAAGAATCAGACGGGTACCAACATTACCGTTACCCCTGGTGAGGGGGGTAACGGTATATTTTATATACTGGTAATCACTGCTGCGATTTTGCGCAAGACTTTTCGCGTTTTATCGCGTTTCGGATGCTTTGACAGATTTCAACCCGTCTGACGAAACGATTTTTGGAAGGAAATTGCCCCTATTCAGGCCTAAAAGTTGCTCTGCCTTTTTTCTGAAAAAATATTGCAGTAATACAAATGTTTTCTGAGTAAAAACCTCCATTCAACCGAATTTGAATTAGATTACATATAAGTTTGTTTATTATTCTCAAAGTAGCCCCACCCCCTCTCCCAGAACGACATTGACCGAAAAGTTCAGTTTCCTGTTGCATCTGTTTTGCGATGTACAGTGTACAACAATACTCAATAAATAATTCCAGTTTTTTTTTTCCTTGTAAAGTTTATGTTCTGTTTTGATGCGGTTTGAGGTTCTGTTATATCGTTCAGGCACCAATTAAATTTTGTGAAAGTAGAAAAAAACAAAAAACATGCGATTCTGTCGTAATTTAAAAAATCGAGGAAAAATTGTACCACTTTTAACGCGGTAATATGAACCAGGGAATTAAGATCCAAGAAAATTGTCGAGAAACTCTACACTGGCAGGACTTTGGAATCTGGTAGATCGAAATTCTAGTTGTACTTGTAATAGGTTCTGTATTGTTTGGCCTCGTAAAGTTCTGGCCTTGAATTTCCGAGATATTCTGGTTACCCAAGATTCCATTCTGTCTTGTCTCCTAGCTACGACTGTTTTTTCCCGGTTGTCTGAAACGTTCTTCGCCAGGAAACTTGTTGCTATGCCATAAGGCAGGCTTAAAATACATGGCAATGTGGCCGTGCACTGGAAAATGCGGGTTTGCGAGGGACCTAAAGTAATGGAAAATACTAGCCGACCAAGACAGTATAGTCAAGATCGTGCTTTGTGCGAGGAGTTGCTCACTTCCCCGCACCTGCTGTACACCCTTTCTCGGCACCGGCCGGAACCAGTGATGCCGACCTTAAATGGGCGATTCCCGCGTCTTACATGCTAGTTTGTAGTGCTCGCACTTGCCGTACACTAAAATCGAGAGTGAGCAACCCGTCGGCGTGGTGCTGTAGCAGTTTCCTGCAAACATTTTACCAGTTCGTACTTGTTGCTGTTAATGCTTCTCAAGTTTTGCATTCTTCTTATTCCCGATGGCAAGTGGTGGAATAAGAACATTGCAGTGGCAACGAGCTATGTCCGGGGTCTGTCGGGTCTAACTCAGCCTTTAAAGGGTCTCTGCAGAGTTGGCATGTTGTTTGGTCACGACCGACTACGTATAGAGAGGGTTGCCAAAGGTTTGAGATGAGCTTGCTGGTTTGACGGAGCATCTAAGAAATGCTATACTCAGGCAATTTTCTTAAGCGACTTCTCCATTGGGATTTGACATAATCTCAGTTGAATTGACGATATATTCCCGAGGAGTTCGGCACTCTCAATTTTAGTGTACAACAAGTGCCCGGTGCTGCAGTGCCCGGCAGGTGCCGTCACCGGTCGCCACGTAGTGGAACATTAAAATAAGCATGTTCAGAAGCGTTTGAAAATTAATCGCCTAATTTATTACCGGTACCGCTGATTTAGATCTGTGCCGCGAAAGGGTGTACAGAAGGTGCTGGGGAGTAGTTAACCCCTCGTATACTCGTCAAAAGAGCTTTAGCCTGGTGATCTGAGTGGGCAATGCGATACAGTTTGATTGACTGTTATTATAAAATTAGGAATTTTGTGACTTGGGCTTTCTACGAAGTATGCCCCTGCTTGACTTGCCAATTCTAACTGAAATGCTGAAATAGGAAAATCCGAGACTTTATAAAAGTTACAACTGTTGAGCCTTGTCAATTCTTACGGTCAACCATTGACAAACCCATAGTTCCTGATAGGCAGGGTTGTCACGGGCAACACAAACACTTTTTTCAACAAGTAGCACTTTTAAGGAACCATTAGTTCTTTGTAGTAAAAGTAGCACTTCTTAAAAATAATAATAACACATTTTTGGAATCCCAAAACGTAAGTGGAGGGATACCTATGACATAGCAAAAGTTGTCAGTCTGTGCGCACTATGCTTCTCGAAGCGAATGGGATATTTTGATGAAACCTGGTGTGAGGATTCTTTGGGTCAAGAGTAAGATCAAGTTCGTAGATGGGCTGCATAGCCCTATATTTAGGGGTGGGGGAGGGGAGTTCAGATTAAGGGACGAATTTTTTTTTTTTAAAGCTATTGAGGTAGTTGGAAAAGGAGACATGCTGAATCCGAATATGAAAGTCATTTTCTTGCCGGGCAAGTAGTTCACCCGGAATCCGGCGAAAACCGGACACACAATTTGTCGACCAGTTTTAGGCTATAGCAGTCCCTACCCCTTTATTCTCAAACTAGTATAGCTGCTTTGCGCGTGGACGCGGACGTTCATTAGTTTTTTATCCGAATTTTCCGTTCCGAATTCTCGCTTCTCGCACAAATTACCGTTTTTCTCCTCTGACTTCTCCATTCTCGCTTTTGACAAAAAAGCTAATTTTGCAGCTCGTCCGCAACCCGGTATACGTGTTAATGCATATTCAGCACCCGCACTCTGTTGAAAGCAGAAAGGAGAACCGAGAATTCTCCATCGGAGCAACTCCTCGATTCTGCAGAATCGTGAGGCTTTCCCCGTTCTCGAAGTTCTCGGAGAATTCACTTCATCTGAATAGTCCAAAAACTCGAAATAGGAGAATCGCGAGGAGACTTCGGATCAAAAACGCAACTGATTGTTTATTCTGTGTGACGTCAGAAAGATCTAGTCTAATCGAATGTCGAAGGGGTTGATATATAATGTTCATGTCGTTCAGTGAGGTTTCACTGGTAAAGCGCAGGTCAAGTTCGTAGATGGGTCTTTTAGTCCTATCTTTGGAGGCAGAGAAGGGATTTCGAATTTACGGTAAAAACATGTATGTTTTATAAGCTAATAAGATATTCATTGAGGGGGTAAGGAGGTCCGCTGAATCCATATGTGAACTTAGTTTTCTTGGTGGACAAATGGTTCATCACGATTCGGCTGAAACTGGAAATTTGGTTGAATCTCAAAGTTGTTTCTGAAATCGATTAGAGATTCGGTATCGGGGCAAGGAGACATGCTGAATCCATTTTTGAACTTTATGTTAACATTACAAATATTCAAGGAATCTCACGAAGACTGAATGGCGAAGACATGACCCAATTGTTTGAATCAAACGTTAGATTTTTGGGATCCCGTCGAAACCTTTGGTCTTATTCCTGTTCCGACTGCTTTTCTACAATGCTCTCCATACGTGAATCTCAGAAGTTGTGCACATACTAATGCATGTCCAAACAGACAACGCTTTTCGTTTACGCAATGGCGTTTCCATATTCCGTTTAATGGCGGTTACAGCGCTATTTTTTTGTAAATGCACTTTTTTCGAGAAAATATCACTTCTTCCGATCTTTAGTAGCCCAAATTTTCGGGCTAAATTTTGAGTAGCCTTTAGTAGCTTTAGTATCACTTCTTCCGATCTTTAGTAGCCCGAACAATTTTAATGTGTGACAATGTGTGGGTGGCTGGAACACATCCTTCGTCTTGCTAATTTCCAGTTGGGAAAGAGATCCTAGGAAAGACAGGCGATATTGCAATTCCCTGCCCAAACCTCATTTCCGTTGATATGTATTATGTAAGATGACGTAACCAGCTGATGTTTACTTGTTTACTGCGATGGGATTTCGCAGAATCCACTAAGGCCTATTGATGCCAACGTCGGGAGAGGAAGTAAAAATTCGACCAGTCTCTAAATTAGCACTTCCTGAATGCGACCGTCGGTTTTTCCGAGGATCTGAGACCATAATTTGATTGATTGGAGGGGAGGCTTCTGCTTATTCCTATGAGATGTTCGTTGCACTTGCACTGCTAATGTGGAAATGTGACACCAGTGTTGCGATACTGATTTTTTGAATTGTACTAGACATAAGTCTAAAAATGTACTTCCCGGGAAAAGTTGTACCAGATTCCAAAGAAAAACTTCGCAGTAATCCAGTTCCAGTAATGCATTACGCCGCGGAAATTTGGAGGTATAGTCCGGGTATTAAGCTAGAACAAGTGCAATTAGGGTACTTCAAAAGAGTTTTCTAGGCCTTAATAGTAAGATCAACACATTAGTAATAAGAGGATATTTAGGTTTATTTTTATTAAGGAGTAGGCGTCTTGTTAGTATGATACGGTTTTGGTAAAATATAATAGCGTTGCCGAGAGGAAGACCGTTAAAGGCTGCATATTTGGAATCCCTTCAGGATGGAGCAAAGGAATCGTGGTCAAAACAGGTTAAAAATATTTTGGATAGTAGCGGTTTGTATCATTTTTGGGGTGATGGAAAAGGACCTAGAGCAGGAAATGGTGTGAGTATAAGGAGGTTGAGGTTAGGTTACATGACCAGGAAACACAATTGTGGCAGTGTGGGGTGGAGGCATCTTATCATTGTGGTTGTACGCGAGGGCCAAAGAGACATGGGGGGGGGGGTTCTTTTAAGGCGGGGATTCCAACAGATCATTTGAGGTTGTTAATGAGTTTACGAGGTGATTGTCTACCTTTAGGAATGCGTAGAAGATGTGTGGGTAAGGTAAGAGTGTTGTCTGGTCCTTACTTTTGCCCAATGTGCGGACAATTGGACGAAAATATTTTTCACGTAATGTGCGTATGTCCTGAGCTTTCAGATCTTCGTTGGGAATTTTTTGGTTTTAGTAATTTGGGGGAGGATTGGTTGGTAAAAGTAATGGGAATTAAAATATTTGGTGATATTGAAAAGTTGGGAAGATTCCTTTCGGTTTCGGTGAACCATAGAGAAAGTTTCCTTTGATTCGTTCTTATCCCTGTGAAATAGTTAGCATTCATTTGGTTTGTGTTTTTTATTTTTGTTTTTGTTTATTTTTTTCCCTTGGCCTCTGGGCTTTTAGTAGAATAAATCTTATGTTATACAATCGACATACAATATCTTTCCTTTCGCTAATTTTTCCCTCGTTCCTCCCGTTGGCTCTCGTTTTCTTTTCTGAACTCCTTTTCCGCACCTTTGTGTCTTTGGGGATAGAGCTTGGCAGGAAGGTGTGCACAGGACCAAATGTACCTATCGATGTAAATTAGTTCTGCCAAACCTATGCAACTAGGAGCTGGAATGTCCGAGCGAGTTGTACCAGTCCGTCGCAACACTGTCTGACACAGACCAATGAGCCATCCCCGCCACCGGTGGCAATACTAGTGCTTTCCGATGCTGCAGGAAGCCGTGGCTGCCATCAGTGCCCGATCCATAGTTGTTTTGTTGACTGCGCCTCACTTTTTGTCGTATTTTATTGGGAAAAGTTTATTTCAAGGTTCAGTTTGAAGTTCTAAGATCGAAGTAGAACGGCGGATTAGCTCAGCTAAGTGTTGCCAAAGACGCCATAGTTGTTTTTTTTTATCTCGAACCGTCGGGAATATTTCATGAAATGTTAAGGTGGTTGTGGACGTAGCAAGCCTAGCGTCTGCAATATAGACTCTGACCTGGTTAACAGGTCTGCGGCATATCAGTTCAAGTACAAGCGAGGAAAGCGGTGGGTAAGACAAGGGTTTGAAGTTTCAAGCCTTCGAACTCTCATTTCTGATCAAACTTTTCTATAAAGCTGTGATTATACAATTGAGAAAAACTAGGAATCGTTACATGGATAAATTGGTCTCAAAGCGCAAAGCAATATACTTCACGATGTTAAACTACTCTTTTTATACTCCTATCCGTTTTCGTTGGGTAGGCTGCAATCTCTCTATCAGATCAGAAGTGTTCTATCGGAAACGAATTATGTTATAATCTTTGAATTTGCTCGAAGCCTCGGTTCCAGCATAGCGCTTTCGATTTCGCGTTTTTCTGTTGAAACTTGGTAGGCAAATAAAGTGTATGTTATTCTTTTGGCTCTTTTCTCCGGTCATTCACATCTTCACCGCCCGAAATTCAGGCTTGGAGCGAGGCGACCCGACTAGCGCTGCGCACTTTCTCTGGCCGATTGTTACACTGGGCTTGGCCAGTGTATTCGTCTGCTACAAGGAGTGCTGTCGTCGTGCTGTGCAAAGGCCCCCTGCATCCGCCTTTGGTACCAGCGGAACCGAATAAGGCTAGATGGGCTCGTCGTTGCCTTCGAGATTGGAGATAATCTTAGGTGTCTGATTTTAAAGGAGTTCATTGGGCGGAAGGGGGGGGGGGTGATGTCTGTCAAATCCTAACTCCAGCAAACATCACTCACAAATAATAGAAATAGTCCGGGCGTTTGGAGTCCTCTTTCTTGCCAGTTCATTGATTGTTCATTAGGTCTGATAGTATTCACTGAGCTTAGCGGACGCACAATTCAGTCCAATTTATTTTCGAAACTGATAGAATGGTTGAAGACGATTTTGTGGTGGTCGCCAATATCAAGTCAAACATTTGTCAACACTACTTTAAATATCTCGGAAACGATTTGTTACGTGTTTTCTTGGGTGCAATTTGGGTATTGGTTAGGCTGCCACTCATGTCAGGCCTTACCCACACCGTTTCTTCTTGGGAATGTCTCGGATTTTTTGGGCGTCTTCAAAGTGGTCATTCCAAACGCGAGAATGCTTCCTAGTTAAAGGAGTTATATCATAAGCATTCTAGCACTTGCAACGTCTAGACCCCTCCCCACTCAAGACCCAGGATGAAGCCACGACTCGATCCGACCGCTTGGTCATCTAGCGGTGCGGGTCGGAAGCGCACGATATGGGGAAGATGGAATCATAGTATGACTTTGGATCTAAAAAAAATGTTTTTAATGTAGCAAAAATGTGTAGAATTTAACTAATTATTTGCATTAACGATTTCTTTAAGTATTGTGTTTTCCTATTCTTCTCGTTAATTCCAGTAAGTCTAAAAAATTAAGGATGTAAACTAGATCAAAATAAACAAACGCCGTAAATTATACTAGATTCGTTACAGTGATTTCTTGAAGATTCTGCAATTAAGCTAAATAATATTCAGCTTCCGAGACCAAAAAATGTCAAACTGGCCAATGATTTCTTCTTCCGACATATATAAACGTCCACAGGGTGATATACTTAGTTGTTCTAATCCTCTTACACGCCACTCGATCTTATCGAAGGTTTCTAGTAATATTTTGATCAGCGGCAGGAGATTAATGCCCGGGCCACATTCAGTCACACCTGTACGTAATTTGGTTAACTACCCACTCCTACGTTTCATCCTGGTCAAACCTGGAACGAAGAAATTCAAGATATATTACCATCATCATCATTCAAACGTAAACAAAACTGGCCAAAATCAGCGACTCTGGTCTGTGATTGGTCCAAACACTCGAAAGATTTTTCCATCTTGACAATCATAAGTTTTTAGCGTCTTTTCTTCCCAATTTCGACCGTAAGACGGCGTTATTACTAGGTGTGACTATAGTGGGGCCCGGGTATAATGAGTAGTTAATTAGCAATGGCGGATTGGCGTTCAAGACTGAACTGTGTTCAAGTAATTTGTGGATAACGTTGGCTACCGTGAGGATTTTGGGGAAAGCAAAGGTAACAGTGTGTTCGTAAAATCCGACCCATCGAAAAATGATGGTGTCTCCCATCTTCTCGGCCCACATGAATCAAATACTTCAATTGCTTTAGTTATCTATACACCTGCATATATCCTAAAGCTTGTTATAGATGTGCAAAAATTGGCATTCATAGAGGACCTTGAATGAAGGTTTTTCGCACGGTTTTGCACATATAGCTGCATTCAAGTTTCGTCTTGCGGCTCATAGGCTACTGGTGCTTGGTTATTTGGTGTTTACAAACCAAATAGTGTTGACTTGAACTTGTAGTTTGAAGGCGAAGCCGCACTGTCTGGTTTCTAAGGAAAAGATCTTCTTAAGGCATTTGTGGTAGTCGATAGATTGTTACCCTTATTTTGATTTTCTTGATAATGCTATCATTTACACGATATGGTGACACTCATAGTAATTGCTTCGACTGCCCATGTGTATAAGGGATATTTCATCGGTCGAGTGGATCTAGGGGTAACAGGCGAAGTGAGGACGAGTCAGCCCACCCTTCTCTACGATTGGCTTTGATTTGTCCATATCATTGAATCCGAGTGGTCAATCTAATGTCATAAGTAAACAGTTTTCATTCAGGACGATTATTTTATTTCAATAAGCCAGCAAGGGCGAATCAGCCCGCCTTTAGTACGGTTGGCTTTGATTCGCCTTTATCCTGAAATCCGGGAGGGCACTTTACATCATACGTAATTGTGGTTATTTGGAAGTAGTAGGCTATTGGCCTACTACCTTATATTCATCATTTGAAGAGGGATTTAAATTTGTTGATGACCTGAAAGCAAGGGCGAATCAGCTCGCCTTTATCTACGGTTGGCTTTGATTCGTTCTTATATTGAAATTCGGGAGGGCACTTTACATCATACACGGTAAAAAGTTTCTCCGAGTAAGGATTACAGTTAACTGCAGTATTTGCTACTGGGATTAATCTTGTCTCTACTGGGGTAAGATTCATCCGAATTAGAAATGATCTTATCTCAGTAGAGACAATATTAATCCCAGTAGCAAATACTGCAATATTTCTTTGTACAGTGTATGTAATTAGTAGGCTGCTGGCCTACTACCTTATATTCATCATTTGAAGAGTTACTTAAATTTGATGATGATCTGTCATTTATTTTGAAATACCTTTGTTGTGAATCGAGTCGCTGAGCCACAATTCGCGGAAGGTCATTTCTTGATCAGTGCACCGCGTACGATTTTAGTTTTTAAATGTCCGAAAGTCATAGGTCCTACGGTTGAACCCGCCGAAAAGAGACTTTATGTGTACCGATGCACCCTTCCCAGTAGTAACGTCTGCTTAAATTCTACGGGTCACCCTGTCGAGTGATTGTTCATTTATTGACTACATTCAGGCGGGATAAAATCGGGAAACGCTCATATAGACGAGGCAGTTTGGTTGCGACCGGGATAGTCTGACGGCTGCTTACCTGTGTTACGTAAAACTTGTAAGCGAGTACGCATGCCCCGTATGCGGCCCTTTCGCCTAAATACAGCGTACGGGTCTGACGAACTAGAGCGCGCATAAAAGAGAGCTGTTTCACTTATACTAGGTCAGCAAGCAACATCAAGTTTTTACGAATCTCTACTAACATCCCTCCCCTGACTGCATGACCTTCGTGACACACTGATTATCAAATTTGGGCTGCAAAATCCTTGCATCTGTCCAACACCGTACTATGCTCCCACCTGATGCGCCCATAAACAATCGTACGCGTTCGTAGCTGAAGCCAGTTAAAATCAAAACAAAGAGGCACATTAATACGTTTATGCTGTTAATCGTTAACATGTTCAACAAAATGTCAGTAACGTTAGTTTTGGTACCTACCGCCGTGTGAGTGTTAAAATGAATGCCTGTAACTTGTGAGTGTTAAAATGAATGATGTTTTGTAAAGACAACCAAATTAGCTCGCTAGCAAGTTTGTGTCTAATAAACCTTACTTACTTACTTGCTTACTTTGATTACTGTAGGTAGTAGTGTTGGTTGATCTAGTAGAACTTCCATCACTCCTTTCCTGCAACGCATCCTATACCGCCGTGTGAGTGTTAAAATGAATGCCTGTAACTTGTGAGTGTTAAAATGAATGATGTTTTGTAAAGACAACCAAATTAGCTCGCTAGCAAGTTTGTGTCTAACAAACCTTACTTACTTACTTGCTTACTTTGATTACTGTAGGTAGTAGTGTTGGTTGATCTAGTAGAACTTCCATCACTCCTTTCCTGCAACGCATCCTTGCTCCGGCAATGGATCCGACAATGAAACCTGTTCTTCCCCCATCTCTGCAGTAATTCGATACACTAGCCCTGTGGTGCAGTGCAAAAGAGATGGTATATTAGGTCGTATAGTACTAGGGTGTAAGCACAGGCTCAGTATTTACAGAACACGACTGCGGATTTTTCTCGCTGCAGTGTGGTAGATTTCTTGTCAGTATCCGTCCATGGTCAAAGGGACCTAGTGGCAACTGATGAAGCAAGGACGAGTCAGCCCGCCAAAAAATACATTAGAAGAAAATCCCCTGTCCCCTCAAACTCCTGTCAACGTGATTTCCTATTCACACGTTTGGTTTCATCTGGACCTTTTTAACACGTTTTCCTCTTTTCTAGGAACAACAGCGCACGTGATCTTTCTGCGTTTATCGACAGCGCCACGTCTGTCAAGCGGATCATTCTTCAGCACTTCTCAATAAATGCGGATCTTGAATCCCGCCTCCGGAGCCTGGACGATTTCTCGGAACTGGAACCGGACCGCGAGAGCTCGGAGAGTACTGACGGGGACCGCGGTTCCGAGCTCTCCTTCCAGCTCGGCTCGCCTGCCGGCTCTTCTATCTTCATGAGGAGGTCAACATCAGCCGTTGACGACAGTGAAGTCTTCGGAACGAGCCCATAGATGGCTCGCTTGGTTTTTGCCTTGTCAGATCATATACAAAGCAGTTTCTGCGGTAGATTTAAAAGTTCGAAAACGTGGCGACCTGATTATCGTAATGCTATTTAAGTATGTATGCTACTTCGTCGTACGTTTGCGCCGTTTCCGTGTGAATCGGAGCTGTCACTCCTTCAGGTATAGACGGGCCCATAGGGGTAGAGCCAAGTTGAGTAAAGCTAACAGCTTCAGCCCTCATTGTAATCGATTGTCGTGACTGACAAAAAGATTGGCGGCAGTGCAAGTTTTAGTTTAATGTTTTTGTAAACAGTCTCCTTTTCGATCTTTTCGCGGTTTGTCTAATTTTTGAAAGATAGAGAATCACAAGGAAAGTAGAGAACTTGGTTAGTGCTCATTCAAGTTCTCTATTTCAAATCTGCTGACGCGCTGTGAGTTTTGTGCGGAACGGAAACCGGTGCTCTGAAGCCCAAAGAGGAGTCGAGTTTAATGTTAATACAACTTGACAGTTTTAAGAGAGATAAAGGCGAAAAAGAATATAGTCAAGACTTTTTCACTTGCACCGCCGACCAGTTTTAGTTATACCAACAGCAGTATTATCAGACCAATTGTGGATACCAACAAATAAAGGACCACACACCCTCCCCAGCCTCAGGGAATGATAGCTCCAGGAAAGGAGTCATATGCTCAAGTTGGTTTCCTTCCGAATCGTTGCCGCTATTTTCATTCGATTAGTGATGTCCTTGGGGAATGATCTTCAGTTTATTCGTGCATGATACCGAAGTAGAACGTCCATACGTGTGAGGTTGTATTAGTCTCAGGTCTGAAATCCGGTTTAAAGCTCGCTTCCGTTTTAGCAAGCTGCTCGTATTTTCCAACAGCACTCCTATACTCCTTTTCGAAAAATAGTCTGCCAGAAGGTCGCTATATGGATTTGCCTGAAAGTGGGGAACTTCGTTCGGACCTAGCTCGAGGGATGTAGGAACCTGATCTTAGTACCATCCTGAAGTTTAGTTTATCCCGGGACCTGATGTGGTTTGCCTAATTGCCATAAAGAAAGTGAAGACGTAATAGTTTTCGGAAATGAGTATTGGGTGCTGACCAACAGGGTTGCCTGTTGAGGAAGTGCTTTGTGTTTAGTGCTGTAAGATCGTTGGGTATGAGGTCCCAAGTTTATGTTTGAGAATAGACCATATGCGGGTTACTTGCACATTATTCGTGGTGATCACACTGATTAGTCCGTGATCCATAATCCCAAGTGATATACCAGCAGGGGACCGAAAACATAAGTCGAATATTGGTCGTTGCCCATTCGTCCAACACGTTGTTGGGAAGTAGACTGTGGCTTGCAGATGGCGCTGTGCTGTACCGTAGAAGTACCTGTGCTACTATCTGGTCTGGCTTTAAACAACCTCTGTAGCCATTCAATTTACTCATGGTTCACACTGCTGCGATTTCCCGCAAAATTCTGCGTCATGCGACGTACGACACAAATCGTGCGACAAGCAACGTAGAAGTTTGCGTTTTGTCGCAAATATTTCAACTGATCCGACATAGCGCATGCGATTCTTGAGGGAAAGAAAAGAAAAAACAAAGACTAGTTAATTTTCAAGCCAAAAAATTGCTCTACCTTGGTCTGAATGTAATCCTGAATGCAAAATGCTGAATGCAAAATATCTTCCGAATAAACTTGTATTAACCTGTTTTGAACAAGATGACATGGTGGTGATGGGTGGTATCCAGATTGGTAATCTCCTAGCATCTTCAGACTCTGTTTCCCCAAGTCCTTTTGCAGAATAATCTCGTCGAAAAATTTCGTTTTCCGCTTGCCTCTGCGTGGTAGTGAGAACATCCATGCGATTCTGTCGCATGTCAGAACATCAAAGAAAAAATCGTGTCGCTTACGAAGCAGCAGTGTGAACCAAGGGTTACTTGATCAGCCTATCTGCGCCAAAGAGACACTTAGTGTTAAGAAAGAGAAGCAGCACACATGATGAAGGATAGCCTACGGAGAAAGAATGGCAAGCTCCTTGATTTGTGTGTCCTATTATTGTATTCACTCCAATTCAGTTTATTCTCTAACCATTCACGGACTAGCCGAATTTTCGTTTTTTTTCTGTCAACAAAAATAACTGTATCAAGATGAAATATTGTCAAACGTAAAATGAATAAGTATAACAACACTAAAACAAGATAGTCACACCGCAATATAGATTAATTCAAATTTAAAGAACGAAAGAAAATTTAAGGCAGATATTTACATACTAGCAGTTGATCAAACTGCTTCGGAATTATGTCGTGTTGACGTTTTAAATGCTTCCTTTGCTTGTTTTCGGTGCGCAAATCCCACGATTGAAAACCGGGATACTTTTTTGGTACCTTAATTTCTGTTGCTCCTCTTTCGATCACTAGTTGCTCAATGACATCTAATGGAAGATTCGTGAGGCATGAGACTTGGCTGCCAGTGTTGTCACATACTAACGAATCTTTGCACTACCGAGAAGTGTTCGTTATCTCGTTTTGCCTGTGGTAGTTATTACAATGTGATATGAATCGACGCCTGGATGAGTTTTGTTAGCTTGGGGTCCTACCTTCTAAAGTTTGATGTCAGTAATGGTATGGAATCCGAAAAAAAGACGCTCAGAGTTTTAAAATCAAATATTTTTGTATTTTTCAAGATGTAATCGCAGGGAAAAATTGTGAGGAATTTTCTAGATAAACTTTCGGCGTTAAAGAGACGTTTTTGAATTTTGGGGTTAAACTTTAAGCGTTTTAAAGCGCAAGGCTGCTCGTTTTGATTGTGTGTGCCTGTGCTTGAGAAGTTTTGTTGATTTATTTTCTGCTTTTTTTTATCTGCCAAATAGTGTTTCTTCCGTAGTGAAGTTCGAATGATCCGTCAGCTGAAAGTTTAGTTCCTATTCCGCGTCTAGAACCTGTGGGCTTGGTAATAATGTATTACTTTGTATGGCGGCCTGATATTGTACGTCGGAGTTGAACTAAACTTGCAGCTTTCGTGATTGGATATCCGGGGTCTAATTCCAACGCTCAGTCTGGGTGATGCAGAGATGTGTCCCTGGGATAAAGTGCCACTGTTTTTGCAATGGCACTTGCAAGTTAATTCGTGGATCCTCTATCGTTATGTACAAAGGTTTTAAGTACGCTCTAATCTTTCGTCGATTTCTTGGAAACTGTCCTTAGAAGAAATGAGTTAAAGACGAACGTCGCTGATGATGGTATATTCAAGATGGTCCCAAGCCTAAAAATACAGGCACTTTTCTGAGTCCTTGTTTATTCTGTGCAAAAAGCAGATTTTTTGCTCCAAGTCAATGAATGAAGGATTTATAACGCACTGCCCAAGGGCATAACTGCAGTTGAAAAGGACAAAGAACTATAAAATAGTCACGGAACACTCAACAAATATTTTCCATAAAGGTTATTCACTAATTTGAAATCACATTGACCGAGTCGTAGTAAAGTCTGAAAATCCCTAAGTTTGAAAAATTCAGTATGCTTTGAAAGAGCCGACTTTTTGCAAAACGGTATGGATGCGTGAAAAATATCCACCTAGACTGGGGTTCCCGATTGTCAGGCCCGCAGTCTTAACAATAGTCGAATCGATATACAAATCGACGAATCTTTAAATACGTCGAGAAATAGACCCCGGATATTTATGAACTCTGTCCAGTGATATTTTTGGAAGGAAACCTTATAAAAACTGATAATCGTTTCGCCGACCAAAAAAAGTTTGTATGTTTATTATACGAGAGTTTTCTTTTTTTATGACAGAAAAAGTACAAATAAAAAAAAGTAATAAGCACGTGCGACTGTATGTTTAACCTGGCGTGTACTCGGAGCGAGTCAGTGTCGGGGAAGGGGCTGCATGTGCCCGCGTCCGACGGTCGAATTGACCTATAAGTCTTGCCTCGCCTATGTCGTAGTAACTGAATGACTTATTCAAGAGCTAAGACGAGGCATGCTGTTCACGGGATGTGTAGACGTTCGTGATTGTACTGTTCATCTTTTGATATGGTTTTTATATGAACTTGAGAATGAATCGTCTTACTAGTCTACACGTGAAAAAGCAGTGTTGCAACTGTTGTGAATCCACGTATGACAGAATAAAGCTTCTGTTGGAATTCGTTTCTCGTTTTCTTGTTATGAGTTCCCATTCCTGTTGTGCCGCAACGTTCTGCGAATACTCTTGATGACTAACTCTCCTTGCCGATGCAAAATCGCTGTGTACCTAGCGGAAGAGCCAGAAGCGGCACCATACCTGTCCCCTATTAACTGGGTGTCCAGGGTTAACTGGAGCGGTTCCCAGCTTGGTGAACGTAAACTTCCGCCGGCGTCAGAGACCTAATATGGTAGCGTAGGCCTGACGAGCGGATCTTCGAATGCGGGATATACTACATCCCTAATGTGTGGTATAGGACGGGATAAGACGAACACAACTAACTATATTGAAGATAACATTAACTCTACATAGTTACTGCTTAAACACTTGTACATAAAATATAAACTTATCTATTGATCCGCTCTGGATCACGGCAACGAGGGAATAGAATGGATCTCGGTCTCGCTGGTTATGTCCTTGTGTCACGCGCCCCAAAAACCTCCGCGTCGCCCCGGAAGCAAGGATGTTCCTTTGTCCAGCGGAACCCCCAAAGCTGCTGGACGCGCTGGAACATTCGTCCTTCCGTAGGAACCAAACCCTTGTATAGCACCCTAACACCCCAACGATCGCCGTGATTGGTTGACACGGGATTTAAGTTGTTGAGTTTGAGTCGTTAGTGAGACGTTTTCTCGTTCTTCCTGAGGATCACTGGCGTGTTTTGGACTTGGCCATATAGTTTATCAGTCTGTGGTACTGATTTGCATACTTAAGCCATGGACACACAGTCCGATCAGATTTCGCATCCGAAAATACGTATGTGAATTTCGTGTCACCGTGGGAATACCTGGATGCGATGCGTCAACATTTCAGAGCGGAAAAGGAATTCGCATCCAGCTGCGAAGATTGTACTGTGTGTGAAATGTGCATGGACCTTTAGGGAATGTTCCTAGGACCCCTTAACTATAGTTAACCGACCTGCAGGATTTCCCACTATTACTCGTTATCTTCCTTAGGTTAATCGAGCTAAAGGCGTATTTTCGTCATTCCCCCCGAGGACTCCTCGGAGAATAGAAGGGAACGGCGAGAATTGAGAGAGTCACTCCACTCGGATCCACGTACGAAAAACAACAAGAACACGAGGAATGCTTCCAAAACGGATTTTGTTCTAAAAATAAATATGCAGTTGACAAATCACAAAAGGACTCTGGATCCACTTTATTTTTGGTTTTGTTTATTCTGATTGTTTTTATTTAATTTAACAACTCGATGCGCTCTCTAGAGGCGTATTCTCTCCGTTCCCCGAGGACGTCTCGGGGAACCGCAAGGAACGGCGAGAATAGAGGGAGTCACTCCACCCGGACTCCGCGTGCAGAAACAGCGAGAACACGGGGAATGCTTTCAAAATGGATTTTGTTCGAAAAAAAAATATGCAGTTGGAAGAAATTAGTCTGGGTCCACTTTACCTTTCGTTTTGTTTATTCTGATTGTTTTTAATTGATTGTACATTGCACCAACACCAGCAAAAATTGATTCCCCTCCGAATCTGAAAGGGAGTCCTTATTAATGATGGTGATGATAACCGGAGCATTCCCCGTCCGTGGGGACTCGCGAGAATACGGGGAGGGAGTCCACGGGAACAAAAACGCGGGGACTTCTCAAGTCGAGTCCTCGGGGAACTGCGAGAATACGCCTGAAGTCCTTAGTTGCGTTTTTGCAGATACCACGGTAACTGGATCTGCAATTAGCCGTTTTTGCTGTTACCGTGGTATCTGATATACGGTTGCTCTGCAAAAATGACTATTGCCGAAATTGCGCTTTTCGAAGTCATCCCAAAAGAAAAACTGACGTTCAGTCACGTCACTAATTGACTTCTTTCCCACCAATTTGACAAGAATTGATGAAAGTGAGATGACTTTTTCCGTTACCACAGTCCGACTGTGGTATCTGAATATCAGATACCCCGATAACTGGCCAGATACCACGATAAATGCAAAAACGCCTTTTGACCGTGTTATCAGATACCACGATAACTGCAAAAACGACTTTATACGGTGGTATCAGATAGCATGGTATCTTCCAATCAAAACACAGTACTCTTATAAGCTGTTTTCCTCGTCGTTTGTCGGTAACATAATCGACATGTGGACAAAGGTTGGTGGTCCAAGCGACCTACTCTCGTTCTCAGGCAGGAAATTCAAATCTTCCATGTAATAATGGACAATGCCAAATGAGCCGCGTTTTATATCGCCGGACGGACGGGATAGGATGCGGAAAAACGTCTTATGGCGGTGAATATGTCGGTTAACTGGATGACAGAGAATTGGCAAATAACGCAGCTTTTACTGTAGAGTTGGCAACCCTGGAGAACACTGGCAGAGAAAAGTCACGGTTGCCACGAGCAGCACAAAAGTTTTACTCTTCTGAAAGTTGTCCCAATAATTTTTCTTTAACTCTCAGTTCACACTGCTGCTTCGTATGCGACACGATTTTTTCTTTGAGGTTCCGACGTGCGACAGAATCGCATGTACCTTCCCACTACAACGCAGACGCAAATGGAAAACGAAATTTTTCGTCAAGATTATTCTGCAAAAGGACAAAGAAACCATTGGGGAAACAACCTCTGAAGATGCTGGGAGACAAACCATTTGAATACCACCCACCATTAGGAAATTTTCAGTCAAACCCCATATATCATCTTGTTCAAAACAGGTTAGTACAAGTTTATTCAGAAGATATTTTGCATTCAACCATCCTAGGATCACAGTCAGATCAAGGTAGAGCAATTTTTAGTCTTGATAACTAACTAGTCTTTGTTTTGTTTTTTTCTTTCCCTCAAGAATCGCATGCGCTATGTCGGATCAGTTGAAATATTTGCGACAAAACGCAAAGTTCTGCGTTGCTTGTCGCACGATTTGTGTCGTATGTCGCATGACGCAAAATTTTGCGCGAAATCGAACCAGTGTGAACCAGGGGTAAAAGAACACATTTTGTTCTGTCACGACTGGTTATGGCACTTGCCCTTCGGCCAAGTGCCATATAGCGATCGCAATTTCTGTCCGTCCGTCGGTTTGTCCAGGTTTTGCTAGTTCGGGCACTTCCACATAAGCTAGGACGATAAAACTTGTCAGGCGTATCAGGGACCCCAAATGATTAAGTTGGAAATAGTCACTTCCCCCGTCCGAGCAACGTGGGGGGAGTGGAGGTAGGGGGAATCCGGAATCTTGAGGTATTTATAACTTTTGAACGGGTGATCGGATCTCGATGAAACTTGATATTTGGAAAGACCTGATGCATCAGACAACCCACTTAAAATCCGGACCGAATCCAGTGACTTTTTTTTTTTTTGGGGGGGGGGGGGCTGGAGAGGACACCGGAAATCTTGAGAAACGCTATGAGTGGAGGGATCGAGATGAAACTTGGTGAGAAGACACCTAGCAAACACTACATACATCATTGACATGACCGAGCCGATTCGGGCACTGTGGGGGGGAGGGGGAATCCGGAATCTTGAGGTATTTATAACTTTTGAACGGGTGATCGGATCTCGATGGAACTTGATTTTGGAAAGATCTCATGCCTCAGACGACCCACTTAAAATCCGGACCGGATCCGGTGACTTTTGGGGGGAGCTGGAGGGGGCAACCGGAAATCTTGGGAAACGCTATGAGTGGAGGGATCGAGATGAAACTTGGTGGGAAGACACCTAGCAAACACTAGATACATCATTGACATAACCGAGCCGATTCGGGCACTGTGGGTGGGAGTGGAGGGAGGGGGAATCCGGAATCTTGAGGTATTTATAACTTTTGAACGGGTGATCGGATGTCGATGGAACTTGATATTTAGAAAGACCTCATGCCTCAGACGACCCACTTAAAATCCGGACCGGATCCGGTGACTTTTGGGGGGAGCTGGAGGAGGCAACCGGAAATCTTGGGAAACGCTATGAGTGGAGGGGTTGAGATGAAACTTGGTGGGAAGATACAACATTGACATAACCGAGCCAATTCGGGCACTGTGGGGGGAGTGGAGGGAGGGGGAATCCGGAATCTTGAGGTATTTATAACTTTTGAACGGGTGATCGGATCTCGATGGAACTTGATAAAGGCCTCATGCCTCAGACGACCCACTTAAAATCCGGACCGGATCCGGTGACTTTTGGGGGGAGCTGGAGGGGGCAACCGGAAATCTTGGGAAACGTTATGAGTGGAGGGATCGAGATGAAACTTGGTGGGAAGACACCTAGCAAACACTAGATACATCATTGACATGACCGAGCCGATTCGGGCACTGTGGGGGGAGTGGAGGGAGGGGGAATCCGGAATCTTGAGGTATTTATAACTTTTGAACGGGTGACCGGATCTCGATGAAACTTGATATTTGGAAAGACCTCATGCCTCAGACGACCCACTCAAAATCCGGACCGGATCCGGTGATTTTTTGGGGGAGCTGGAGGGGGCAACCGGAAATGTTGGAAAACGCTATGAGTGGAGGGATCGAGATGAAACTTGGTGGGAAGACACCTAGCAAACACTAGATACATCATTGACAAAACCGAGCCGTGCCTACTCGTAACAAGTGCCATATGAGCTCGTAGCTCTTGTTTTCGGTTGAGGAACAGTGCTCTCCAAACTTTCAGTTTTTTGTACACAATGACCATCCCGATGAAAAATGTATCTCAAAGTAGTACTATGAAGTAGTACGAAAAAGTAGCATGCAGTACTAACTGATGCTACTACATGCTTCTACTTCAAGGCTACCGTGTTACTACATATTACTATATGCTACTATTAGCAAGACTGGATGCTACGGTAAGACAGGATGCTACTGGATACTACTACTTAAGATTGGACCAGTCTGAGGCCCATTAAACGATAGTATTCTTTGCTGTTACGTAGTATTACATACAACTTTTTCGTACTACTACGCAGGCTACACATTTTTCATTGGGATCAGCTGTTTCATGAGTGACAGTGGCTGAAAAGACGTGACCTAGAAAACTAGCTAAGGGGGATTTTGGCGTTCTCATGGATTCGCATCCCAGCAGTACCAAAGGTTTCGATGGGATCCCACAAATTTAATATCTGGTCCAGACAATTGGGACTTGTAGATTTCCGGTCTTCGCCAGACTCCTGTAACAATTTTTACTATTAAGATTTAGAAAAAAGAATGCCAATGGCTAATCCGATAAAACCAAGTTCAGATATTGATTCAGCATGTGTATACTTTAGCGAAAATGATCAAATCTACCTGCCTTACTTCTGTCAAATCTCCGGTTTCGGCTGGATTCCGGGCATCTAATATCTAATAAACTTCAGATAAATTTTAACACATTTTCTGGTTTCAGCCCGATTCCGGGGAACTATGTCCGGGTATACAATGATTGTCAAAAGCGGATTCAGCATGTCTGCTTACCCCTAAATCGGACATCTAAGCAACTGCAGGTAACACTTTTAATTTTCACAAATTTTCCGGTATCGGCCGGATTCCGCACGAACTACTTGTCCGACGAGAAAATGATTTACATGTAAATGTTCAGCATGTCTTCTAACCCCTAAATCGAACATCTAATCAACCTTAAATAAAACTTTGACTTTTAAGAAACTTTCCGGTTTTGGCCGGATTCCGGGCGAACTACTTGTCTGGCGAGAAAGGGGTTTTCATATTCGTGCTCAGCATGTTTTATTACCCCGAAATTGACTATCTCGTTATCAAATTCGTTCACACCTTAATTTGAACCCCCTCCCCCACCCCTAAATGTTGAGCTACAGAGCCCATCTACAAAGTCGACGTCTCTCTTGACCTAAAGAGTCCTCACACCAAGTGTCATCAAAATATCTCATTTCCTTCAAGAGTTATGGTCCTGACAGACGAACAGATAGACAGACGGACTGTCATGTCCCTCCACTTACGTTTTGAATCCGCCCAGCGCAAGAACAAACGGGAAGTTGTTGCGCCTGGCTCTCTGGTTTGCCGAATCCATTTACGGATTGGATTCACTTTCTAAAATTAGCGGAGCGCCAGAACAGTCTCGAAAAGCGTAGCGAGCTGATGGCACAGTCGCAAGAAAACGCCGCGGGTAAGCCAGCGGAGCTTTCCACACCGCCAGAATCGTCCTCTACAGGGATCCCGTGTCTACTTCCAAGCCTTAGCACAAGCGAGGTCAGCAGGCACCACAGACTTGTCGCTAGCAAGTGCGATTTACGGTAATTCAAGAGAGTATTGTCGACCGAACTGAAAAGGAGTTGAGGACGAACGCGTTCAAAATAAGTCAGTAGGCAGAACTCTCTAGCATCCTTCAAGGTTTACGCAGACTGACGACAGACGCCTAAGCAACCGACAGTCGGAGGATCTTGCCGGCTATCCAAGTGCGAGGAAAAGCTCAATTGCCATTTTTTCTTGTAACCGAAAATGAGTGTGCCCAATTGTCTGATAATGTCCGGAAAGTACAAAATTTCCGATTTGACTCTGTATCGCAGTCGTTCCGTCAACCTGATCCACGGGTTAAGCCAACGTACGGTTAAGCCTCTGCCCTAGGCTGTCCCAGAATTGGCTACAGAGTTTTTGGGATCCCAAAACGTAAGTGAAGGTATACCCATGACTTTGTAAAAGTTGTCCGTCTGTACGCACGATAACTCTTGGAGGGAATGAGATATTTTGTTCAAATTTGGTATGACGTTGATTAAAGAAAAGGTCAAGTTAGTATATGGGCTTCGTAGCTCTATTTTTAGGGGTGGGACTCAAATTGAGGGGCCAACATGATATATTTTTAAAATGTGATAGTCGATTGTAAGCAGACATGCTGAATCCGTATTTGTAAATTATTTCTTCCTGAACCTACAATTGGCCGGGAATCTGGCCAAAACCGGAAAACTTGTTAAAAATAAAGGTTTTACTTGAAGTTGATTAGAGGTTTCATACAGGGGTAAGCAGGCGAGTAAGGAGACATCCGTATATGCAAATTATTTTCTCTCCGGGCATACTGTTCGCCCGGAATCCAGCCAAACGGAAAACTTTTTGAAAGTAGAAGTTCTATCTAAACTTGATTAGAGGTTCGATATAGGGGTAAAGAGACATCCTGAATCCGTGTATGACAACTATCGCCCGGAATCCGGCCAAAACCAGAAAATTTGCTAACAGTAACAGGTTTGTCTGAAATTGACGTTTGGCCGTAATTTTCAATCAGACACCACTACTTATGTTTATTTTCAAACTGCTGATTAATGATAAATAGTAAAATGTTTAAGGAGTTACCTTACCTTAAATTACCTTAAATCGCACTTGCAAGCAATAAGGATGTTGTATCCCGATGAGAAGCTTGCGGATGATGATGTTGCTATGTTCTGGTTGCTGCTTCCGAGGCGCACCAGTCCTTCTTCCAGGGCTGCCCGCGCCAGTCCTCATCGAGTCGCTTTTTGCTTCGGGTATATCGCTGGTGATAGTTGGTTCGGATAAGCTGTTCCATAAAGGAACAGCCCAGTTACTGAAGAAGTGCTGGCGAACACGAGAGGTGTGGGACCTTGTGGACAGTTTCTGGGAGTGGCCCCTAGTCCGTGAGTGGTTGTCGTGGGCGAAGAGGGAGGGGAGACAATTGGAGTTGAGGACGAAGACCAGATCTATAAAAGCCTCGATTTTCTGGACCAAAAACTAAAATGGCCAATGAATATTAACATTCTTGGGATCCCATTGTAAACTTTGGTCTTTTTTTTGGTTTTTAATTTACATTGTACTGGCACGTGTTCGAAGTTAGGAAGGTACGGACATGATCGCTACGATGCCCATCCAAGCAAATGTATGGGCGATAATGCCGAAAATCCGCGCAGGAATCCCAGTCGGCGAGTGAGGTTAATCGAACGCGGCTCTGAACTCTTCTTGTCTAGTACGTGTGATGCCGCCGCCTCAAGGAATGAGTGCAAACACGGTTTTTTCGGCCGAGTTTTCGGAGTTTCGTCGCATAACCTCAACTTTTTCAGACAAAAATGATGATGGTAGCCTACGCAGAATCCAATCCACGAGCACACTTCTGCTCAAGAAAATAACTAATGTAAATAGAACACGGCTCAGAACTCTTTGTTGTCTATAATACGTCTGATGACGCTACCTACTTATCTGCAGAGGTGCCTACGGTCCAGCCTTCCGCAATCGACAAGATGGCGTTGGTGCATTCCCGGATAAGCGACTTCAAGAATGGAGGTAAAATTTAGTATCCGACCACTAGGTTTCTGAAATCGGACAGGAGCTTAGCTGATGTTCACGGACGACCAGGCAAGTGAAATATATATAATTCATCGTAATTCGTGCTTATTTTATAATTGTTTGAATCCTAGTTCTTACATACGTTTAATGTGACGTCATTCGTCGAAATGCATAATTCGTTGTAACTCTTGTTTATGTTATAGTGATTTGAATTTCAGTTCTAATATAAGTGTAATTGTAAATGATCACTTACAGTGATTCGAATTGTATATAAGTTTAATATTTATGACAAAATTATGACAAAGGTGTTGATGTTATTATGTTTATGACGAAAAATCCAATGTTCGGCTTGCCCGTGAAGGAATTTTTAAAATAAATTGAAATTGAAAAAAAAAAACTGAAACAGCTCACTCGTCACTAAAAACAAGGTTAAATGTCGCGAATTAGTCAAACGACAGCTTTATTCAGACTTCAGCCTCTTAACATCTTTTTCAGTTTCACTATCCCTCCGTTTCCCTTTTAATCTTTCTTCTTTTCTTTTCTGATATTCACTCGCGTTGTCTATCTTCTTATGGTAGAATTCCGTGAAGTCTTGACACAATAACTTGGCAGCATCTGAAAAGAAAAGAGATGTTTGGTTTGTTTCCCTTAAGACTATATGAATAAAGAATAAGCCCCGCCCATTGCCAGGCCTTATGGTGGGGCCATAAAGAGTTAAGGGTGTTTATTATTTTTTTGAATAAAACTGAAACTGAGACACAAAATCTCCTTTTCCCGTCCTTCAAGTTTGACTGGAATCGGAGCAGAGCCTATCAGCGAATTTCTAGCCCCCGCTTCATCCCCCCTACCTTGGCTAGATCCAGTCCGTACGCAACCGGAGTCACAACTGAAGATGTCTTAGTTAGAAAGATGGTTCGTTAAGAACTAAAAACTAACAGTAGGGAAAAGGTTTGTGCGAGGAAACCTATAGGGACCGGATGTCCTTGAGATAAGTACATATTTTCAGAGGAGAAGGGACGGAAATTCCCTTTCGGTAGTAAAAGAACTTATTACCTTGAAGTTGCAACATTATCTTGCATAGGCCTACTGCAGGAACGATAATTTCCTTAAAAACAAATGCACGGAAAAGTCATGAAAGCCAGGTCAGACCTAAATGGTAACAGCATGGAATCAGGTTTTCGTTTGGAACGGAGCAACGGAGCTCCATTCCCACAAGACAGTCGGGAACCCCGGTTTCCTCTGCCCATGCTCGGTCTTTGTCAGCTTTGCAAGTTGCCTACAACGCGGGTTTTCGGAAGTTTTTTCGTTTGGCTAGGCGATACATTGTCAGTGGTGCAATGGTTGATAAAAGAGTTGCTACCCTGAAGGAGCTCCGCCGCAAAGCTAATGTTGCTATGTCTTGCCGACTAAAAGATTGTGATAATGATTTGGTGGCTTTTGCTTCCCTACCCATTTTCTATGCACTACCCGTATGGAAGGGTATCCTCCTGGATATCTTTTGCATGGGCTAGATTTATTTGTGTTGTTGTTCAATGTCTGTTTTAGTGCATGTGTTTGTTGTTATGGTCTTATGGACTGAAATAAAGCAGTAATACAAAAGCTGGAACAAGAGCTGGAAGCTCATATGGCACTTGCAAGGCTGGGTCAGAGGATTAAAGTACGAATTAGTCAATTCGTGGGTTTGTTGTGATAATTCGTAAGCAAAACCCTTGAGATAAGGATGGTAATGGGTCCTTGGAAATCATGAGAATGTATTGTTCGTAAAAACTATTTTATGTGTGCATTTGGCCGTGATGATGCGCACTTTAAGGGCGTTAAAGATTCATCTGTAATGAACACCCTTGAAGCACAAATGACGATAAACTCATTGGAATCATGAAAATGTATATTTTGCTCAAAATTATTGTTCGTATTTTAAGAAATCCAGTTGTAAGCAAAACCCTGGAGACAAAAATCATGGGCCCTTGCCGATCATGAATATATATCGTTTGGTTAAAGTATTTTTTTTTTACTAAACGCAGTTTAAGGGTGGTAAAAATTAGTTTTTGAGCAGCACTCTTGAGTTAAAATATAGACTTTGCTTAAAAGCAATTTTTTGTTCTTTGTGGTTAGGATTAGTACTTTAAGGGATGGTCGCATCTGAGGAGTGACAGTTTCTAAGCCAATCTTGTCAAGTTTATAATGTTCAAGCCAAGTTTCATCGCCCTAGCACATCTGGAAGTACCGTTAATTCGCGATCACCGAAATTAAGCCCCCACCAACTCCCCTCACAGTGCCCGAACCTGGTCCGATTTTGTCACTGATGTATTTAGTTCTTGTCCTTGTTCTTCCCACCAAGCTTCATCCCAATCGCTCCACTCTAAGCGTGTCACAAGATTCCCCCCCCCCACATTCATCGGATCCGGTCCGGACTTAAAACGGGATATCTGAGACAAGATATCTTTACAAATATCAAGTTTCGTTAAGATCCGACCACTTGTTCGAAAGTTATACAAACCTCAAGATTCGAGATTCTCCCTCCCTCCACTCCCCCACGATGGTTGGGTCGGAGAACTGACTATTTATAAGCCAATCGTGTCAAGTTCAAGCCAAGTTTCATCGTCCTAGAACATCTCGAAATACCTTACCTCGCGATAGCCGGAATTTCGGGCTCCCTCCACAGTGCCCAAATCCGATCCGGTTCTACACTGACTTATCTAGTTCTTGTGCTTGTCCTTCCCACCAAGTTTCATCCCAATCGCTCCAGTCTAAGCGTGTCACAAAATTTCCGGTTCCCCCTCCGACTCGCCCCCCCCCCCTTACATTCATCGGATCCGGTCCAGACTTTAATGTCTCATCCGAGACACGAGCTCTTTTCAAATATCAAGTTTCTTTAAGATCCGATCACCCGTTCCAATGTTATACATTCCTCAAGGTTCCGGGATTCCCCCTCTCTCCACTCCCCCACGGTGGTCGAATCAAGTTGACTATTTCCAGGTTAATCTGGTCGGGTTCCTGATTTGTCTGCCAAGATTCATTGTCCTAGCCCACCTGGAAATAACTTAACTCCGTATCACCGGAATTCCAGAGCCCCCCTCCAAATCCCCCCCACAGTACACGAATCCGGTCCGGGTCTGTCATGATGTACCTAGGGCTTGTGCTTGTTCCTCTCACCTTTTCGTGATCGCTCCACTCTAAGCGTGTCACATGATTTCCGGTTCCGCCCTTTGAATTCCCCCCCCCCCCCCCCCTGTACACTCATCGGATTCGATCCGGGCTTGATATGGGACATCTGAGACATGACTTCTATCCAAATATCAAGTTTCATTAAGATCCGATAACCCGTTCGAAAGTTATGCATATCACTATATTCCGGATTTCGGCTCCCCTCCCACTATGGTCGGATCGAGGAAGTGACTATTTCCAAGTTAGTTTGGTCGGGTCCCTAATACGCCTGCCAAGTTTCATCGTCCTAGCACATCTGACCGACGGAAATGTGATCGGTATATGGCACTTGGTCGGAAGCCAAGTGCCATAAAAATAACAATAATGTACGAGGAAGGAAGTACAAAAGATTAGCATAACCCCCACCTCTCAAGGTTGGCATCAGATTTTCTGGAACCTTCAAATCTGTCTTCAACAGAGCGCCATTTTCCAAAGTAAATCGCTGCAGTGGTTCTGTTCCACTTCGGGTCAATAGGAGAAGGGAGTCCTCGACGGCAATAGCTCGAGCTACATGACTTGATAGCCTCTGAGTCGCCAACAGCTGAACTTCTGCAGTGTCATCCGTGATATTGCACGAGTAGATAGACAGCGCACCAGGGCTAGAATGGTAAAGGTTTTAAAGCGCCACTGAAAACTATTTCTGTTCTTCCTGGTCTTCCCTCTTCGTGTAATCTGTAGTTATGTTAGTGTAAGGGTTTGCTACGTGCGTTGTCTTTTTTTTTGTTGTTTTTTTTTCTTTCTTTTTTGTACTCCGTTACTAGGGCTACACGCCCTACGTTGTTTGTCTTGACGGGTAATAAATATATTGATTGATTATTATTTTATTTCTTTTTACCAGTGAGGATGAGTAAAGTGTAAATAAAAGTAATGCACTTGTGAATCTTTACCATTTCCTGCAATTTCAGACACAAGTTCCAAAAGTACAGAGGAAATTAGTCTCTAATGGCTCCAGCTTGGAAACCAACTGATTTTCTTCTGGACTACGTCTTGGACATTCTATAGACTACAGTTAGAGGTATGCTTATTTGAACGTTTGTTGACTTTGGACTGCTTCGAGCACCTCCAGTCACTAAAATTTGAGTTAGCCAAAGTAGGTATTAAGGGCCTCTGAAAACACCTGAATAGGTGATCTTCATTCTACCATTTAGCTCAAAACTGCACTGTTTATATTTAAGTAACTATTCAAACAAACATACCTCTACTCTCTACTGTAGCCTACACTTACTGCTATTCCTCTAAGACAAGGCAGGATTTTTGATCAATCAATCAACCTATCAATCAAATTTAATCCGAATAGCTAAAAGCTAGAAAAGGAATACAAATTTACAAAGAAACACATTAACTAATACACTTACAAGAAATTACCAGAAATAAATGATGGGATGAAACTACGTAAAAATTGGGTAGAAGAATTAGCAGGATATGGGGAAAACTGATTGCCAGTATTCCTCTCGGACCGACGCACGGAAGACGGGAGGGGAGGGGGGAATAGATGGGCCATCTGGGGACAACACGTTATCTTAGCTCCAAATTTGTTTGAAAGAGTATTTCTACGTACAGATAATTTAGGAATGTGAAGTTTAATGAGAGCCTTTTCGTATGTAATATTATGATCACCCAGAATGATTCTCTTGGCTCTCTTTTGGACATTTTCCAGGCGATCAGAGAGCTCTGCAGAAAGAGAAGAATGCCAAACCGCGGAATAATCCGCGGAGGATTATGGCGAGGTCGCATCTCATTCACATGTCCTTTCAGAAAAGTCTTGGCCGTTAGGCGAGAATTTGATCTAGCAATCACAGGAGCACGGTTTCTCCTCAAGCCTGACCAGCAGCCAACACAAGAGAGAGCAATATTAGGAATGAAGACTCTACCTACCCTGGCCTGCTGCAGTTGCCAACAGTTCCTATACTTGCCAACAGATTGCTTATGGATAAAGACATTTTTCCGCAGCATAATTAAGGGCCCCACACTTCTGAGTGTTTGTCGCAGAGACATGATTGTGGTCGATGGAAAGATTGCAGCCTACCCGACGAAAACGGAAAAGGTAGAAAAGGAGTAATGTGACATTGCGAGGTATAGGACTTATGACTTTGAGAGTGATCTATCCATGTTTGATAACTATTTTGGGTCTGTAAACTGTTGGACAGTTTACAGGACAGTTTTTTTATTAAGACAATCTTGTCTTTGGGCCTGTAAACTTGTAAACAGTTCGCTGGCTCTTTCTTAATTGTATAATTATAGTTTTGTAGAAAAGTTTCATCAGAAATGGGAGCTTGCAGCGTTCAAACTTTCCGTACAAAAACGATTCGTGCTTCCTATTGGTCGGATTTCAAAAAACGAGTCATAACCGACCAACAGGACGCGAGACCATGTCTTTGTTTACAAACTTTGAAGCCTTCAAATTCTCATTATCAAGAAAACTCTTTTGCAAAAGTTTGATTATACCAACAAAAAGAAGTCAGATTAACTTTTCCATTAACTCACTGGCTCAGAATGTTTACCAAAGACCGATGGTTTAGTCTCAAAATCGAAAGTACTATACCTCCTAATGTTAATTTTTTTCTTCATGCTCGTGTAGCAATATCCGTTTTCGTCGGGTAGGGTGCAATCTCTCTATACAGTCGAGCCACAAGTTGAAACTCGCGGAAACGCCGTTTTAACTGTTTTTTTTTGTACGGGAATTTTAAATGTCTGAAAACGAAAATGAAATTCAGATAAAATCTCAGTAAATAGAAGTTTTAGCTTACATCCTTACCACTTTGTGCGAAATGGATCCTAAATTTTATTTCTATATACTTGATACTTAGTTATTTAACAATTAGATTTTATTTTGATGCTAAGTTTAATTTTCTCGACAGATTCGAGCCGCAAAATATCTCGACAGTTGTTTGTCCAATTCGAGCCACCAAAACCTTGTTAGTTGGGGAAACACACTTGTTGGCAACACAAACGACCGCGGAAACACTCTTTTCGAGCCACAACCGGTCCACAAAACACTTGCACGATCGCGGAAAAACACCTGAAAGTCGGATATAAATTTCCTAGAGGCCTAGGCTTACTGTGGGCTCTAGGTAAAGAATACTAACTTTTCAGAAACAGCAACGATGTTCCCTTGATGTACCAACACCATTTTTACCAAGGTTCTCTCTGTCGCATCCATTCCCAAATCCGCTTGACAATTCTTTGTCTGCAATGCCTCACATTTTTCCATGTCCCAAACGGCTATCGTTCCATCGCCAGACCCACTCACAAACACCCTTGGGAATCCTGGCACAAGACAAATGCTTGTTATGAACTCTCGATGCCCTAAGCAGTAACCGTGGATGTTGTAGGAGTTCGGGTAGTGAGATATCCTGATCTTTTCATCACGATCAGCAGTCAAAATGTGCTTCTTCTCTATACCTAATGCAACATCAAAAAGCATTGATGTATGGCCAAGTAGAAGTGCACTGACTTTGGTGTTTCCGTCGACTTTATAGGCATCCCCCGCCTTGTCAATTATGACAACATCCCCAGAGTCATCTACAAACATGATTTTTGATGGTCGCTTTACAACAGTAGTAGTGAAATCACGCGTTAGTTCACCATCAATCAACTTGTACACTTCCAGTTCCTTTTTGTCTGTGCATAGAGCAATTTTCTGGGAATCAGCTGAAATCCCAACTACACGGGATTTCTCATGGCTAAGGGAGCCGTTTTGAGCTTGAATGTTAAATTCTGACTGCAGCTGCAGTTCTGGCAATGATGTCTTCAATGTCAAAACACTTGATGGTCCCACAATGGTGAGTTCACCCTTATGCCAATTCATGGCTTCAGCAGGTTTACAGCTCCTAAAAAGAACAAAAGAATAATTCCTGGTTCCCATTTTTCCGTTGCTTCTTCTAATCCTTCATTAAAGTTTAACCAAAAACCAGCGTATCTTAATATCTTGGATTTGAATACACTGAATTATTTTAGCCGGCAGGATAAAGTTAACCCCTTCGCGGAGCATTTGAATTTGAACAAAAGCGTGTATGTCACCGGGTATCGAAGCGAAGCTCGGGAAATGCTCAATTCCAGATTTTAAGGTCACTTCTGAAGAAAGCCACCTGTTGCGTGTGATCAAAAAAAGAATTATTTTTCAGCAATTGTTCACCAATGTAGCTGCTAAAAGTTTTGAGCATAGAGGTATAAGCACAAGTGCCACACATTCAAAAGAAAATTTAATTTAATAAAAATCGGCTATATGAGAAGCAGAACAAATACTGTATTTTCATCGGGTCTTCAAGCCTATTCAAGTGAATAAATGACGGGTGAAACCAGAGTGTCACATCTCAGCCCTTTTAGATAAATTTTAAGAGAATGACCAAAATAACATCCAAGTAAATGCATAAGGACTCAATAAAATACTTATGATTTCAGTAAAATTCAGAAAACAACCAATTAAAAATATTAGGGTGTTTAGCCTTAAGCACAGGCTATTTCAAATCAAAGTTTGATGTAGGCTGTCCAAAAATCAAAGACTTGTGGTAGACTGGATGTGCCGCACTCAGCTGGTTGGTTCATGACAAAACAAGAGCTAGAAGCTCATATTGCACTTGCTAAATTGGGCCAGAGGAGGACTTTGGGAATTTGTCTCGTGATTTATTGCAATCCTTTGTAAACAAAACCCTTGAGGCACGAATGTTCATAGGCTGTTGGGTATCTCGTTTAGTCGAAAGTGTTTTTTGCACTTCGAGGTAATGATGCGCAAGTGGGCTAGATATTCATTTGTAAGCAAAACCCTTTAGGCAGAAATGATCATGGGCCCTTGGGAATTATTAAATGTACCTACTTTAAGGAACTCATCTGTAAGCAAAACGCTTGAGGTAAACATGATCATGGGCAATTGTAGTCTCTTGTAGATCATGAAAATTTATCTTTGGCCCAAATTATTCTTTTTTCACTTTGCAGTTAAGATGCGCACTTTAAGGGGACTAGAGTTTCATCCGTAAGCAAAACTCTTGGGGCACAGATGTAAAACATCAGAGGCATGTCCTCTTTCCCAATTAACAAGTTTCCTTCCTTCCTTCAAAATATGGTGTTGGGTTCCACCGTTCTGCAGCTCCCTTTCCGCCTTCCTGTTGCTTCGATTGGTTTACTGCTTTCGCACTAAATGGCTTCAATTGGCCGGAGAGTCTTGATCGTTTCACTGTAGATGATTCTTTCTTGGGTTTTGGGTTATGCTTCAGAAGCTGTGACGGATTCTGTTTCTCTCGCAGAAAAGAGTGATGTTGTCTCTTCCACTGGAGTTCTTCGGGCATTCAAACAGCAGGTGTTGGGGAGTTTCGTCTAGGGAGTTGCAGAATCTGCAGCGGAGGGTGTGGTGGAGTCCCCATTCAAACAGAGTCATTAAACAGATTCATTAGGGTAGCGGCCGATTTCAACCTGAAGTAAAGGGATATCGATTGTCTCTCCTTAAACGGTGCCTGGATTGATCTTGTTGTTCGAACAGGTAGTCTCCTTCGAAGTATGTCTCCAATGGTAGTTAGCTGCACTGGGCCTTGCGCGTTTCCTTCGATGGTTTTCCCTGCCAGTTTGTCCACGACTTCGTTTTCAGCAATTCCTTTGTGGCTTGGTATATGATGAAAAGTGAAAAGTTCATTAAGATCTGATCATCGTTTCGAAAGTTACGCATACCTCAAGTTTCTGGATTTTCCTTCCCTCCACTGCCCCCACCCCCCGGATGGTCGGTTATGGGTGTGACTATTTCAAAGTCAATCTTGTCGTTGCTAGATGTTCATTGATAATAAGTTTGCTTCCTTTTCTGTTTGACTGATTAATAAGCAAGACACAAAATGGAGGTGACAGTGGAAAAATTGTGAAGGGAGTTCATATGGTGTTGTCTATATCTCTGCCGATTATCCAAGGACTATGACATCATGTTTACTGATGACACTGATGTCTAGTTGCATGAGAATTTGAAACGAGTCCAAATGATTGTCCCTAAAATGATTTATAAATGTAAATGCATCTGGCACCTCCTAGACCACTCTATAAATAGGCCCACATTTATTTAAAGGAGTGGGTACCTGACCTCGTTTTTAGTGGAGTGTTCTTGGAACAATAAACTATTGCGAGCGCTGTAGCATCTTTCAGCTTTCGGTTTTCGGTTTTCACCATATTTTGTGGAGCTCGTAACTCGTGAACCAGTGCAAGTATCAAGTTCAAACTTGGTACACTTGTGGGTATTGGGTCTAGTTGTGCCTTTTGGGGTACATTGCTGATTTTCCGTACGGTAACGCAAAATTAATTGCTGGGAATCTGTGTTTCAGTCTAAAAAAGCTGCTAAAAATATTTCAAATGCATCACTGTATTCAGGACTAAATAATTGATTTAATAAGGCCTGCAGAAATAAGTCCTAGCTAGCTTTTATTATCATTATGGATATTCCTTCAGCCCAAGCTGACTGCGAATCATATTTGATGGTGCAAAACGGATACGTCAGCTGAATTTTATTGGAGCTATATTTCGGACCTTCTTGTCAAGGGTCCTCTTCAGGCTCAAACCACTCAATTTGGAAAAACGGACTTGTGGGAAACACTGTGCCGAAATACAGCTCCAATAAAATTCAGCTGACGTATCCGTTTTGCACCATCAAATATTTTATTATCATTATTAATAGCATGTAAATTCAGGTATAAAAAAGTACCTGAACTTTCCTCAACGAATCTATTCATACCAAGGACCGAATATCAATGGTTTACTACACCAGTAAATAGCTTGTTGTTCGAACTTGAGCATCAGTTTTTCTAATAATCCATGTGCAGCCGCACCCAATGAAAACAAGACCAAAGGCTGTCGATCAGATCCCAAAACTCTAATATATGATCCAGACAATTGGGTCTTCTCTTAGCCAGGCTAATCATCAGAAAAAAACAAGTTCAGATGTACCTCTATAAGCCATATCTAATTTGACGATAATGACCGAAACTTCCTACTTGCCAATGTTCCACTTTCGCCCGAATTCTGAGCGAACTAATAGTCCAGCAAAAAAAGAAAATTCAGAAACAAATCCAGCGTATCTCCTTATCCCTACAAAGAACATGTAATCAAATTTAAATAAAACTTCGGCTTAAAAAAAATTGCGGTTGCAACTGGATTCCGGACTAATTTTATGTCCGGGTAAAAAATGATTGTCATATACAGACTCAGCGTCTCTTCTTACCCCTAAATCTGTCATCTAATTAACTTCAGATAAAACTTTTGCTTTTAACACATTTCCCGGTTTGACCGGATTCCGGGCGAATTAGTTATCCGGTGATAAAAATGGTTTTCACCATCGTGTTCAGCATGTCTTCTTACCCCTAAATCGAACATTTAATCAACTTCAAATAAAACTTTTACTTTTAACCAACTTTCCGGTTTTTGACGGATTCCGGACGAACTACTTGTCCGGCGAGAAAATGGTATTCACCATCGTGTTCAGCATGTCTACTTACCCCTAATTCGAACATTTAATCAACTTCAAATGAAACTTTTACTTTTACCCAACTTTCCGGTTTTGCCGGATTATGGGCGAACTACTTGTCCGGCGAGAAAATGGTTTTCATTATCGTGCTCACCATGTCTCCTTATCCCATAATCAACTATCACATTAGATGTTTAAAAATATTGTTTGTCCCTTTATTTGAACCCCCTCTCCCACCCCTAAATGTAGAGGTACAGGGCCCATCTACGAACTTGACCTTACCATTGACCCGAAGACTCCTCACACCAAGTTTCATCAGCATTTGACCGACGTCGCTGTGTGGCGTCATCATTCTGAGAATATTTACGGCCGCGAACTATGTGATTTTTTTTTAACACGTGCAGGCATGCTCCCATTACCTTAGACTCTCAACCAAGAACAAGAGAGGAGAATTCAGTCGTTTGAAAACATGTGCCTCTAGAGACTTCTTAGCACCCACTGGACCAGAAGGTAACGAACGAGCACATAAGAACCATCACAGGTCAACCGTCCCTGATTGAGACCATACTAAGGCGTAGATGGAGTTAACTCGCACATGTGCTGCGCATGGATGATTCTAGAATCCCCAAGTCCACGTTTTCCGGTTACCCGAAGGCACCCGCTGCAGAGGAAGACCCAAAAACACACTCCGTCGTACCTACAGCAACGACATGCGGCAATTTCATGCCTCATTACTGCCAGAGTGGGAAGACATTGTCGCAACCGCAAGTTTCGACGACTGGAGACTCTTCTTGGACGCCCTGGGCGCCTCTGGAGGCACAGGAGGATCCAAGGTAAGGCGGGCATGCTCCCATAGTAATGAGTATTTTACTAATCAAGAATTGGGGTACTTAGCAGCAAGTTAGTGAGCTATTATTGAACTCAAACCAAAGCTAAAGTTCAGGAAAATCATGGTTCTATTACCAAAAGATCAGAATTTGAAAGTTATTTTTGGGATGCCAAAACGTAAGTGGAGCGATACCTATGACATCGCAAAAGTGGTCCGTCTGTCAGCATGATAACTCTCGAAGGGAAAGAGATATTTTGATGAAACTTGGTGTGAGGATTCTTTGGGTCAAGGGTAAGGCCAAGTTCGTAGATGGGCTCTGTAGTCCTGCATTTAGGGGTGGGGTTCAAATTAAGGGCAAACGAAACAGCTAATGTGATAGTCGATTATGGGGTAAAAAGACATGCTGAACACGATGAAGAAAACCATTTTCTCGTCGGACAACTAGTCCGCCCAGAATCCGGCCAAACCGGAAAATTCGTTAAAAGCGAAAGTTTTATTTGAAGTTGATTAGATGACAGATTTAGGGCTAAGAAAAGATGCTGAGTCTGTATATGAAAATCGTTCTTTACCCGGACATATAATTCTTCCGGAATCCCAATGAAACCAGATCTTTTTTTTAAAGTTAAAGTTTTATTTGAAGTCGATTATATATCCTTTATAGGGATAGGGACTGTTCTGTTTTTGCTGGACAAGTAGTTCGCTCTGAATTCAGCCAAAACAGGAAATTTGGCAGAAGTAAAGCCGGAGGTTTTGGTCAGTACCGTCAAAATACATATGGCTTATACAGGTATATCTGAACTTGGTTTTGTCAGATGATTTTCGTGGCGAATACTGGATCTGGCGAAGACAAGATCCAATTGTCTGGATCAAATATCAGAGTCTTGGGATCCCATCAAAACCTTAGATCTTAATCTTACAAGGAAATTTAAGTCCAGTTCTAAACAGGTCCTAGGTCATTCAGGGTTTCTTTTTGACAGTTAGGACTTGCACTGATGTTTCCTTTCAACTTTTTTATTTAGGACAGGTTCTAGACGCCGTTCTCCATTCTGCCTATGAGCCCGTTTTTTGTTGAATGAGTTTCAAACTCGTTCTCCGTTGAGGTTGTTACAAAAAACGCCTATTCCTCAAATTTTAAATTGGGGGCTAGTAACTTAAAAAATCAGCATTTGCGGAGAGTGTCACCAATTTTTTTTCCACTCACCTGGAGTTGATGAACACAACTTTTACTGCAGGGATGTTATTTGTGTGTGTGTGTATGGGGGGGGGGCTGACCTTCCAAGGGGGCCCAGAGCCACCCAGAAGAGCAGAAAAATAGCCGGAAAAATTCAGTTTCTCCTCAGAAATTGCCACATCTGGTCACTCCTGAATACCTGATAATTTAATCCGAAGTAACGAGCCATTGTTCAAGGACTGATTGTCTTCAAGACGCATCTGAGCCTGGATTGGTTGTGTGTCTGAAGTCTGAACTCATGTCAGAGAAACAGTTTTGTAACATGGCATCGAGTGATTTGATAAATATTCTTTGAGCCCAAGCTGACTTTGAAACATTTATTCAAACAATGTTTACAACGGATAAGTTGTAAACATTGTTTGAATAAATGAGTGCTGGTTAGCTGAGAGTTTTAAATTTGTTAAAACTGAAAAGTTTTAAATTTGTTTTTCTCCTGTTATTAGGCATGACCTTTCCCAAGCTTCACAAACTGGTTTCTTTAGAACAGATGATTCAGAATAGATATGTTTTATCATTTTGGTAGGAAACTCCTCAAGACTATATTTGTCCCGGTTACTCTCGTCGAAGCTCACTCCTAAAACCACAAATTTGGGAAATTTTTGTTCCTGAATTAATGAAAATAGGAAGATCCATTCCATGAAACCCTTTTTCTTCTTCATTATTTTCTGTTAATTTTGCCGAAGGACCTTTTCCCAATACTTTATGAATTTAGCAGAACCGGATGAGAACGGTATGCAGAACTGAGGTTCCTATTGGGTTTATCATCCACCAGAGCGGAATGTATAATGAGACACACTTTGTTCTCTGTTCTGCTAAAAAGGACAATAGCAGTACGGCATTCTACTAAAAACTGTTATAGGAGAACAAGATAGAGAATGGTTTGTTTACAAAAAACGAGGCTATGGTTTGAGGTTGGATACCTCTCCCACTGACTAGCTAAGTAACTACTTAGTAACGCACTAAGTAATAGCAACATCATAAAAATCTAGGCACATAATAATAAAAAGAATCCATAAAGTCGTATAAATAACACACAATAACCCCCAGCTTCATTACCTCACTCGGTTCCTTGGTCTTGAAGAGCTTGAAAAGTGCAGGGGAATGTGGGGAATAAGATTTGATTTTTCCGCCTTCCTCCTACAACGTTTCTTGTCGTAATTATCGTTGACTCTATGGCTGATCACGCAGAACTTGAGCGTCAGTATTCAAAATTTAAAAATGCGGCTCAAATCTCAGAAATACTAATCATAAAAGGTTTGTGCCTGGCTGGACCCACACCCAGAGGCGTTACTTACTTACTTAAAGTTGTTCAGCACCACCGGGCAGTTGGCATGCCTGTTCGATGCCCTTTGTTTGTTTGTACAGTAGAGGTATGCTCATGTGAACGTCTGCTAACACTCAGTAACAGTGAACGATCGCTGAAGAAAAAACTAAAACCCAAACCAGGCATGTTTTCCTAAAAACACTAGTAATAATCACTCACACTTTTGTCGCTTTTTGTTTATTTTTGTAATTCATCTATGAAAGTGACTCAGCCAGGACTCTGCCAGGACTCAGCTGACACCTGGTTTGCTTGTTATAGTTTGAAAAGTTTGACGCGAGGAACACAACTTCAGTGACCCTGCCAGAATAACCCTCAAATAGTTGGCTGTTTGCTGATATCAAGTTTGTCATTTTTCTTTTCCATTTTACTTTTTTATATACAAGTAAGAAAGCCAAGGTAGTGGAACAGTTAAAAAAAGTGTTCACATAAGCATACCTCTACTTGTAGCTACATCTTGTAGCTACATTATTTTGACCATTCAGCCAATGTGTTGAATCTGTGGTTATTTACTTCCTAGAACTTATCAAATCTGTTTTTGAACCTGTTTATATTTGGTGCCTGGACGGTATGTTCAGGCAGGTTATTCCAAGTGTTGACTCCCCGCGTTGAGAAAAAGTTTGCCCGAGCTCTTTTTCTGGCTTCTGGCTTGTCTACTTTTTCTGAGTGGCCTCTGCTTGGGCTTGTGGCTGGTCACCTGAAGAACTTTTCAAACAGCAGATTCTCTGTTTTGTATTTCATTTTGAAAATCTGGATGGCGCCTCCTCGCTTACGTATGATAAACTCGGAAACTCGAGCGTTGTCAGGCGGTCTTCATATGGCTTCCCTTTTAGGCCTGGCATCATTCTGGTTGCTCTGCATTGAACCTTCTCCATGGCTGTCCAGTCCCCGATGTAAGATGGCCCCCAGGCAATATTGCCGTATTCAATGATCGGACGGACAAGACGTTTTTGTACAGCTGGGTGAGGGTCTTCCTGCTGAAGTACTTGAAGGATCGGTGGATCAGGGACAGTATCCCTTTGGCTTTGTTGACTGCTGCGTTGGTTTGGAGGTGAAATTTGAGTTCATCGTCAAAGATGATGCCCAGGAGTTTTTCCTTGTCTTCAACTGGCATAGTGTGTGTTTTGCCCAGCTTGTCTCGAATTGTTAGATGAGGTGGGAGGCTATTTTTTGGTCTTCCAATCCACATTACTTTGCACTTCATGATGTTGAGTTTGAGGCCAAGATTTGAAAGGTTTGCAGTGAAAAGGTTTATATCTCTTTGCAGAGCGTCTACATCGGCGCGGATGTTGTATGTACGGTAGATCTTTGTGTTGTCTGCCTAGATTTTGTGGGGGCTGCTTAGCCGTGTGGTGGCAGAGTTTATATGTAGTAGGAACAGAGTGGGTCCAAGGGTGCTGCCCTGGATTACACCGCTTCTACATAACTTCACTCGGAGAGACTTCCATTGATTCTTGTTTGCTGGGATCGGCTTTTGAGGAAATCCTCTATTCAGATGGTAACAGACGGTGCCAGGTTGAACAGTTAGAGCTGGTTTAGTAGCTCTGGGTGAGGGACTGAGTCAAAGGCCTTTTCCGCATCAAAGAATACTGTAAGAACAGACTTTCGGCTCTTAATCACTTCAGTCCAGTCATTCAGAGCTTCTAGAAGTGCAGTTCTGGTGCCCTTTCTTGGAAGAAAGCCAAATTTGTTAGGGTTGATCAAGTTATTTTCCAGCACATGTTCAATAATGCCATCTCTAAGGATTCCCTCCATGAGTTTACAAACCAGGCTTGCCAAGCTGATGGGTCTGTAATTTTCAGGCTTGGTTTTAGAACCTTTCTTGAAGATTGGGGTTACTGTAGCTATCTTCCAATCAGTGCGTAGCTTCCCCAGCTCTATTGAGAACTGAAATATATGGGAGAGGGGTTCTTTGAGTTTTCTTTTCCTTCGGTTAGCCATTTGGCATGGATACCATCCGGTCCAGGAGACTTGTCAGGCTTCAGTTTGTTAAGTTGGTTTAGAGCATGTGCTGGGGTGATTTTGATCTCCTTCATCTGGGGTCGTGTTGTGGGGCCCAAAATGTTTGGGGGTGGGGGACGAGGCAATCACCGACTGGCTGGTAATTTATACCGACTTTTTCTGCAGAAAAAACTACCATTTTCAACAACAAAAATGATATTTTTGAAGAAAAATCGACTGATTTTCAGAAAAACCAACTATTTTGACGAAAAATCAACCAATTTTTAGAAAACTCATTTTTGTTTTCATGGAAAAAATCAATTGTTTTGACGAACAATCGTGGCGCTTCGTGCTGACTCGGTTATTTTTTACCGACTGGCCGACAGCATTTGAGGGGGGGGGGGCGTCACCCTACCCCCCAGTCGTGACGCACCTGCCCACACCAATCAAACTGCATCACCTAAGCCAAGGGGGAAAAGAGATTTCCTTCGGCCATGTGCCATACAGCGATTGCAATTTTTGTCTGTCCATCGGTCAGTCTGTTTGTCCGAGTTTCGCTAGTTCGGGCACTTCCACATAAATAAGCTAGGACGATGAAACTAGGTAGGCATCAGTCATACACAGATCCTTGATTTTTGGGCATGGTGCCTCAGTGTCTGGGCATGGTGGCCAACTGCCCATACGTTGTGGCAATCCTCAATTTTTGGGCGTGGTGCCCCTACGTTGGGGCACCATGCTCTGGAACTTGGGCATGGGCCATGGTACCCCTGTGAAATTTGGTTAAACTGAGACTGGCTACATACGTAAATAAGGTTTTCTTCCCTGTGTCTTCCTGTCCTAGATCAAAGGATACCTGATTTTACTTTCTATCCAACCTCATTTTCCAATTTTCAAAATGTTAGAGTACTTCCAAGATGCATAGAGTTTTGTGGGAGGCCACTTCTTTCCTAGTGGGTTTGCTCTATCCTTTTTCAGGTAATTGCCAGTAGTTTACTCAATCCTTTTCCAGGCTGTCACCGCTAGGTTACTCTATCCTTCTCAGGTAGTCACCTATACACGCCAATAGAGTTAGAGTGTATGAGGTAAGCTTTTAAATCTTCTTCCTTTAAGAATTAAGTTTCCTTTCCTTCCAAATTCGTTTAGATTGTTTGCCTTTTATTGTATTTCTTTTCAGTTTAGCTGAGTTTCGATAACAATCGTTTAGATAGTCAAACAAATAAATGACTCGAAATAAGTACATTAAAAGGCAACCAATCTAAAGAAATTATTTGCTCTTGTGAACAGATGGAAATGCTTGCCTCATCCATGCTACCTAGCAGCAGTTTTTGAAAAAAGATAGAGTAAACCCACTAGAAGAGAATTGGCCTCTACAAAAATTAATGCATCTTGGAAGTGCTCTAACATTTTGAAAATTGGAAAATGAGATTGTATAGAAAGTAAAATCAGCCATCTTTTGATCTAGGACAGGAAGACAACCCTATTTAGGTATGTAACCAGTCTCAGTTACCATACCCATGCTCCAGGGCATAGTGCCCCAACGTATGGGCACCATACGAACCATGGGCACCATGCCCACACGTTCGGGCACGTATTTTTGGGCGGGCATGCATGGGGTATCATGGGGGGAGGGAGGAATCCGGAATCTCCAGGTGTTTATAACTCTTGAACAGGTGGGTGATTTGATCTGGATTGAACTTGGTATTTGGAAAGACCTTATGTCTCAGACGATCCACATAAATCCGGACCGGATCCGGTGACTTCGGGAGGAGGAGAGGGGAACCGCGGAAATCTTGGGAAATGCTTAGAGTGGAGGGATCAGGATGAAACTTGGTGGGAAGAGCAAGTACAAGTCCTAGATACATCGTAAACATAACTGGACCAGATTTGGGCACTATGGGGGGGGGGGGAGTTGGGGGGGGGCGTCCGGATTTCTGATTATCTGTGAGTTCAGTACCTCCTGATGCACTAGGACGATGCAATTGGGCTGGCATATCAGGGACTCAACGAACTAGTCCTTTGAATGATCCGATCATCGTGGGGGGAGTGGAGCAGTCAACCACAAACCCCTGATTTTTGGATACCCCATGCCAAACGCTGGTTATATCCAGCATTTGGCATAGCCTATGCCTAACGCTGGATACCCTGTGCCAAACGCTGGATAGCTGTTGGTACTCTAACCCTGACCTAACTCACTACAGATGAATTCCGATTGATTGGTTTCTGAGCTTCACTCAAATCATCAATATTTTATTGGGTCACAGTATCCAGCATTTGGCGCAGTATATCCAACGTTAGGCATAGGGTATACCAAACGTTAGATATACACAGCGTTTGGCATAGGCTTTCCCAAAATCAAAGGGTTATGGTAGAGTGGAGTGGAGGGATGGGGAATCTGGAATCTTGTGGCATTCATAACTGTCGAACAGGCGATCGGATTTGAATGAAATTTGGCGAGTGGAAAGAGGTGTCATCTCAGATGTTCCATGTCATGCCCTTAGCGGATCCGGTACTTGTGGGGGGGAGGGGGGATTGAGGGGGACACAGGAATACTCGGGAAAAGCCTAGTGCGGAGGGATCGGGATGGTATTTGGTGGGAAGAACAAGCATAAGCTGTAAGTACATTCTTGACAGAACCACATCATATCGGTGCTCTTTAAGGGGGTCGGAGGGGGTTTCCGGGAATTCCGGTGATCGCAAGCTAGAGTACTTCTAGATGTACTAAGGACGATGAAACTAGGCAGGCATATTAGCGACCCGACTAAATAGACTAAACGACCTGACACAATGCCCTAGGAAAATTTCCGTTCCTGGGTCCGGCCATTTTGGGGGGAGTTAAGGGAAGGGGAATCCGGAAATTACTGACTTTCGTAGTTTGCGAACGGGTGGTCAGATTCTAGTGAAACTTTGTGGGTGCTAAAAACTAATGACGTTAGTTCTAAAGATTAATTAGAACTAAAGATGAGAACTAATTAAAAATGAAATTTGGAGATATGTTCCAATTCGAGTCAAGCTTGAAGGACGAGAAGAGAAGATGTCAGAGATGCGAATCTCATATATACGTGTATTTATGTCTTAGTCGTATTCGGCCACAATGGGAGGAGTTGGAGGGGGGAAGAGGGGGGGTTGCGGAAATTTTGTAGCTCGTGTAGGGGTCAAACGGATGGAGTGATTTGGTTAAAACTTTGAAAGAATAGATGACATGTTTTAGGGTCCGGACCGGATTTGAACGCGAGGGGGGGGGGGGGCCGAAAAAATCTTCGACATGTTTGAAACTTGATAGCAGGTACGGTGCGAGAAGATGCCTTAGATAATCTGTATATGTGGCTGAACCGGATTTGGCCCTGGTACGGGAGTTTGAGGGCATGGCGTACCGTCAATAGTAGCGTACTCCTAGGAATCAAACTAGTATGGCGAAAAATTTGTCCTAGATTATCCGAGGCGATGCCGGAAGCGCTCAGGCTCGCGTGAAATTCGATACCTTATTTCTAGGTCCTAGGGGGGATTTTGCGACATTCTCATCTACTTTCTTGTACCACCTACTCGTAAGAAGTGCCATATGAGCTCGTAGCTCTTGCTTTGATAATAGAAGCGTAGCATCAGCACTGAAATGTGGGTCGTTCATAGGTGCTAACTGACAAACGGCCAACAGACGAATAAAGATTTACCGTCAAAGGCTTTGTTGGTACCAGAGACGTAATAAGGGAAGTGTTGTTCGACAAACACTTTCCTTTGCCTTTACTTCGCACCGATAAACACTTTCCCGATTTACTGACAAGACTTTTCGGGCGTGGGGGGTGGGGGAGGGCAAAATTTTAACATTAATATTGTTTTATAGCCTGTTGATAAATGAGTGTAAATTCTTTTACGAAACAGGAAAAGTTATAGCTAGACGATGAGGAGACAAGAAGTTTTGAACTGTATTTCCTTGACAGATAAGCTGGCAAAATCTGCCCAAACCCGGAGATTTGGATCGAAAGGTTCTCCTCTCAGTGTTGCTAGCTCTTTTGCTCTACATGCAGTTCGCCGGGAATGCTGCTAAATACAAAAAATTCTGTCAAAGTAAAAGACCTTTCTGAAGTCGATTAGAGATGAGATATTGGAGTAAACATCCTTGCTGAATACAATCTGAACTTTATTTTCTCATAATAATAATACAAAGCAAGAGAAAAGGCTTCCGCCTCTAAATAATTCCAAGAAATTTTGAGTAGTCGAACTGGTCAGAGTTAAAAATCCCATCAACAATGCACTTGAAACTATTGATCGATTCAGCATTAACCGCATCTTCAGTAAGGCTGTTCCAAGGATCAACAATTCTGTTGCCGAAACCCCACTTAAAAATGTCCTTGTGGAATCTTGATTTCGCAAGCTTGTACGCGTGCCCCCGATGATGACGGTTAATGCTGAATCTTACTAAATCAGTCACTTCAAAATTGTCATAACTTCCATTGATTAATTTGAATGTTTCAATCATCTGATTAGTTGTTTGGCCATGAGTGACCGAAAACTCCAAAACGGTAATATTTTGTATGGCAAATGCACTTCTGTCAAGTGCCATATAGCGATCGCAGTTTCTGTCCGTCCGTCGGTCTGTCGGTCCCGGTTTTGCTAGTTCGCGCACTTCCACATAAGCTAGGACGATGAAACTTGGAAGGCATATCAGGGTCCCGACCGGATTAAATTAAAGTAGTCACTTCCCCGATCCGACCATCTTGTGGGTATTGGAGGGGGGGAAATCCGGAAAAATTAGGTATTTTGAACTTACGGCCGGGTGATAGGATCTTAAAAATTTATATATAAAAGACCTTATGTCTCAGACGTCCCATTTTAATCCCGACCGGATCCGGTGATATTGGGGGGGCGGGGGGGGGGGAGAGTTGCCGGTACCGGAAATCTTGGGAAATGCTTAGAGTGGAGATCGAGATGAGATTTGGTGGAAAGAACAAGCACAAGAAGACGAAACTGAAGACCCGACAGATGGAGCTGCCCCTAACTTTTTAGACGACGAAGACCTCTGGCTGGATCTCCAAGAAGGAGACGAAGATGACGTACAGAGCAGCATAAGTGAAGTTTGTCTTGGAAAACTTCCCTGCTATGCCCACACACTTCAGCTTGTTGTCAAGGATGGATTGGCTACCGAAAGCTCCCCCAAAATGCTCAGAACAAGTGAAACTTGATAGTTGGTAGGGTAAAATGCTGATCCATGTCGGAGTCCGAACCAGATGCGGCTGCGGTAGAGGGAGTAGGAGGATGTACCGGAAATCGTGGGGCACGTTTAGGGACCAAACGAGTGGATCTATTCAGTTGAAACTTGGAAGGTAGAAAAGTTATTTGATTTTAGATGACCCGAGGCGATGCCGGAAACGCTTATTCTTGAGTCAAGCTATATATCGTATTTCTAGGCCGAACCATATTTTTGGATGGCGGGGTATTTTGTGACGTTCTCATCTACTTTCTTGTACCATCTACTCCTAACAAGTGTCATATGAACTCGTAGCTCTTTTTGTGTACATTTTCAAGCGGTGGATTATAGATAAATAATGAAATGTTAAAGGGGTCTGGTGAAAACTCGGAAATCTACAAGATTCGATTGTCTGGATCAAGAAGTCCAATAAATTTTCAGTCCATCGAAACCTTTGGTCTTGTTGTTATTGGTGATCAGAGAAAGTTCATTAGCTGCGTCTCCGGTTTGTCTTATAAGCCGTTTTTGCATCCACCGGTGACTACTTACCAGTCTTATAATCCATTTTTGAACTAACCAGTGTCCGGTTTTACCTCACCGGTGCGGACTAACCAGAACCTGCTCGGGTGCCCCGCTTCAGCGAGGAGCTAGCCAGTTTTCATCGACTCACCAGTGAACAAAAAAAAAACGCGTTTTAAGAGAAGAACCGGACACTGGTGATAAAACACCAAAGACTGCCCGGAGTGCAACGAACGCAGCTATTGATGTAAATATTGGACTCTCAAATATTTGGACCAAGGACTCTGCCTTGGGGAACCTGACTAGTGACATTCGCCCCGCCAACAAGACCAAAGGCATCGATGGGATCCCAAAAATTGAATATTTATTTGGCCTCTTGATCCAGACAATCGGGTCCTGCTGATTTCCGGTCTTCGTCTTTCCCTGTAAGCATGTTAATCTTGACCCCTAATAACCGCTATAAAATGTGCAAGAGATGAACCGAATGGTATTTTCTAACAAATTACGGCCAAACGGCTAGATAACTGGATATAGATCCAACGTGTATGTTTACCCCTCCGTATATCTCTAATAGCAAGAAAATAAACTTCAGAAATAGATTTGTCGTGTTTTCTTACTCCTGGTGCCAATATTTAATTGACTTAAGAATGAAGTTTTACTTTTACCAAATTTCCGGTTGTCCAGATTCCGGGTGAGTTAATTGTTCAGCTAGAAACGAGTTCCAGATGTAGATTCAGAATGTCCGTTTAGGATACCCCTGGATCGACAGTCCAAACTACTTCATAATAAAATTTTGTTTCTTACTAACTTTCTGGTTTCGACCGGATTCCGGACGAACTAGTTGTCCGACGAGGAAATTACTTTCAGAAATAGATTTAACATGTATCTTTACCACCATACGCAACGTCTAATGAAGTTCAGATAAAACTTTTTCTTTTTGTCAAATTTTCCGGTTTTGGCCGCGTTTTGGACGCATTAGTTGTCCGGCGAGATAACAAGTTTCAGATATAGATTCAGCATTTCTCTTTACCCCTATATCGACTATCTCATTGGTTTTTAAAACTATTTTTTTTCGTCGCTTAATTTGAAACCCCTCCCTCACCCTTAAATGTATAGCTGTGGGGCCGATCTACGAACCCTGTACTTTGACCCAAGGATCTCAATCGCTTCGAGAGTCATCGTGCTCACAGACAGACGGACGGACGAACAACTTTACAAAGTCATAAGCATCTGGGATTCGTCACTTATGTTGTGGAATCCCAGAAAGTGCATGGTCTGGGCCAATCAGTATTTTTGGGATCCCAAAACGTAAGTGGAGGGATACCTATGACATCATAAAAGTTGTCCGTCTGTCCGTCTGTCGGGTCAAGGGTAAGGTCAAGTACGTAGATGGGCTCTGTAGCCCTACATTTAGGGGTGGGGGAGGGGGTGAAATTAAGGGGAAAACAGAATATTTTTAAACAACTAATGTGATAGTCGATTATGTATGCAAATATTTTCTCGTCCGACAAGTATTTCGCCCGGAATCCGGCAAAAACCGGAGGGCTGGTTAAAACTAAAAGTTTCATTTGAAGTTGATTAAACGTTCGACTTAGGGGTAAGAAGACATGTTGATCACGATGGTGAAAACCGTTCTCTCGCCGGACGAGTAGTTTGTCCGGAATCCGGCAAAAACCGGAAAGTTGGTTAAAAGTAAAAGTTTGATTTGAAGTTGGTTAAATTTACGATTTAGGGGTAAGTAGACATGCTAAACACTTATGTGTAAAGCATTTTCTGCTCGGACAACTAATTAGACCGGAATCAGGCCAAAACAAAATTTGTAAGAAGTAATAAGTTTTATTTGAAATGATGACAGATTTAGGCGTAAGAAGAGACGCTGAGTATGTATATGACAATCATTTTAGTACCGGACATGTAATTCGTCCGGAATCCGGTTGTAACCGGTTTTTTTTTTAGAAGCTAAAGTCTTATTTGAAATTGATTAGATGTTCTTTATAGGGATAAGGAGATACCGGAATTCGATTCTGAATTTTCTTTTTTTGCTGGACAAGTAGTTCGCTTGGAATTCGGCCGAAACCGGAAATTTGGCAGAAATAAAGCAGGAAGTTTCGTTCAGTCTCGTCAAAATAGATATGGCTTATAGAGGTATATCTGAACTAATAATTATCCTGGCGAAGACTGGATCTGGCGAAGACAAGACCCAGTTGCATGGATCAAATATGAGATTCTTGGGATTTCATCGAAACCTTAGGTCTTGTTAATGAATAATGTCACTAGTCCGGGGACGACGTAGCGGTGATAACCTAAATGCTTTGGCCATTTCCAGCAAGGTGCTGGGAACAGGTAATCATCTGTCCAGTTGCACACTTAGATTCGTGCCTACTGACCTCTTGGGGCGAAAATTATGCTGGCTGCTGCAGATGAGGGAATTGGCTTCCAGGTGATTAATGATGCGCTTGTTAAGTATTATTTCGTCAACAGTGTAGGAGTGGTTGCCTATTTTTTGTCTGCTTCGCCGTGAAAATAAATACAGTGCTGGCTCCTGGAGATGAGAGTAATTCGCATCCTGGTGACTGATGATGCGCTTGTTAAAGTTCAATGGGCACATCAAACAACCCCAATCACTCTGTAACAACCTAGGAACAATACTTACACCATAGATCAGCAGCTCTTTCAACAGTTTCCTCTCTGTGATATTTCAAAGCGTAATATTTTGGGCCAGTACATACTCAATTTACTAGCTTGGACAAAGATAAAAGTGACGTCTCTTGTAATACTTAGTAGATCTTTATTTTATGCATAAATCAGCTTGCATAATTCAGATTTGAATAGGTTATCTGTTTTTGAATGATTTTTGTAGCTATGTTATTTTTTAGAAGCTTATTGCATATTTTGGTACATTTTATAAAGCAAGCTAATCAAGCTTCTCAACACTATTCCACAAAGAAAAACTTTTGATAGGCACTTTAAGCCATGGAACTTCTGATGAAACACTAGAACAATCAGGTAAACTGCATCTGCGCTTGACTTTGGTGAAATCTCAAATATATCCTTTTCTGTCAAGCATTGCTGGAAGTTTTTGAATTTCCTGCCACGATATCCCAGCTCCTAAGATTTGGATCGCCGAAATGCCAGAGAGTTAAAGACAAGGAATAACAAGAAAACGGCCGATTTTCGTAGCGCCTTCTAAATGAAGTCGGAAATGTTTATTTGTGAAGCATCTAATACAAAGCAAAGCATTAGAAGTGTCCATTGTGCTTTAACTTCTCTATCGCCGTAAAATTTCGGAGAAGTGGTCTACATTTTTGTGGTACTTGCAGCCTCTGACTCAAGTGCCATATACCAATCGCAATTCCGTCAGTCGGTCGGGCGGTCGGTCACACTTTTTCGAGTTAGGGTTCTTCCAGATGTGCTAAGACGATGAAACTTGGCAGGCATGTCAGAGACGCGATTAAAACTGACTTCTCGATTCGATAATTGTGGGGGGAGTGGAGGGAGGGGGAATCCGGAATATGCAGTCATGTCTAACTCTGGAACGAGTGATCGGATTTGAGTGAAATTTATAATTGAACAGAGGACATGATCTTTTTCATGTCCGGACCAGATCCGACAACTATTGGGGGGGGGGGATATTGGGGGACCGGCCTAGACTGGAGAGATCAGGACGGAACTTTGTGGGAATAACAAACAGATTCTCTGGATAAGTCATTTACAGAAACGGAATGGCTCCGGGCACTGGGCACTGGAGGGGGGGGGGGGAGGTCGAAAATGACGGTGATCGCTAGTTAAGGTTTTTCCACATGTGATAGGACGATGAAACTTGGCTGGAATATTAGAGATTCGACAAGACTAGCTTAGCTTAGAAATCGTCATTTTCCAAATCCGACTATTCCTTAAAGTACCAACCTTTTTTGAAGGCTGCATTTGACCGGGTAAATCACGAAAAATTGCCGGGATGCATTCTTGATCGCGGTGTAGATCCCCGAATCGTGCTTACCCTGTCTTGTTGGTTTCAGAATCAACGATTTTGTATTAAATGGGGCGGGGTGCTTAGTAGACGGTTCCCGGTACTGAATGGGGTCAGGCAAGGTGGTGGTCTGTTCCGATATTCTTTTGTTGTTGTTTTTACAACGCTGAAGAATAGCTTTTGATCATGTGATTATTTTTTTTAGAACCTCCCGTTTTAAAAGCTTCGATAAGTTGACAACTTCAGCATTAACCGACAGCGAAGAAACACGACCAAATAATTTAGTCGCCCAAGCCGGACAAAGGTTGCTGAGGCAACGTAGGTCTAGTTTACATTCCTTTTCTGTGATCCCAAAATGTAAGTGAAGGGATACCTATGATTTCGTAAAAGTTGTTCAAGTTCAAGTTCTGTTTATTACAAATTAAATAAACAGAAATAGCCAATTTGGCAGAGAGAAGGCTCGAGGCCAAATGGCGGACATTTTCTTCTACTATAAACTATAATAACATCAACTCACAAGTTATAAATAAACCATAATCCATCCAGTTTCCTAAACTACCAAGATGAGTTGGGACTAACCGCGACAAAACCGTTCACCACCGACATTACCCTTTTTTTTATTTTTTTATTATTATTTTTTTTTTAAGTGTTTTCATTGAGCATTGATTTAACTTTACTTTTGAGAACATTTACAGAAAGTTCAAGTTTAACTTTACTATGATAATTATGCCATACCCTCAATATAGTGTTTATCTTGATTTTTCACTTGTCCGTCTGTTAGCACGATAACACTCGAAGGGGTTTAGATATTGTGTTCAGACTTGGCATGAAGACTCTTTCTGCCAAAGTACAGGTCAAGTTCGTGGATGAGCCGTGTAGCCCCATAATTAGGGGGGGGGGGCGCAAAACAAGGGACAACAAAAATGTTTTAAAATGTCAATGAGATAGTCGATCAGGGTGTAAGGAGAAATGCTGGATCCATATCTGAACTTATTTTTTTGCCGGGCAATTAGTTAGTCCGGAATCCAGCCGAAACTGGAAAATTTGTTAGAAGTAAAATCTTATTTGAGGTTGATTAAATGTTCGTTTTAGGGGTAAGAAGACATGCTAAATCTGTACATGACAATCGTTTTCTACCTGGACAAGTAGTTCGCCCGGATTCCGGCCGAAACCTGTAATTTGTTAGAACTAAAACTTTTTATTTGAAGTTGATTTATGTTTGATTTAAGGATAAAAAGATATGTTGAACCCATGTATGAATATGATTTTCTACCCGGACATACAGTTTTCTCTGAATCCGTCCGAGACTGGAAAATCTTAAAAAGTTTGATCTGAAGTTGGTTAGAGATTCGATGTAGTGGTAAGTAGGCATGCTGAATCCGTATATGAAAATTACTTTCTTGTCGGACAAATAATTCGCCCGTCGACAAGGCCGTATCCAGGGGGTTAGGGGGTTGACCCCCCCCCCCCCCGAAACATACAAAAATACTCATTTTTGTAGGCTTTTCCCTCTGACCTGTGTCTTTTTTGTACTTTTGTGTGCGACCCGCAGGCAACCCCCCCCCCCCCTCCCGAAAGGCACTCCCCCCCCCCCCGATATAAATTCCTGGATACGGGCCTGTCCGTCGAAATGTGCAACAACCTGAAATTTTTTCAAATGTTACCAGTTTATCTGAAGTTGGTAACAGGTTCGAAATAGGAGTAAGTAGATATGCTGAATTCGTTTCGAGCGTTAGTTTTTTGCGGACGAGTAGAATCCGGCCGAAACCAGGTATTTGGCATAAGTAAGACAGGAAGTTTCGACCAATTTTGTCATAGTAGTTATGACGTTTACGGGTAAACACACATGCTGAATCCAGAGGCGTTACTAGCGAAAATATTTTTTTCTTGGGGGGGGGGGGGCGAGGTATTTACCGACTGGCTGGTAATTTTTACCGACTTTTTCTGTAGAAAAAACGACTGTTTTCAACAACAAAAATTACATTTTTGAAAAAATCGATTGATTTTCAGAAAAACCCACTGATTTTCTGAAAACCGACTATTTTGACGAAAAATCGACCAGTTTTCAGAAAAACCGACTGTTTTCATAAAAAAAAAATCAACTGTTTTGACAAAAAATCGCGGCGCTTCGCGCCGACTCGGTTATTTTTACCGACTGGCCGACAGCATGGGGGGGGGGGGGCATCCCCCCAGTCGTGACGCCCCTGGCTGAATCCATACCTGATCTTGGTTTTCTCAGGTGACTAGCCATTGGTATTAATCTGTTTGTAAATTTTAATAGTACAAATGTTAATAGGTAAAAGTAAAATCTACAAAGGGGCCTATCTACAAGACGCGATTGTCTGGATCAAATATTAAATTTTTGGGATCCCATCGAAACCTTTGGTCTTGTTTCAAGTAGTCACTTTATTCACAAAGAGAATGATAACAGGTACGGTATTTCTCTAACCCTTGTGTTGGGGTTAATTTTCTTGTTACATCCGTAAGAAACAAAATAATGAAGAATAAGAGCTAGAAGCTCATATGGTCCTTGCAAGGCTGGGTCGGAGGATGAAAGTAGGAATTTGCCAGTTTGTGGGTTTGTTGTTATCATCTGTAAGCAAAACCCGATAAGATAAGAATGATCATGGGCCCTTGGGGATCACGAATATCTATCGTTTTGTCAAAAGTAATTTTTTCCCTTTTCGGTTAGGATGCGCACTGTAAGGGTTCTAGAAATTAATTTAACAAACCCCTGTGGCACAAACATCATATGCCCTCGGGGACCATGAAATTTATTGTTTGGTCGAAAGTGTTTTTTTTTTTCAGTTTTCGGTTAAGATGCGCACTTTAAGGGCACTAGGAATTCCGTTCAAGCAAAACCCTTGTGGCACACACATCATGGTCCCTTGGCAGTGTTGTGCCAAGTACTTCTAAATTTTACTTAAGTACAAGTACCAAGTACTCCAAAGTATTACTTATTACTAAAAAATCCACTTAAGTAATAAGTACTTTTATAAAAGAACTTCAGTACTCACGTACTTAGATAGTTCGGTACTCAAGTATTTAGACAGTACTTCATTACTTAAGTACTCAAGCATTTAGGTAGGCTTGTTACGGTAGGTCTGACAAAAAAAATCCCTGATCAAAACATCAAGGACCAAACAACAAATAGTTCCCATGTGAAGGGATATATCAAATCAAGTTTCGGGGATCTTTAAACGCAGTCAAGGGACACCTTCGTAAAGTGTGTCTGCCCGTCTGTCCATCTGTTAGTGAACTCTCGAATAAGTTAGGTAGTCTATCTTGTCCAAACTTGGTTTCTTATCGTTTTACATCATCCCTATATTCCCCACCCCTACATTTACGGGTGAAATTTAAACTTCAAGCCAAGATTTGATCCACGAGTGAGAGACATGCTGAATCGTCGTCATTTGTTTTGGCCCCTGACAATTGGAATTCAGCGAAAAAAAAAATTCTGTGGTGCTTATCGTTGATCAAGTATATATATAGTCAGGGGCGTCACGACTGGGGGGAGACGTTCCCCCCCCCCCCCCCAATGCCACCCAGTCGGTAAAAAAACCCGAGTCGGATCGGCGCGAAGCGCCGCGATTTTTCGTCAAAACAGTTGATTTTTTTTTATGAAAACAGTTTTTTTTTCTGAAAATTGGTCGTTTTTCGTCAAAATAGTCAGTTTTTGTGAAAATCAGTGAATTTTTCTGAAAATCAGACGATTTTTTCGAAAAGGTAATTTTTGTTGTTGAAAACAGTCGTTTTTTCTGCAGAAAAAAGCGGTAAAAATTACCAGTCAGTCGGTAAATGCCACGTTCCCCCCCCCCAAACATTTTGGCTAGTAACGCCTCTATAAATAGTGTAAAATATATTTCCTCGTTCTTGCATTTATACTCCGTCTTTCTCTTTGGGAGTGTACGGTGGGTCATAAATAAATTATTATTATTATTATAATTCTTGAATCAAGATAAAAATGTCCGATCCTATATATTAACATCATCTTCTGACTCTCTAAATACATAGGAAATCCATCCACTAGCTTAGTTTTCCCATCAAGTTGATAATTCGGCCGGATTCGCCGGAATCCGAAGAAAAAGGCAACTAAATTCTAATAACGTGTTTGTCCAGTTGTGCGTCGGTATGTATAGGGGTAGTAAGACGACTGACCCATCTGTCAGCTCCTACCCATGGGAACTACCAGGTAGGAAATTTGCCTTCCTGGGTAAGTGGTGATGACCGGAATCTGATGTAAACTGAACAAATTTGGAATAAGTTCCTGTGACCAAGCTTATTAGATAGTTTATTTCGAGGTAAAGAGCGTGCCTTTGTTTTGAATTAGTCAATCAATCAAGAGAGAAAACGATTGCCTAAGGGTTCTGGTTAAGGGGTTGATTGGAGACGAATAACATTTACGCGATCTGGCAAAGACCGGAAGTGTTTATTACCCGATTTTCTGGAAGAAGAAGTAACACAAATATTTCATCTTTGCGATCTCACCGAAAACGTTCGTCTTGTTCTTAATGGACACGGATCCAGAAGTTTGTTGCAGGGGGAGGGGAATCCCCGTGGTCCTCCTCCCTGGATACGACCCTGATGATGCTCCATGCTCTTGAATACTATTTTCTAGAAAATGTAGTAAACCAAAAAAGGCTGAGATGGTGGTTGTTCTTTTGACCAGACGTGTTCTGTTTGGAACTGAGGTAGTAACATTTATTAGAACAAAACAAACTTACCCAGGTATTTTTCCTGCATTCTCTGCCAGTGTCGATTGTCACATCAATCAATTAATCAATCAATCAAGTTTAATCCGAATAGCTAAAAGCTAGAAAAGGAATACAAATTCATATCCACCAACAGTCAGGGCTTTTCCCAAGTCTCTTTCCTTTAGTGGGCGGGAACTTCCCACAAATGTACGGAACGGAATATAACGGAGCGGCAATTTTCATTTTCAAATTTTTAACCGAATTTACGTGTTGTCAGCTCTAGGCTACATAACGGATGAAGAAAAGCTACATAGTTAGCTATTCTTCAAAAAACGCTTCAGGCTCACACAAAGAATCACTAGATCGTCCATTCAGTTTCAGCGAAGATGATAAACATGGTACTGTAAATCGTGCTAATTGAACTGTTCATCGTTATGAAAGTACTTGAGTACATGTGTATCCTAAAGTACTTCTAATTTTTTTATGTAAGTGCGAGTATTAAATACTTCTGAAGGTTTTTACTTAAGTAGAGTACAGGTACTAGAATTTTTTACTTAAGTAGTTACTTAAGTACTTTTACTTGGATATTTACCAACACTGGCCCTCGGGGTAATGTATCTTTTGGTCAAAAGTTTTTCTTATGGCACTTGACGTTCAGCGATTGCAATTTCTGTCCGTCAGTCGGTCCCGGTTTTGCTAGTTCGGGCACTTCCAGATAAGCTAGGACGATGAAAGTTGGCAGGCGTATCAGGGACTCGGGCATATTAAATTATAGATAGTCGCTTTTCCGATATGACGATCTGGGAGGGGGGGGGTGGAGGGAGGGAGAGGGAATTCGGACAAATAAGGAAAAATGACGTATTTTTAGGATGATCAGATCTTAATGAAACTGGATATATGGAAGGACTTCGTGTCTCAGACTTCCCATTGTAACCCAGACCGGATACGATGACATGGGGGATTTGGAGGGGGAATCTTGGAAAACGCTTAGAGTGGAGCGATCGGGATGAAACCTTGTGGAAAGAACCAGCACAAGTCCTAGATACGTCATTGACATAACCGGACCGGATCTGCTCAGTGTGGGGGAGTTTGGGGGAGGGGTGGATCCGAATTTCTAGTGATCCCGCTAGTTCGGTACTTCCTGATGTGTTAGGACGGTGAAACTTGGCAGGCATGTCAGGGACCCGGACCCGAATCATTCGCCCTTCCCTCGAATACTGCTGTCCGGTATGGCACTTCGGTTTAACACGGGAGCAGTCGGAACGACTCGAGAGGATCCAGTACCGTTCTTTACTAGTAATATCAAAATCCCCCTAAATCCCATACATTTCCCTACTTAACAAGTTTGGCCTCACATCTTTGTCAAACCGCAGACACCAACTTTCTACTAAGTTTGGTGACCAGCTAGTGGAAGACCCCACCCATCGTCACATACTTCCCCCTCCCCACATTCCTGACCGTATAAGGTCACAGAGAATGGCAGCACCACCAGTTCCTAAGATCCTACCCAGACGGGCGACTAATTTGCGGTATGAAAGAAGTTTTGTCCCCTCCTTTGTGAGTTTTTTCAATGCAAAATTTTAAATAAAACCTTTTTCCTTTTTGTGTTGATGTTTGAATTTTAGCGTTTTAATTTGTTGTATCTTGTTGCTGTGTAATTTATGAAAATTTGACTATGTTAAAGCACAAATTGTATATAATCATGTTTGACGAGAGAACAAATATTCCGTTTTTTGTTAATACCGTAAGGATAGTTTTTGAAGAGTAAAGATTGATTGATTGAACAGATTGACTTGAGAATAGTCATTTCCCCATTCCGACCATCTGGGGGGGGGGGGGGGAGTGGAGGGAGAGGGAATCTAGAAAAGTGATTTTTTTGCTTACGAATGGGTGATCGGATCTTAATGAAACTTGATATATAGAAAGACCTCGTGTCTCAGACGCCACATTTTAAATCCGGACCGGATCCGGTGACACTGGAGGGGAGGGCGTGGAGGGGGATAATTCAAGTCATATTATGGAACATTTTTCCAATCGTAAACAATTGAAAACAGTTGGAATCGATCGTAAACAATTGTTTTTCGGGGTCCCAAAACGTAAGTGGAGGGATACCTATAACATCGCAAAATTTGTCCATCTGTCCGTCTGTCTGTGAGCACGACAACTCTCAGATGGACATGAGATATTTTGATGAAACTTGGTGGGCGGATCCTTTGGGGCAAGGAAAGGTCGAGTTCGTAGATGGGCTTTTCTCCCCTATATTTAGGGGTGGGGTTCAAATTAAGGGACAAACAAAATATTTTTAAACAGCTAATAAGATAGTCGATTAAGGGATAAGAAGACATTCTGAACACGAGTATGAAAACTATTATCTCGCCAGACAAGTAGTTCGCCCGGAATCCGGCCCGAACTGGAAAGTTTGTGAAAAGCAAAAGTTGTTGTTGTAGTTGATCAGATGTCCGATTTAGGGGTAAGAAGAGATGCTGAATCCGTAGATCACAATCTTTTCTTAGCCGGAAAGTTTGTTAAAAGTAAAAGTTTTGATTGAAGTTGTTTAGATGTTCGATTTAGGGGTAAGAAGGCATGCTAGAGGCTTATGTGAAAATCACTTTCTGCGCGGAGAAGTAGTTCGTCCGGAATCCGGCCCAAACCGGAAAGTTTCTGAAAAGCAAAAGTTGCATTTGAAGTTGATTAAATGTTCGATTTAGGGGTAAGAAGGCATGATGTTCACTTATGTGAAAAGCATTTTCTACACGGACAACTAGTTCGCCCGGAATCCGGCCAAACCGGAAAATTTGTTAAAAGCACAAGTTTTATTGGAAGTTGAGTAGCGATGACAGATTTAGGGGTAAGAAGAGACGCTGAGTCTGTATGGCAATCATGACAGATAATTCGTCCGGAATCCGGTTGTGACCGGAATCTGTGTTTATAAGTTAAAGTTTTATTTGAAGTTGATTAGATATTCCGTATAGAGATAAGATTATACGCTGAATTCCATCTGAATTTTCTTTTTTGCTGGACAATTAGTTCGCTCAAAACCGGAAAATTGGCAGAAGTAAAACAGGAAGTTTCGGTCAGTATCGTCAAAATATATATGGCTTATAGAGCTGTATATGAACTTGGTTTTCTCTGATGATTAGCCTGGTAAAGACAAGATCCAATTATCTGGATCAAATATTAGATTTTTGGGATTCCGTCGAAACCTTTGGTCTTGTTTACGAATGGAAACAATTGTTTTGACAATTGTTGTTCAAAATTGTTTTGACCAGATCCGGTCACTGTGGGGGAGTTGGGGGGGGGGGAGTGGGGCCGAATTTCTAGTGATCCCTCCAGTACAGTACTTCCTGATGTGCTAGGACGGTAAAACTTGGCCGGCAATGTCAGGGACCCGAACAGATTGATTTGAGAATGTAGTTTCCTGAGTGGAGAGACAGGGAATCCGGAATCTAGTTGCAAGCTCAGCTATTGAATTGAGAATGTAGTTTCCTCGATCCGGCCATCCTGAGGGGAGTGGAGAGACAGGGAATCCGGAATCTAGTTGCAAGCCCAGCTATTGAACGGGTGATCGGTTTTTAATGAAACTTGATATTTAGAAAGACCTCGTGCCTCAGACGTCCCATTTTAAATCCGGACCGGTCCGATGACATCGGGGGGAGTTGGAGGGAGGAACCGGAAATCTTGGGAAACGCTTAGAGGGCAGGAACCGGGATGGAATTGGTGGGAAGAACAAGCACAAGTCCTAGATACGTTATTGACATAATAGGACCGGATTTGGGCACTGTGGGGGAGTTGGTGGGTGGTCCGGATCTAGTGAAGGCGCAAGTTCGGTACTTCCTGATGAGCTAGGACGATGAAACTTGGTAGGTATGTCAGGGACCCGAACGGATTTACTTGAGAATAGTCGTTTCCTCGATCCGACCATCGTGGGAGGAGTTTTGGGATGGTGAATAGGGAATCTAGGAAAGGGCAGCTTTTGAACGGGTGATTGGACTTGATCGTGTCAGATGTTCCAAGTCAGGTCCGGGTCGGATTCAGTACTTGTCGGGGGAATGGGGCACCGGAAAATTTTTGAAAGTTGATGGATTGGGTTGCAACTTGGCGGGGAGAACACGCAGTAGACTTTAATTGACGGAACCAGATCGTATCGGACGGAGCTCTATGGGGGGAGTTGGAGCGGGTTCCTGGAATTCGGGTGATCGCAAGTTAGAATACTTACTTTCTCGTTTCTCACACCACCTAACTCGTGACAAGTGCCATATGAGCTCGTAGCTCTTGTTTGGGGAGTGAAGGAAGGGGAATACGGACCTAGACATGCGAAACAGGCGTTCTAACTTCAGGTGGCCACGGTTAGGGGAATTGGAGGGGGGGGAGGGGTTGGAAATTTTGACATGCACAAAAACCAAAAGGATGGACCGAGTTTATGCGGCCTAGATTTGTCGTTTGGCGTCCGGATCGGATCTGGCCAAGGTAAGGTGGGGGGGGGGGGGGCTTGAAGTTTGCAAATAGGCTATTCGTCTGTTTTAGTCAAACCCGATGGATATGTAAGAGATGCGACGCTTATGATTCCAAGTTATATTAGGCCACAGGGGGGGGGGGGGGGTAAGGAGGGAGAGTCGCAGAAATTTTGTGGCTCGCCATAGGGTTCAAATGAGTGCAGCAATTTAAATGAAACTTGGAATGTAGGGAGGTCATATGCCGTAGATGACAGATTCTAGGGTCCGAATCTGATTCGACCACTGTTGGGGGGGGGGAGGTACCGGTATTTTCCAAAAATGATCAGATTTTAGTGAAGCTTGATAGGGGGTAAGAGCAGATGCTTTAGATGATCCTCCATTCAAGATTCCAAACCATATTCGGCCGCGGTAGGGGGAGTTGGAGGGAGGTACCGGAAACCCTGTGGCAGATCTAGGGATCAGACGAATGGCTTTATTGGGCTGAAACTTGGAAGTTATAACAGTCATTTGCCCCAGATGATCCGAGGCGATGCCAGAAGTGCTCAGACTTGACTGAAGTCTGTAATTTTTCAACCAAGTTTCTTCTTCCTAGCACATCTGGAGTACCTGAATTCATTCATTCATTCATCTCGAAGTACCTTTTCTTAATTCCCACACATTTATCGAATCCCGTCCTGACATGTGAGACATGAGGTTTCCCAAAGATCAAGTTTCATTAAGATCCGATCAACTGTTCGAAAGTTTTCAAGTCAATCTTTTTTAGTCCCTGATATGCCTAGCAAGTTTCATCGTCCCAGCTCACCTGGAAGTACTATCACCGGAATTCCGCAACCCCCTCTAATTCCCCCCACAGTGCCCAAATCCGGTGAAGTTCTGCTAATGATGTACCTAGTTCTTGTGCTTTTTCTCCCACCAAGTTTCCTCCCGATCGCTCCACTCCAAGCACGTCACATAATTTCCCGCCACCCCCTCCGACACCCCCCCCCAGACTTGAAATGGGACATTGGAGACACATGGTCTTTCCAAATATCAAGTTTCATTAACATCCAAACACCCGTTTGAAAGTTAGGCATGCCATTAAATTTCGGCTCCCCTCCCTCCCCCTAGGATGGTCGGATCGAGCAAGTTACTATTTCCAAGTTAGTTGTGATGGGTCTCTAATATGCCTGCCAAGTTTCATCGTCCCAGCACATCTGGAAGTACCCTAGCTCGCAAACACCGGACTGACCGACCGACAGACCGACGGAAAACTGATCGGCCACTTTTTCCAATAAATTATTATTATTATTATTATTATGGCACTTGGCAAAGTATTAAAAACAAAAAGAAAAGCTGAAACCACCTGGACAGGGACGCCTTTTGAAATTTTTGAATCTTGATTATGCGGATCACTGTGGTGTCTCGTCATATTGAAGTGTTTTGATTTTTAGCAGTTACCCCCCCCCCCCCCCCCCCCCCCACCCATTGCCACAGAAGACTGTGACCAGTAAACGGAGTCGATAAGCGTTCCTTCAGCCAAAGCTGAGTACGAATCATATTTCATGGCGCTCGACGGGAAGTCAGCTAAGATTTTATTCTTGGGATATTTCGGACCACTTGGTAAGGGTCATCTTGAAGCTAAAGCTAGAAAGACGAACTTGCGATCAAAAACCTCCGGATGTTCGTCTTTTTAGCTTGAGCCGTCCAAGAAGGGATGGCTACACTAAGTCTCAGCTGAACTGATTAAAGCGTACTAAAATGTGAAGTGGGTGGCGGCACTTCGGGCGACATGCCCTTCTGAATGAACTCGGCCTGTTTCCTGATATCATGAAGAGCACATCTCGAGGTGCAATTAGTGCAGTATGTAGATTTGTATTGAATAGTGTTAATATAAAAGTTGATCGGGCGAGTGCAGTTTAGTTTATGTAGTGTGATAACAGTCTTTATTATGAAGTTTTATATTTAGTTGTTTGTATATGACCCTAAGGCTTTAAATACATTATTATCATAAGCCTAATTGAACCACGAAGTCGGCCTACAGTAACAAGAGAGAAGTACAAATGTAAAGGACCTATCCTGTCGTACCTATAACACAAATGCAATCTACTTCTGTAACAGCATTCGTTAGTTCTAAAACCCGGATTACATTCGGAACCCGCCAACGGCACCGCACTAATCTTTGCATTTGCCGTGGTTTACTATTACCCATGCGCGTTATGCCCCCCGACGATTGTTCCCTTCTCATGGTACTGATGCATAAAACCTGTCTGGATTTTGCCGAGTCAACGGGCCTGGGGAAAAGCTTAAAACAGTAGAGGCCGAGGATATTTTGTTAAAAGCAGATCCTTGCTATACAGTATTCAGATAGCTTTGAATATTAGAATATTAACAATAAATAGTGCGCGGTGTGCTTTAAGAAGGCTCAAGCTTGAGCAGCCTCTAGTACACTCTTCTCCCACCGATTTTTTAATTTATTTGTTCCATACGAACGACGTTTTGACATACATGTATTTTTTCATCAAAGTTGTATCCTTCCTTATTTTAGACTATTAACATTTAATTTTATAGATATTCCTTCAGCCCAAGCTGACTGCGAATCATATTTGATAGGGCAAAACGGACACGTCAGCTGGATTTTCTTAAACCTATATTTCGGCCCTTCTTGGCAAGGGTCCTCTTCAGGCTCACAACTATGATAGATAGATAGATAATCTTTTTATTCGCCAAAAAATGATCATGGCTCACGCAAATTTGTTTGGTATAGTCATGGATATAGATGAGCACACACACAATAGGCCTACGCATATACGGCTACAACGGTCATAAATAACATGATAAAGTTAAACTAGCAGCTCAGCTTATGCTTCGTTATACAACTTTAAAAATGAAGGGACACAACTCTTTGCAAACCTCTGGTGGGCACATTTAATTGGCTGCAACTTTTCAACTGTAGTAGCTACCTTGCGAGGGAGCCTTTTTGACAGCTTTTCAGAAGGAAACATATTTTTGTGGGTCGGGTGATTCAGAGATTTGACACCAAACTCCATGCAGAGTTTCAGCCTTCATTCATGTAAGGGGGCGATTTCGAGTTTACGCAGTGATTATTTACGTAGCGATTACGGATCTGAAAACTTGGCCGGTTTTGCACTATCCACCATTTCCGTGCACTATCCAACATTTAATTGGCTTTCTTATTTACACATAGGAAATTTCTCCTTCTAAATTTCAACTTTTGAATGTCTGTGCGTTTGCTAATTCTAAACTACCGTAGATTGTGCAAATCATTTATTGATTTGTTTTGCTAGTGCTATTGCCGTGCCGTGTACAGCTATTTTGGATTGTGTTACATTTAAATTTAAGGTTAATATTAAATAGGTTAATTGCTCTGCGCGACAGCAAATTGTCTTCTGACGCAAAACCATGAGTTGGCCGAACAATTTCTTAAAAGTCTTCCTCTTTACTTCATCCCAACAAGAGCGAGGCTGTCATACCCAGTCGTAACATCTGCTGTAGTGTTTTTTGTACCTTTCAGCTACCAGAGAAGTAAAGAGCTTAATGAGTGGGAGGTGCTATTTCATGGTCCCCTACCCCATAATGGGTCGGAGTGCGGTTGACGAGGCGGGTCGCTGGCTGCTAGGGGCATTGCTGGTGCTACGTGCGCGGCCCAATTGTAAGTGCGACCTGCTCCTTGGGGACAAGCTGGATGACAAGACAGAGCTATGTCAGAGTGCAATTGGATAGTAGCCTAGAACCTGGTGAGTTTTTTTAACCTTTTGTTTTTATTTTTGTGGGATTTTTCTTGTGTTTTGTCAGGATTTTTGCCTTGTATGTGGTTGTTGAGCTTTTTGTATAATGTAGTTATGTTTTTTTGGTGAAGTAAAACATATCTGAATCTAAAATCTGAAATGTGAATCTATATTTTGGACACTCTCATTATGGTACTGCAAAACTCTTATCCCCAAGACGAGCCATAGACAAAACTAGGTAACCAATGGCATGTCACTTATTGCCAAGGATCAGTAAACTGTTCAAATAGTCGAGCTTTATCATCCCAGTTTTAATTTGAAAAACGAATAAAAATGTGTGCGGGTTTCACATTTTGGTATAGACTGGTGGTAGTGATTCATTTGAAACCAACAGTTTTTTTTCACAGCCCTCCCAAGTCGACTGCCGACTCCCTGTTGCTCTGTATTGTATCCCTCGCTGAAACATTTCACTAAAATAAACATCACTCAAATTGGCTTACAGGAGTCAGTTCGGATGCCCTGAGGTCAATAATGGTTTTAGTTATAGGATAAAATTGATTTCTAGAAAAAGCCTCTATTTCATTGTGGTTATGATTTTTTTTTACTAACGACAATACAAAATTAAGGTTAAAACGATCAGAATCAAGAAAAGTGAAAATAGTGGACCTAGACTGATTCTGTCGCATGACTGTTTTTTTGTTTTGTTTTTGTTTTAACAAAATCCATTTTGGAGGCATTCCCATGTTCTCGTCGTTGTCCGTGTGGAGTGACTCCATCTGTTCTCGCCGTTCCCCTCGATTCCCAGAGGAGTCCTCGGGTAACAGGAACATCTCACGTTGCATAGTATGACTGTTACGATAAACCTGTAATCGTACATACATATGTTTTATATTTATTCCTTTTCTTTGTAACGGCAAGAAACAGTTATAGGCTGCGTCAGGTACGATTTTTACTTTGGGATGTTGATTGATTTAGTGACGCAACATGAAAGAATGTTTCTGCATAGGGGAGAGGGGGGCAGGTCCGGACATGGGCTCTATGAACCTCACTATTGAAATTTAAATTTCCTAAAATTGTTTTTAAGCTGTCACACTTGTACGCTTTTACTGTAAAGATTTCCTGCAGTTGCACTCATGCCATCGTAGCAAACCGATGTTAGAAGAAGAAGAGGGTTCTACGTCATGAGCTTGGCACCTCATTCTGGTAGTTCCAAACCCCACTTACATCGTCGGTGATTTTTATTTAGGTAGAATTTCCGTGAGAAATAATTTCCCTTATTGGTACAACGGTTCGAGTTGAGTTTTCAACAGTTTGAAATTTATTTGTGTACAGACAGCACCAGGGCCAGGGCCAGGTTCAGACAGAAACACTTGGGGATGGTTCGGACAGCAAAGAAAGAGAAGCTGAAGGGGGGAAACAAATAATGATAGAAGAGAAAAATCGGACCAGGGAAGGAAAAAACTCAGCAAAAATGCTCATAAACTCTTTACGACCCATTCCGGAAGAAAACAAGCCATAAACAGGCACAGCGGTAACAGCATAACCGGATGATAATAAGAGATGTTTATAAAGTTACAGTATACATGTACAGTTTTCCCAAACGAAGCAAGCGAACGAAACCGAATTGAGGCAAGGAAAGCAAATGAAAAAAATCTGTTTACAACTTTCTGAAAGTCCTTCGTGGGTTAAAAGAAAACGATGTCCGGAGCTGAACCAGCCTTGTCCGGACTTGCCCCCAGTCTGAGGGGTGGGTCCGGACAGAGGTAGCTAGTAGAAAGTTTGCAAAAAAAATGTCGGAGGTAATAAAATTGTACAGAGGAACAATAACAGCGAAGGCGTGATTCTAGACAATTGGAAAAAATGGAACTAACAGAACCTGAAATGAAATCTTGGTTTCGATCTTCGTATGCAAAAAACCTAACGGACCTGCCCCCTATCCCCTACCACTTGATCTGCAGCTTTTGACGTAAGGTTGAAAAGGTTTTCAACTCTGATAAGTGTGACTATTCCGAATTTCTTTGTGACATATAGATGCGAAAGCCTTTTTTATGATGCAGTGCATTTTTTGTTTTAATATATTATAATTTGACCAACAAACAAAGAACTACGAACCTCGTGATTCAGTGTGAGAGCCCTTCTCGCATTAAAATTTTCATTGTTTACTTGTATTATTAGCATTTCCCCCTATTAGTGGGCGTTCACTGTTCAAACAATAATATCATCTCGTACTTCCTGTCGCTCTCCGCTGCAATCTCCTTTTACCCATTATTCTGTATCGCGCGTGTTGACACGCAGAGAGCCCTGTTGACCTTTTGCTGTATAACGGTTTTGCCTTCCCCCAACCGTAACCTACTCCAGATAGTCGTAAAAGAGATAGACCACCGAACTGGCATCTCAGAAATATTATTATTTTTATTTTTATTTGTGTCCGCCGAAATCCGCGAGTAATTTGCTCATTTTTTTTACAGAACTGTGCATGTTATCACAAAATTGGATACGCATATCAATATCAACCTACATACCTCTTAAAAAGAGTAAACAATCATTGGTAATAAAGCTTCTCTTAATTTATTTCAGCATAATGGATTCAGGAACTTTACTAAAAAAAAAATTCATTCCGGCTTGACGACCGGTTACAAACAAAGCACATACGTGCTTGAAAATTCAACCAGTTCACATTTACTATCATATTATATAACTATCAAACCTTCACCAAAATCAACTAAAAAGTAATTAATTAATTTGTCAGTTTGTCCTCTCTCGTCTTCCAAACCCTCCACTCACCAACTACCCTCAAGAAGATATTTCTTTAACCGATTTTTAAATTGCGGTACTGTTTCCGCTCTCGAATGGAGTCAGGAAAAGTACTGTACCTGAACGCCTTGCCACATGGCTAGAACGAACCGTAGTTCTTGGCTCACTTACCAGGTCTCCAGCATGCCTCGTAGCATGTCCGTGATAAAATGAGTTAAAAGGAACAAAATTACTAAAACATCAGGCGCGAAACCACTCAGACTCTGAAACACAAAAATGCCAATTTGGAAATCTCTAATTTGACCCACCTTCAAATGATTCAGAATTATGAATAACAATAGCAAACTGACTTTCAAGTTTATTTCTTTTCTTACTTATAAGATCTAGCAGATGTTTCAACTTTAACCATTACTTTATTAGACTTCTAACAATTGAACCGACAAAGAAACTTCCGAAAAATAAAAGAGATTGTGGGAATGCTCGCACCCTGACCGATCCGAAAAATTTCCACTTTGAATTTGGTCAAATAGTAGGCTAGCATTAAAAACTCGAGCTAATTTTTCCTGTTAGAAATATCACAATGAATAAAACTGTTCTACTGAATGAGTTATCGTAAGGTGTACTAATTTGTCGGGTTTTTGTAATCTGATTAGCAACCATTTCATGTTTTTGAATTGTGTAAAGGTGAGTTTGAAATAAAGGGTTGATTTTGGTTTATGTCACTGGAAATATATTTAATTGATTTGTTCGGAATCTATTTATTGGAAGTCAGTTATTTTGTTGTATGTTCGTAAAAACCACGGCCCAATAGGATCGGTCTATCAGTATCTCGACTGATGATCCATTCGTTCGATGACCTCTTCTAGCTTTAAGCTATTTGGTTTAATGAGTATTATATATTGATTGTATTCATAACGGTTATACAATTCACGCGTTTCCAAGTCGCGACTAAATGACCCACCGTCGTAGTGACTCCTGTTCTGAACTTGCAGTTTGGGCTTGGGTGGTCTGGAGATTGCACGTTTTAGAATGATTCCGATTTAGCTTTTTTTCTCAAATCCGTGAACTCAGTTGTGCTTGACACGACATTACCGACTATAGTGGGTCAACAACTCACCATCACTATCAGGCAAGATTTCATGCATGGAAACTATTCTTGTCAATTTCGAGCAAGAACAAAATAAAAATGAAAGGAGATACTGAAATATTGGCAAGAATGAACTTCGGAAACTTCGTGTTTCCGGCTCTTTTATGGCAGGAAAAGAGACAAGTTGGTATTAAAGGACCCCTCGCACTATTTACTCTTCAACTTACAGTATTTATAAATGTTTGAATACTTTAAAACTATGCTGTGCTTATAACAGATAACCCACTGTTTTGACTGTGTTAAGCCTATTGCGAGACCGTTGACCTGTAGCGAAATCAGGGAAACAATTTACATAACTGGCTTTCTGATGGAAAAACTTCTCGCAGACAACCGTTGACAGCGTGAACTTCTCGCAGACAACCGTTGACAGCGTGATACACATCGAAGGTAGCAAAACACGGCAAGTCAGAAAACCACCGTGGGTTTGTTAGAGGGGTTAGAATGTATCGTACGAAATTGGAGTCTCCGGGTTTAGAGATATATGGAGTGATCACGGAAGTGGGTTGCGTCAGTATTATAGGTAAGACAGGTCCTTTAAGCAGTAACAGCGCATTTTGAATCCCTCTTTAAGCAACCACGTCTCTTTTATTAATGTGAGTCTTCCTTGTCACGCACGTTACCATACGGAGTTCCTGTTGACCTTTTCATGAATAACGGTTTCTCCTTCCCCCCAACCATAACCTACTCCTATCACTCGAAGAGATGCAGCTATTGATTTGGCATCTCACATCAACATCATAAACTGTCCTACTGAAATCACAACGGACCTAAATACAAAATTAAAAACTGAGGTACCGCCGATGATAATAACAGAATTATGCAGGCAGTTATATTAATCGTCGTCTTTTTGTAATTAGCGTGCGTCCGTGCCCTTGTTTTTCATCACTATTATCACTTTTGCCCTTACTTCCAAGCAGCTCCTTCTCTCTTGTTGCCGGCGTTGGTCGCTCTGCTCTCCGCCTAGAAGGACCTTGACATATGACATCATTGTCCCGTAGTCGTATCTCTAAATTCTAATCCGATTTGACCTCTAGTTCCAAATGAACGCCGCACTAGGCGAGTCAGTGTTGCGCATGGGTGTTCTTCTAGCGGAAGATTTGAACTTTGAAAAGTGTGCCTCTGGATAGAATCAAGATAAAAAGGCAAGCAAACAGGATAGAGGTGGAAGCCGTCTAGCTAAGTAGGCTATCCTTCTATGTACTAGGTCCCAAACAGGGATTGCTGGTTGAAGTTCGCGCATTTGATCCCGATGTGAAACAAGGTTGTTTCTTTCTTGCCGAATCCGTATGGTTTGGTTAGCTTATTTCTAGCACTTTTCTAGGCGTCTCATTATAACGCCTTCGTCGACGGAGTTCTAACGAACTTCCTTTTTATGTATTGCCTTTTTCTCTTGATTGTCTAACGAACTCCGTCGTTAGAAAAGCCGGTTTTGTTAATTTGTCCGTATTTTTGCTACTACTCAGCCTAACCTCAGCAGAGTCGTATTTTAAAGTATTCACCTATTTTACAATACTAGAAAATGAACAATAGACAGTGTGTAGGGTGCTTCAAAAGTCATTTCTTCTCGTTCTTCCATTTCTCGTCTTTGCCATAGTTTCCTAGAAAAGGAGTCTTTATCTCGAGTCGTGTCGAGTTCTTCTTGCTCTACATTCCCATAGCGACAAGGGCCTGTAGAGTGTCATCTTTCTGTTAATTTTTATTATGTGTATTAATTGTGTATGTATTTGCTATCAACGTTGGCTCTTTTTTCCCTCCCGCTCCACTCAGTCACACTAGTATGGCACTTATTCTTTCCATTTTTACTTTAAAATTCTATTAGCTTTTCTATTATATTCATAACTTAAGATTTACCTTAATATTTTCACCTTATACTTTTTACAATAAAAAAACTATTAAAACTCAAAATCAGTGAAAAGCATTCAAAATGATTATTATAACACGAAAACGAGTCAAACACACAGAAACCAAACGAAAACAAAACATAAGAGCACGACCCACGCCGAGAGGTTCCCTTCCGCCATAGGGCACGTCTGCTGTGGTAGTTTGGTGGTTCTTGGAGCAAATAAACATTATCTTATATGTACCAGTCATGGGCCCATGATGTGTTGCTCATAGTCATCCACAAAGGCATTCTGCTAGCATGGTTTCTCGGCAGATTTCTTACCCCCCTTTCTAGTTTCTTCGAGTTCAGCTAAATAACGCGCGACAACGACAGAGATAGATGGCGGTGTACGCTCTGTTTGAACGAAGAGAATATTGAATCGGCCCTGGGAAAACAAAATATGACAAATTTGACTTCCTTGAATGATGTACTTCACCCTATTTGACTCAAACAGGTGCAATTCAACGCACAAGGCAGTGGACAAAAGTGACCTCAAATAAATTCTAAATACTAAACTCAAAACGAATAGAACTGACCGTAAAAATAAATAAACTAGAAGGCCCTTGTGGATAATTTAGTTACGAAACATTGTGTTTATTATTTCCAAAAACGTTAGGATAAAGCTTGTCGCTATTATTTTTTTTTATTATTTATGGTCCCTTGATTGTGCTAAAGTGTGCAAAAAATCCCTAGGCAACAGTGGGATAAAAATATTGCGGTTTGTAGTGTCGGTCTGCGCCGTCATGAGCGGAAGGAAGTGACAAGATATTCTGAAATCTTTGCACATAGAATACATCGGGATCGTTTAATTTAGTAAGACAAACGAATCGGCATCGTATTATTTTTTGCTCATTTCCTGTCTTTCCTTCGTTATCAACCTTTTCGTATATGCTTTTAGAAATAACTATATTGTAAAGAAATTAGTAGGTGGTTACATGATAGATATATACTTAACCTTTCGTACACCCTATTAAGAAATCAGGCTTTGTGGTGTACCTGATCCCCAATACAAAATTATCTTGACTAATTACTCTAATTTGCTAGCTAATTTCCACTCCCGAGCAAGTTTAGATCTGAAGATCGTTTGAATTTCGCTCCCGAGTTGAGTTGATTGGGTGGCTCATCGTAATAGGTATGTGTAGAATGGGATGCCACGCGTATATTTTCAGTCCTTAGTGGCCCTTCGAGTAGCGAGTGGCCCACTCTTTGGCCAGTAGTGTTGGGCGATATTTGGATTTTTCGATATATCGATATTTTCACTTTCGATATTCGATAATCGATATATCAATATCGATATTTCTTTAGTCTGTTTCGCTATGGGATACGTCTCGTTTCGCCAAAATTTCCTAACGAAATTGTCGTTAAATAGCATCTTGCATCACCCCAATCTCCAAATAACTTAGAACTGATTCACGGAAAACATTTTGCTCCAATTTCGGATATATAAATGTAGGTTATGTTGGATTATTTACAATAATTATGAATGAAAAAATATCGTTTTCGATATCGATATTTATGTTTCGATATTCGATATCGATATTTGGTCCGATATATCGATATATCGTTATCGATATCGAATATCGCCCAACACTATTGGCCAGTGCCTTTTTGAATGATTCAGGAGGGTGGGCTGATACTGTTGTTGGGAATCATTCGTTCCAAGCGTTGATTACTCTGTTAAAGGTTAACAGAATAGGGCTAAGATACGTCAGGTTACCCATCATATTTGTACTTAATTAGGCTAGAAGAACCGACAAAAACGCGTTACTTCTTTGATTTGTTATCCACGATTATTGAATTTTAGCTGACGTAATTTCTCTTCCATAACTGTTGTACCTCTATACGGACGTACCTCTATGTTTGGAATGTTTAGCTATCTGTTGGCTGGGTCCTTCCACAAAGGAAATCTATACGGGGTAGCACGGAATAGAGGCTATCTTCCAATGTTATTCTGCAGTCTGGAACCGAACATTTGGAAATCTTCACTTTGTTGGCCATTGAAACGCACGCTTTTGCAGACATTCAAATTTTCCGCGGCTCGTCGTAAATTTTTTTGTCGAACAACCAGCGGAGATTCACAACCTCACTACTAGACTACGCGACGAAAAAAACAAAAATCCCTTACAGGAGTCAAAATAATTCAGTGTCTTCAAATCAAAGGTATAAAAATAAGCTGGCTTTTCAGTTAAACTTTAATGAAGAACCTTTTCTGGCCCTGGTTTGTTTTAACAGCTTCTTTGAGCCCCCTCGGGTGAGCTGGGTGGCTAGGCAGAACCTTACCATTGTAGATGATATTCGTCTGGACGAGATGTTTTCAGTCTCAGATTCCGTAGTGTTTTTATTTAGTTAGATTTCTGGTACCAAAATTTGTCTCTAGATGATTTTGAGTTTTTCATGTGGAGTAAGAGGCGTGAAAGTCTTTATTTATATTTGTTTAGCAGATACTGAATTTAAGAGTCTGTATGTCAGCCACACCTGTAGACGAGGGTAGGGAAGTCGAGATCCCATAGCCGATCTTGGTATTGCTTATCGCCATTTTTTTTTCAAAACTAAAAATACCCTGCCTCTTCACGCATTTAATTTTCTTTTCAGCAGATCTCTAGATTTCCCCCGACTTTCCGAAAAAAAAAATCAGTTGCTGACAGACTGAAATGTTCTACATGCAGGCTTAACCAGTGGGGTCTGGACTGGAGTCAGTTCACGTCAGCGCTGTTTTTTCTTCCTGAAGATTTTTTTCTTGGTTTTCAGCTAAAAGAAGGCATTGATTCCGAGGCCGTGTCAGTCACTCCCTTATGCTCAAGCAATCCAGTCTCATACTGCACCCATTACTCCTTTACCGCTTGGACAGAAAGACAGTCTTTCTTTTTTTCTTTATTTTTGTCCAAGTTTTTGTTGTTGTTGGTGTTCTGTTTTGAGGGTAATTAGTCCCTTACAGGTTTGCCTCTGGGCATTTAAGATTATAATTTTTAGTTTAATAAACCCTTCATTCTCTGTAAAAAAAAAATAAAAAAAAATGGCAAACTTTTACAAGAAAACCACTGCGTCTTCGGGACCGCGAGCGTTGATTAAACAATCATGGCCCGTTGATGCTCTTATAGGACCCCTAGCACTATTTGCTCTTTTAGTTCTAGTATTTTAAAATAGTTCAGTGCTTTAAAGTTAGGCTCTGCTTTTTCCATGCCCGTTGGCTTCTGGCGACGACAGGGAAAAAAATTAGATAACTTTTTTTTGTGATGGAAAAAATTCTCGCAAACAACCGTCGACAGCATATACGCTTGGAAGGTAGCAAACAGGTCAAGTGATAGGTTAGAGTATACTGTATGAAATTCGGGTTTTCGGGTTCAAGAATGGATGGAGCAGTTACGAAAGTATGTTGCATTAGTATTATAGGTCCTTTAAGCTTCTAGTTACCAGAATATTCATCATTCGGCTGAAGTTGAAGTTCTTTTGCTGAGACTGATCATTCGATGGGCAAGCTTTAATAATTCGCTAATTTACAATTGGCCTAGGCTGGGGTCTGTTGGGTCTACGTCGGCTCTCAAGGGCTGTCCCCCTTCGTCAAATTAGAAGGATCTTACAGTTTCGGAGGATTCTTGTCGCTTTGGCTATTAAAGGGGTTCTTTTTGACATTAATGTCAATTGGTGGCAGTGTCTAGAGGGGTCGTAAATGTTCGTAAAGTTTTCAAAAAATTTGCAGGAGCCTGCCACAGATTGACTGAGCTTCGAAAGAAAAAGTGTCAACTAAAACAACATAAACGACAGTGTCAGATTTTTTTTAACAGTCAACAGATGGATGTTCATCTTTGTGTTAAGTGCTATGTCGGATGACGAGGTTATTTATGTTATGACCTTTTAAGTATCATGTTTTGCGAAAAGACAATATCTGTAAGGGACACCCACTGCCAGAAGTTTCATAACGTATAACACAAGGTTGCGCGGTTTCAATAGATAGCAGTTGTTAGCTTTGTTTTTCAAACGTTACGCATTAAAACGTTATGTATACAAAAGAGCCGAAACACCGCCGAAACAAGCTTCAGCTGACTTTTTTGTTTGTCATCTTTTCGCGATATCGGAAAAGTCAGCAGATGCCTTTTCGGCGATTTTTTTTGCTCCTTCTGGCAATGCTTGTTATGCGTAACGTTTGCAAAATCATATCAGATAACATCCCAAGTGTAACATCCCAAGTGAAACTGCGCATCCTTGTGTTACCTGTTATGAAACGTTTGACAACAATAACTGTCATCCATCTAGATCCAGACCAAAAAAGCGAATTGAGTGGGATTTACTACTGCAGGCTCCACAAACCTGAACATAATTAGATCTGCAACCGTGTTAAATCGAAAAGGTAGCGAACTCGTACATTCGTCTGGAGGAAAAGTTTGGTTCAAATTGACTCTAGCAAGAACCCATCGCCCTTTTTTTAAATCAACCTCTCTGAAGCCGCTTTGTCATTCGACCGTGATAAATGTGAGTCAGTTAATCATGTTTGACGCGTCCATAATTTTAGCAGAGACTCCGTTGTGCGTGTGACTTTAATGAAAGGAAGTAGAGTGGGTGAGGCCAAAATCAAACGGAGGGATTCCCAACCTTTGGGAGTCTCTTCATCAGGCATTTGTTGTAGACTGATATTATACTTTAACTTCAAAAATAAACAAATACGGATACGGATCCGACTTAGGATCCTGTTGATCCGTAACCAGCTTCAGTCAATTCACCAGAATGATTTTCATTTTCGTAACCATTCCCGTATCCAGGAATTTATTTCGGGGGGTGGGGGGTTGCCTGCGGGTCGGACAAAAAAGTACAAAAAAGACATAGATCAGAGGGAAAAGCCTATAAAAATGACTATTTTTTTGTGTTTCGGGGGGGGGGGGGTCAACCCCCCCCTGGATACGGCCTTGGTCGTAACCTAAACCTTTCTTGCTACATTTATTAGGCACAAAGAGTGGATTAAGGATAGGTTTATTACAGCGGCATAAGATGTGATATGAATTACTAGTACTACTACAGAAACAAACTTGATGGTAGTGCACTAACAAAAAGAAAAATCGTGTCCTCTAAATATTATTTATTTTACTATATAATTCAGATCAAGATACCAACTACTTCTCCAAGAAGAACGAATCATTTGCGTAACAAGACTGGAATATTTCCTTATTTTCCTCTGCACGTTTTATTTTGTCGCTGCTCTAGATACACGATCGGGACTAAGAAACATTCAGTATATTTAAATCACTGAACTAAACACGCACTTCTATTTCCGGTAATTTTTTAAACAGCCGTCACGAAAACAAATGTTGACAACATCCGGTACAGGTTTGTAGACCCCAGCTTTCTTTTTGACAAAAACCAATGTGACCGCGAACAACCCCACCAATGACCGGGATTAACCCATGCACCTAACAGCCAGTTCGGTTCTAGGAAAGTGCGAACTGGCCCAACGGCGCCCGGTCTTGGTTTGTTAGTTGTGACCTGACGTTCATTGTTTTGTAAGTTCGGGTAGACGGATGTTTCAAATGACAGGAATATGCTGATAGGAGTTTTCTGGTGAGTTTTACTTTGTGGAGAGTGAGGGTAGGCAAAGTTTGGACCCGATTGTCAACACCTGAGTTTATCAATACCTAATGTTTCAGTGAAATTTAAAATTTAGTAAAAAGTTAAAATTTAGTCATTTCTTTACCTAGCTCCCTTCTGGCAAATATTCTCAGCTAGTGAAACAAGACCAAAGGTTTCGATGGGATCCCAAAAATTCAATATCTGATCCAGACAACTGGGTCTTGTCTTAGCCAGATCCAGTCTTCGCCAGACTCCTTGAACATTTTTACAATTAAAATTCAGAAACAGATTAAGGCCAAATAGCTAATCACCTGAGAAAACCAAGTTCAGATTTGGATTCAGCATGTGTGTTTACCCCTATAAGTCATATCTGTTTTGACGAAAACTTCCTGCCACTTCTGCCAATTTCCCGGTTCCGGCCGAACTCCAGAACTACTTGTCCGGCGAAAAAGGAAAGCTCAAAGACGAAATCAGGGTATCTTCTTTCCCCAGTAATGAACATCTAATCAACTTCAAATAGAAATTTAGCTTATAACAAATTTTCCGATTCCAGCCGGATTCCGGTCGAACTATATGTCCGGGTAAAATATGATTGTCATACAGGGACTCGGCATCTCTTCTTACCCCTAAATCGCTTATCTAATCAACTAAAAATAAAACTTTGAACAGATTTCCGGTTTTGGCCGGATTCCGGACGAACTACATGTCCCGGTAGAAAATTGTTTTCACATAAGTGTTCAGCATGTCTTCTTGCCATAAATCGAACATCTAATCAACTCCAAATAAAACTTTTAATTTTGACAAACTTTCCGGTTTGGGCCGGATTCCGGTCGAAATACTTGTCCGTCGAGAAAATAGTTTTCACCATCGTCTTCAGCATGTCTCTCTACCCCTAAATCGAACATCTAATCAATTTCAAATAAAACTCTTACTTTCAACAAACTTTCCGGTTTGGGCCGGATTCCGGGCGAAATACGTGTCCGTCGAGAAAATAATTTTCACCATCGTCTTCAGCATGTCTTCCTACCCCTAAATAGAACATCTAATCAACTTCAAATAAAACTTTTACTTTCAACAAACTTTCCGGTTTTGGCCGGATTCCGGGCGAACTACTTGTCCTATGACAAAATAGTTTTCACCATCGTGTTCAACATGTCTTCTTACCCCATAACCGACTATCACATTAGCTGTTTCAAAATATTTTGTTTGTCCATTAATTTGAATCCCCTCCCCCACCCCTAAATGTAGAGCTACAAAGCCCATCTACGAACTTGACTGGTCCGACGACCCAACGAACCCTCACACCAAGTTTCATCAAAATATCTCGTTCCCTTCGAGAGTTATCGTGCTTACAGACGGACGGACGGACGGACAGACGGACAACTTTTGCGATGTCATAGGTATCCCTCCACTTACGTTTTGGGATCCCAAAAATAAACTCCATTCCACTCTCTTCAGATTCTCCAAATACTTACTTCGGCTCCCCCCTTGGACAAGAAATACCAAAATGATGAAAATATATAACAAAAGAGACCCTGAGCTTGCTATCTCCTGATGAGCAAGTACAACTAAAAAATCCAGTCCCACCCGTGGAGCAAAATTCTCAGAGTTTAAGTGTAGTTTTTAGTCATTCAGAGAGTCTCAGTTTGTAATTGTCGATTTTTTTGTGTGTTTCCTATGAAAGTGTTACGGTTTGCTTTTTTTGTTTTTCTTTTCATTTTTGTACTCCGTCCTTTTTCTGTTTGAAATGACGGGTGATGAATAAATAAATAACAAAAAAATAACTCGGCTGGCCAAGTAATTTTCGTAGCGCTAGAGTAGCGCTATACTATAGGTATTTCGTCCTTTCTTGGCAAGGCTCCTCCCCAGACCGTGCAATACATAGCCGAGATAAACTCTGGACCGAACAACCCGTGTAGCACCTACAAACATGATTTGCAGTCGGCACTCGTCTTAGACTTTTGACTTTTTTATTTGCAATCAGCACAATAGAAAATTAAACGCTGCCACCGGGAACATAAATGTTCGTTAGGTGTTGGACCATTCGTGGTATGTATTATATTAGCTAAGCAAAAGATAGACTGCATGTTAGTTCACATACATAAAAAGACTTACGTACAACAAAATATTTATTAAAAAAAAGATTTGCGTCTAGTGATAAGTTATCAAGTAAAACTTCTTAGCCAAGTTTTTCTAGGACTGATCTGCCGACTTTATCGACTCGGGAAAGGAACTTCCGAACCTAGGGGCCAATGTAGACGATTTTTATGGAGACAATTATAACTAGCTTCGATGAAAGGGATGCTTCTAGGATTGAAGGATAATCTGTCTGATCAACTTATAATCTGTCCTTTTACGTGATTAATTCGTGAACTTTATGGACACATTAGTAACCCTTGGAAAGAGTTCGCACATTGATATTGAAAAATAACAAATTTGTTCGATAGTAGAACTAGTTCGGTTCCTTTTCCGGAGCAAAAATACGACCTGTTTCAAAGGTTTGAAAGAAGTGCAGAGTTTAGTATTTTGGAATAGCAAATTGAGTACTTTTACTTCAGATTGATCACCGATCTTGCGATCCTACTTGTCTCTTATTTGAGACACACTGGTCAATTTGACCATTCATTAAAAAAAAAAAAAATCTCGATTTTCTATTTTATTCTGATATTTGAACCAGTCGATACATACATTAATATTACTATAATAGTCTAAAATCTTTCCATTCCCGGCTGTTTTCCGATCGCAGGCTGGAGATTAAGGTTGATTACTCTAGGATTGTTTGAAACAGAGAAAAATGTAATCGTAAAGCTTTATCCAAAGTTTATTCGTTTTTTTGCGATCATTCAGTTTTATACCTTTCTGGTTTCTACCCTCTGTTAAAAAAGAAAGATATCTCTTCTTTGCATGTCCAGTATTTTCGGTTTTGTAAATTCCTTCTTTTCATTCCTACTTGGTACCGTAATAGGAAGATTATGTATAAATTTAGGATGAATCATGTTTTCGCGAAAGTTGCCGTATTGAGCAGAAAGCTTTCTGATATCAATGCAAGCCAACTGCCACCGTTTCACGGTCTTGAATGTGTTTATTTTTCGTAATTTGGGTTTTTCTTTTCTCCTTTTTGTTCTTGTTCTTGAGTTTACTCCGCTATTTACCTTTGTTGTTATTAGTGGTAAAAAAAAAAAAAAAAAAAAAAAATAGCAAGTTCTCACATTTTCGGGATTTTTTTTGGTTTATCGAGGTAAAATGCCCTGCTACCGGGAAGGCTTTTCGGGGTAAAGACAGACTGCTGAAAGTGAACCGTTAAAATCACTTAATATTATCATATCGACTGTGTGAAGTGGTCAACATAGTTTGTCTAATCGCGCTGTGTATTTTTGTCATGTAATGAAGAACATTGCAGATGCAGAAACAATTGCTAGCTGCCCTACCCCTTATAACATATTAGTTAAATAGGAAAATATCAGTATTCGATATAACCCAGTATACTCTTACAGACTCCCTACAGACAGCCATACGAAGTTGACCAGTTCACAGTTGAGTATAGTGAAATGGAATATTTTGCCGTTTCACCTTCCGTTTCAGTCTTTCTTTTTTCTGGCGGATCAGAACACTTCCTAGAATTAACTTTTTTCCCCTTCATTACACCAACATGATACGATAGTATGTTATTCCCGCCCGACAAAAATACACAGCGCGATTAGGTAATTCCAAATACAACTATAATGACCACACAGTCGGGTATGATAATATTTAGTATTTTGAAAATTCATTTTCAACAGAGTCTGTCTTTACCCCGAATGTCTTTTACCTCGATAAAGAAAAAAAATCCCGAAAATGTGCCCTTCCCAAAATGTTCTAGGAAGTGTTGAACGTGTGTGAGTTGCAAGTGGAAGTGTCGTTCACCAGAAAAAAGAAAGACTCCGTCTCGGACTCCGTGTTGGACTCCGTGTCAAGGTGAAACGGCAAAATATTCCATTTCACTATACTCAACTGTGAACTGGTCAACTTCGTCTGGCTGCCTTTAGGGAGTCTGTAAGAGTATATTGGGTTATATCGAACACTGATTCCTATTTAACTAATATGTTATAAGGGGTAGGGCAGCTAGCAATTGTTTCTGCATCTGCTCTTGAGGTGCTGCGAGTCCGCTGTGATCGAGTCCGAGACAAGACCGAGACCGAAGTGACGCTCACGAGTCAAGACGAGTCGGAGTCCGCGACAAAGATCGTTCGAGACGAGATGAGACCGAGTCCGCGAAAAAGGTGTCTCGAGACCGAGTCACGCCCCGAGTCCTAGATGACGAATGAAATTTGATGTTGTACCAAGGGCAAGGCCATATCCAGGGGGGTAGAGGGTTGCCCCTCCTCCCTCCGAAACATACGAAAATAATCATTTTTATAGGCTTTTGTCACTGATCCATGTCTTTTTTGTACTTTTTTGTCCGACCCGTAGGCCCCCCCCCAAATAAATTCCTGGATACGGGCCTCCAGGGAGGGTGGGATAGGGGTGTCTCTTTGACTCGGCAGGATTTCGAGACGAGTCCGAGTCCTCCCCCACAAAAGACGAGACCGAGTTCTCCTCCATAAAAGACGAGTCCGAGTCCCAGAAAAAGGTGTCTCTTGACCGTCTCGAGACGAGTCCAGAGTCCGAGTCCACCACCTCTGGCTCTTATTTATGCTTTTTGTAAGGGGTGGGAGCCCAGGGTTGGTCACCAAGAACCAGGGTGTACGAGTTACTTCAGGATACTTTGGATTACTTTTGGTTACACTGGGTTACATTGCATTGGGTTATTTTGACATACTTTTCGGTTACTTTCCAGGGTGTACGAAGTTACTTTTGGTGATCAGCCCTGGGTGGGAGCTGGAGCTTGTTCATGAGTTATGTATGTATTTGAGCGGAGTGTGCTTCCTTTTTCGTCACTATCTTAAGGGCAAGTCGTTTTATTTTTCATTTTCGTTGTTGATCAGTAAAAAAACCGTGAACCGAACCGTGACATTTGTGTCGTCATGCAAAAGCTTTAAGTTAAATGTACAGACCAGGTATTACGCCAATGAATGCCTACCTGCAACAGATACAATATGGGACGTAGTAAAACGATTAATAAGTGTTAGTTCTCAACTGACGGGTCGAAAGCAGTTCTTTTGATAGCGGTTCTAGCGTGCGTAATGGAAGCCCGATGTAGCTCCCAAGGTGTCGTCTTTTTGGGCTAATTGGATCCTGAGCTGAGTGTCCGGTAATGTAATGTAACTAACTGTAAGGCTTATAGCTGCCCGGTATACGTTTTTGTTCCTCTTTTTTCAGATTGTTACATTAGGTTTGCTCGATGTTGACCTTAGCTATTAGCATGCCCGTATCCAGGAATTTATTTCTGTTTTTTTTTGCCTTTCGGGGGGGGGGGGGGTCGCCTGCTGGTCGGACAAAAAAGTACAAAAAAACATAAATCAGAGGCAAAAGCCTATAAAAATCGTTATTTTTATTTTTGTATGTTTCGGGGGGTGGGGTCAACCCCCTAACCCCTCCCCCCTAGATACGGCCTTGGCTATGAGGCAGGTTAAGCGCCGATAAGAGCCAGCAATAGGGTAGATTATTTGTTCAGTTCCTACTTACCCTTTTTTTTGGAGAGGGGGTCTATGGCATTTTCGGTGTAGATTTGGCTTTTCCGTGACACTTCGCAACACCTCCATAGCGAACTTCCCGATAGCAGCAAATTTCGTCTCTATAGTTGCGATACCATGGTATCTGTTACCACGGTAACTGGATCTGCAATAAGTCGTTTTGTAGTTATCGTGGTATCTGATATACGATTGCTCTGCAGAAACGACAATTGCCGAAATTGCGCTTTTCGAATTCATCCCAAAATAAAAACTATATCACGACCAGTTACCACGGTCGGACCGTGGTATCTGAATATCAGATACCACGATAACTGGCCAGATACCACAATAACTACAAAAAAAGCCTTTTAACAGTGGTATCAGATACCACTATAACTGCAAAAACGACTTTAGACCGTGGTATCAGATACCATGGTATCTTCAAAAACGCAACTAATGATTACGTTATCAGTTACATGTTGAACCAGCGACTGCAAAAACAGCGACGTGGTTTTTGCTTTCGCTGTTTTTACCGTCGCTGTTTTAGTTTTCGTAGCTTTGACCTGACAATTTCTTGTCGCATGGCCGAAAATTGCTCGATGATAATGGAAGTCTTCAGGAAGCATTTCTGGTCTTTCTGTATACAATGAGATGAACAACCTTTTCCATCTGTGAAGGTGCCATAAAAATAAAAACACAGCGCCTGGATGCGCTTCCACATTTCCCAGATCCTCGTTTTTATTGCAATAGCGCTGCCGCATCGCTGCTGCAGCACTTCTTTGCTTTTGCACAATATGCGTTTTTGGATTCACTTTCTTCTTGGTTGAAGCGGCAGCGCTGCAGCATCTTGCAGGGAAGCACGGACTTAGTCGGTGAGCAAGTCCGCGATTCTCAAGAAGCGGTGCCGTCTTCCTCGGAAGCCGTGCAGTATAAAAACGGATGTAGAAAGAATCAGTCCGGAATCGGCCGAGAAGTGGACCTGCAGCATCCAACAAAAACGAGGATCAGATCTACATTCTCTAGCACAGTGAATCATCATTAATACCTTTGAATCGAAATATTGGCGGGTCTTAAGTCCATCCTTGCGAATATTTTCAGTGCCACCTTTAATTTTTATTTCTGTTCTTGCTTGAAATTGGTTGTCAAGTAGCACCGGCTTATCGGTTGCCACGTGTTAGAACACTAAAATCGTCATGTTTAAAAGCGAGAATCGACGATTGGTGCCCGAGAAGGGCATGCCATTCAGATTTGTCATGCCATGCCATTCAGATTTGAAATTTTTGCCGAATATGTTTGCACTCTTCTTGACGCTTAATTTTCAAGTGTCTGTATTATTTTTACGTTGACAGTATGTTAATTCTGCTTTTTAGGTGCTTCGTAATGCGCCGGGGTATTCTTTAGTTTCAAGGATCCATCTTACCGCCATCATTTCTTCACTTTTCGTCCCTAATCGTTCCATCTATCCTCAAATCCGGGATTTTTAACTTACTATGTTTTTACCCCCCCCCCCCCCCCCCCTAGTAGCATCACTCTGATTTTACATTTGCTGTGTTTGGCACTTTTTGAGATTAACCATGCTACGGATTATTGCTTCAGAGAAGGTCGATACCGGCTATGAAAGTTTCCCGTGTTTTCGTCAAAACCAAGGAGGCCGAGTGAGTCTGAAAATAGCCGAGAGGGGTTTGTAATATCTGGCAACTAAAAAAAGAGTATGAAAGGAGTCACATATGGTAGAAAATTAGAATAAAACTGTTATGTAATTTTGTTGTTACTTGTGAGATCGCCGTTTGTTTGTTTTTTCACTGAGCGAAAACGTAATTGTTTAAATTAGCTAACTTGTTCACTCTATTTTATAATCGGCCTAAGTTGTAATTAGCCATCGCACTGCGGCGATAATCGTCTTCGGTTTCGCGCTCCAGCGAAACGTTGCGCAGCCTCGGCAGGTTTGGCCTTGGGGGCGATGAACCTCCTATGACCCCAGGCTGCCCCGACGGTCTTTTATTTGGTTCCTGATTCAGCATTTTATTCTAGTGGCTCTTGTTCAAAATACAAAAGGTTTCTCAGTTTACTGTCATCTACTTCAATGGGTCATGATTGTGTCATGCCAGAGTGAGTGGTGACCCGCCAAAACTTTCTACAAGATTTGGTCACGAAGGGCTCTTGGGATTTCCAAGTTTGATAGTTTTTGTTTATTGAACAATTTTTTGTTTTATTATTTTTTGAAGACCCCGCGTAGTATCCTAATGCAACCTACCTCTTGTAAACGAATTCAAAATATCCTTCGAAAACTGTTATCTCTATTAGTTAAAAAAAAAAAAAAAAATTTTTTACTTTTTTTTTCAAATAGACTTTCCAAACCAGACTTTCAACAACTATATCTCAACTTACTGACGAAGACTTTTCAACCAGGGGTCTGGACTTCAAAATTTTGCTTATTTATTCTAAATGGGTAACTGTACTATTGTTGTTACCATAAAATATCGAGCGACTTTTCAGTCAGGGTCTAGATCTGTTTGCATCACGTTAAAATATAGTAAGTTAAATTAACTAACTATAATTAGATGAAGCTGAGAGATATGTAAACTCTTTTGTGCCGTTCTTAATTCTTACGCTTAATAGTTTTTAATTGTGTTTACTTGGTATTATTGGTCATTGACCATTGTCTTTATTATGTTGGAAGTGTTAGGTTGACTGACCTTTGCTAGCTATCCTTGCTAGTTGGTCAATAAACGATACATATTTATGTATATTACATATATTAAAAGTTAACTGAAATCTCACTTGTAATCAGAATAAGGAATTCCATTATATTAAATTGTTTGGCGATAAATAATGGCTTACTTCCTTGTTGTTGATTCGTTGATGCTCCAGTCTACCCCCCCCCCCCGTCAGGTCCGGATTCAGAAATTGGTTGGGGGGGGGGGGGGAGGGGGCGGGGTCTATCCGTGGATCGTACATAATCACCATGGTTGGGTGGCATGGTTTCGAAGAGACTCTTTCTCCAACATAATTGAATAATTCAAGAGAGGTTGGAGTCCATGTTGTGTCCTTTTCGAATATGAGATGTACTGGATAATTTTTGCAGTTTTCCCTAAAACAACAGAACTTCGAAACTCTGCATACCTTTATGATGGTTCCTTTTAATGGAGTGTGGGCATCCATTTTGGGTCCGTGTGCCACATACATGCAGTGTAACACATAACTATGTCGTAACCAGGATCTGAGATATTTTGTGATTTTGCCGAGGTTATCTGTACAAAACGCATATTTTTATCTGTGTAAAACTTATATTTTTTCTTCAGGAAGTAATAAATTCCAAAGTCGGCAGATCCGTTTTCAGTTAGATTTCATTGACCGGAGATCCGTTTCTGGTCTATATTTTACATCAGGTTTAAACACAAAGCTTCGTTGTTGCCATGATTTAAAATAAGTGTTCCAAAAATTGAAGAACGGACTTGCGAAAAAATCGCATGCACGAGCAGCAACTTGCACATTTTTCGATCGCAAATCGTGAGCTTCTAGAGGCACCGGTGTCTCCTGATATCGGAAATATAATTAGCAAGCCGAGTTTTTACTTTTCTTTGTTTTATGGTCCGAACAAGGAGACCGAAACATTTCGGCATAAACGATTACTCTCGACAATAATTACTGCTTTCACAATTGCCGTTTGTCATTACACTCTGATTATATTCTTAATTATGTCTTTACTTCCATTCACCTTGTTTTTGGCTAGTGGTCGGAAAAAAACATCGAATGAGATTTGGCGTGACCGGAAACGAAGCTAGCTCGTTTGCTAAATAGATTAATTAGTTCGAGTATAAACCAAAATAACTAGACTCGTTATGACTCGAGAAGTAATTGGTGGGGTGGGCTCCAGACCGATTTAGGGCTGAAGTGACTAAATTGACGGACCGATCGAATGCCCAATTTGTTTATTGACAGGAATTGCGAAGGTACGCCAGCTTCGTTTGACTTTGGAGATCAAAAACTTTTTTGATTTTGGTTTGAAGTCGAAAGTCAAGCGACTCGGATTTTCAGTCGTTTATGTTCGACATACTCCGATCCACTTTGTAGATGTCAGTCGTATGTCACCAGCGACTTCTTGGTTAGGTTTCGGTCTTTGGGATCCCGAAACGTACGTGGAGGGATACATATGACATCGCAGAGGTTGTCCTTCTTTCCGTCCGTCCGTCTGTCAGCACGATAACGCTCGAAGGAAATGAGATATTTTGATGAAACATGGTTTGAGGATTCTTGGGTCAAGTGAAAGGTCGATCGTAGATGGGCTCTGTAGCCCTACAGTTAGGGGTTGGGGTGCAAATCAAGGGGCAAACAAAATATTTTTTAAACAGCTAATGAAACAGTCGATTAAGGATTGAGAAGACATTATGAACACATGAAATCATTTTCTCGCAGGACAAGTAGTTCGCCCGGAATCTGGCCCAAACCGGAAAGTTTGCTAAATATAAAATTTGTATTTAAAGTTGATCAGATGTTCGATTTAGGGGTAAGGAGGCATGCTGAAGCTTATGTGACAATCATTTTCTACCCGGACACGTAGTACGCCTGGAATCCGGCCAAAACCGGAAAATTGGTTAAAAGCTAAAGTTTTACGGGTAAGAAGAGCTGCTGAATGTTACACAGGTAGCGTTGATCAGTTTCATCAAAATAGATATAACCTATAGGGATAAACACACAGGGTGAATCCATATCTGAACTTGGTTTTCTCAGATTATTAGCTATTTCGCTTAATCTGTTTCTGAATTTTAATAGTAAAAATGTTCAAGCAGTCTGTCGAAGACTGGATCTGGCGAAGACGAGACCCAGTTGTCTGTATCAAATATTAAATTTTTGGGATCCCGTCGAAACCTTTGGTCTTGTTCTCAAATTCGTTTGGCCAAATTTGAACGGTAATCCCGCATGCGAGATGGGCGGTAGCAGGACATCTGAACATACTGACTTCAGGATAGGGGTATTGAAAACCTCGACGTTTGCATCTGGGATTTTGTGCTTGTGAGTAATTGACACGCAGTTTGTATTGCCCAGGGGTTAATAAGGGTTCTTAGGAACAGGCAGGCCCGAATCCAGGAATTTATTTGGGGGGGGGGGGTGCCTGGGGGTCGGCCAAAAAAGTACGAAAAAGACATTGATCACAGGGAAAAGCCTATAAAAATGATTAATTTTGTAGGTTTCGGGGGGTTCAACCCCTTACCCCCCCCCCTGGATACGGCCTTGGGAACAGGAATGGGTCTATTATTGCGAGTTCCAGATATCCCGAGCAATTCGAAATAGCACTGAAATAGTATACCTGCATTATTCACAATGGTCCGACGATGCGTCTTCGCCGTTGCGGAAAAATGCAATTTGTCAAAACAGCGTATTTGAACGAGGGGTTATGTCGAATGCGTTTACGTTTCGACGCTATTATTTTGCGTTGAAAACTCGGCGTTTTTGTCTTCAGTTTTCCATCTGCGGAAAATCGCAACACGGTGTTTGTCAACCAAGCGCAGACCAGGGTTTTCGCGTCGCGACGCACTTATTTGCCTCTACGGAAACCGCAAATTGGTTGACACATTCTGTATGAACCAGAGGTTTCTCGCCCTTGGACAAATTCCAACCAAATGCTTGCCGTCGTTTGAACTAACAGTACAGACAAATGCGTTCGGTCTACCAGTCAACCGGAGAGTCAGTCGTTGGCGTTCCGGTCAGTGCTGATCTGATGGCGATGACACCAAGCGAGACGATCGAAAACCCGGCAACCTACGATTTTTTGAAAGTCCATTGATTCCCTTTTTCTCACAAAGTAGTTGAACTTTCCCACCACTGAATTGGGCAAGCCAGATGGACGATCACTTAGCGGCTTTTAGTGATACATGAAAATTAGTAATTAGGACATAAACGGAATCGAAAATTATCACAGTTTTATTCTCCAGTATCCCAGATAGTCAGGTGAACCTTGTCCGTCAATGAGGCTACCGTCGCTCAAACGAGGCTACTGCCCTTTCACTCTCAATCAAAACTAGGCCCCTGCCCTTTCATGGTCTATCGAAACAGGGCTCCTGCACTTTCATGGTCTATCAAAACAGGGCTCCTACCCTTTCATGGTCTATCAAGACAGATCTCCTGCACTTTCATGGTCTATCCAAACAGAACAAAACAGAAAACGAAATCGATAATACTAATAATTAGTTTGATTTTTCTATACATTTTTGATGGGGTTGACTTCCTCGTTTTTCGCGGTGGGTTAGAGTGGTCTTTTGGTGCAGAAGTTGTTCGATGGTTTGGGTCTGCTCACCAAGAAACAAGCTTACACTCGTCTGGTCATATAATAGGATAAGAATAAGATTAATTTTTTGAAAGTCCATTGATTCTTTTTCTCTTACAAAGCATGATCATGAAAAGATCTACACTCCGAAAATAGTCGGAATTTTATTCTCTGGTATCACAAAGAGTCATAAGATGGTTTGTCTTTGTTCACCAAGGGCCTAGTTGAAACTTGTCTACCTGCCTAATAGAGCTAATAGTATATTAGACGCGAATAATTGAATAGTATTTATTTGTACCCAGCTCGTCAACAAGCCAAATAGTTGTACTTGTCAAACAAAACATACATTAAACCTTGTCAGACTTTTAAAAGGATCTTAAGCCTTTGACCTAAAAGGGTCAGGTTTATAAAACCAGCTAAACGTAATAAATTAGATACTACTTAACGTCTTTATTGTGCATTCTAGGTTGCAGTACATCTGGGGATAAACAAGTCCTAATTCCGAACAGATAAAACTGTCTCGGTACCATTGGCTATGGCCCAGACCGGTTCGATTTGTTTTTTTTGTGGCTTCTAGTTCCAGGCTTTGATTCAATTACGCCCTCGATAAAACTAACGTTAAGCCGCTTTGTAGCATAGAGCACACTATATTGCCAGAATATTATGAAATAGTAAAATTTAAAAAATAGAATAAACATAGTAACATTTGTTTGACGAAAAAAAATCGGCTTTGCTTGTTTTGTGGGATCAAAGTCAAGTTTATAGTCCACTAAAGGCCTAAATTTTAGCTCTTCTCCCTCCCTAGCAGTGCAAATATGAGCTGTACCATTTTGATCATTTTTAACCGGGGGATTTTTAACCTGCTAAGTTTCCGTGTTATTTTTTTGTTTTTCTGCATTTACCAAGCCATAGATAGCTTAGTTTGGTTTTATTTTTTTTTTCTTTATAGAACCGTTTTTGTGTGGCGTAAGTGCGAATTCAGAATCTATTGATTAATTCATTCATAGGCTTTTAAGGACCCTCGCGCTATTTACTTCCTAAGTTCCAATCTTTTACAGTGGTTCAGTACTTTAAAATTTGATCTGCTTTTAACAGCTTATCCACGGCTTTTGCTGTTTAGCATTTCTTCAGCCCTGTTGACTTCTAGCAAAAAACACGGAAAAATTCACATAACCGTTTTGTGTAACAGATGACCTTCTCGCAAGCCAGAAATTTTTTTTTTTTTTGGGGGGGGGGGGGGGGGGGTCACTTTCGGTGGGATTTTTGCCTGCTGGTTTCCCAAAAAAGTACAAAAAAGACATAGATCACAGGGAAAAGCCTATAAAAATGAGTTTTTTTGTATGTTTCGGAGGGGGTTTCAACCTCATACCCCTCCCCCCCCCTGGATACAGCCTTGGATTCAGGTCTTCGAGTTTAAGGACGGATGGATCGATTACAGAAGTAGGTTGCGCTAGTGTTATAGTTAAGACAGACACTTTGAAAGTAGATGTTGGCTATAATTCCTAGTGAATAAAAATAATACGCATCTTGTATTTATACCATAATAAACTAATATATTTTGGGTGCTCTATTTTTTTGTACTCCTCAGGGTCACTTGAAATGAGGGTGTGACGGTGATAATTTGTTGCCGGTTGTTGCTGCCCGTCGGTCCATTTAAGGTATGAAGAATGGGCATAGTGGATAATGTAGGGATGTCAAGTTCTGAAAAAATTGCTTGTTAATGCGACACTTCTGGGACCGTTAGTTTTGTTTGAAAGTGCCCTTGCTCGGCAAATTGTAGGGGATGACGTGTAATCTCCAGTGCGGTAAATGCTTTAATTGCCTAACCTCCGGCAATCGACGTGAGAGCTCAGCCTTGAAATTTCTACCCGCCTTTTCCATCTGTCCTCATAATGATACATTTTGTCGAAAAAAATACAAATTTAAAACACGCGGCTTCTCCAAAATAAAACACAGACAAGCGGAATAGAGAAATTGTCAGCAAATCTTTTTTAGTTAACTCATTCATTATGATTTGTTTTAGAAATAAACAACCTTGTGGGTACTGACGGATTAAAAATTGTCCCCCTCTCTCCCTCGTAAATATCTCCTGGTACGGTTTTGGTCAACCAAATAACAGTAATGGCCGAAAATTAAACATTAACGTTAACGAATATTGGGTTATAAGGTTTTGTTAACAAGGTTATGTTGCAACTTTTTTCCGAAGACCAAATCAGTATTGTTTCATCTGTTGTTGAAGGTCCCGTAGACGTAACACCCATAGACGGGGTATTTTTTTTTTTTATTTATTTATCACCCGTCATTTCAAACAGAAAAAGGACGGATTACAAAAACGAAAAGAAAAACAAAACAAAAGCAATACGCAACACTTCATAGGAAACACACAACAAATCGACAATTTCAAACTGAGACTCTCTGACTGACTAAAAACTGAAGTTGCAGGAGGAGGATTCGAACCACTTCCTCTTAGAGTGCCAAGAGCTTTCGCATTTGAGAGTAAGATTTGTTGGGGGTGGGTTGGTCTCGCTTCCCCGTATCCTGAAATCTACAAAACCCAAATGTATCGTAGAGGTTTGTAAATATGTGGCTAAAGGATTCAGTCTCAGGAATGAAAGTTTAGCTAAGATTACGTAGAATAGTATTCTAGAGGTGTAATTGTTTATTTGTATAGTTAAAAATGTATAAAATCTTGTATGGCCTTTTGGCTCAATAAACAAGCGTTACAGACATATACACTTAAACTGTGAGAATTTTTCTCCACGGGTGGGTTAGTTGTACTTGCTAATCAGGTTAGAGATAGCAAGCTCAAGGTCTCTTACACTGTAAAAAGTTTCTCCGAATAAGGATGCAGTATTTACTACTGGGATTAATCTTATCTCTATTGGGATGAAATTAATCCGAATTAGGCATAATCTTATCTCAATAAAGACAAGATTAATCACAGTAGCAAATACTTCAAGATTTGTTTTACAGTGAATGTTATATATTTTCGTCATTTTGGTATTTCTTGTCCAAGGGGGGAGCCGAAGTAAGTATTTGGAGAATCTAAAGAACGTGGACCGGAGTTTGTTTTTTTCACTAGCTGAGAATATTTGCCAGAAGGGAGCTAGGTAAAGAAACTGGGGTATTGCAACGGGTATAAATTGGGGAATAGTTTGCATATTAAACCAGCACTGCTTGTCTGGTGAGCCATTAGGTCACACTAGTCTAATTTAACGATTCTAGTCTGGATCACTGATCTCTACCAGCTGCTTACAGGGAACGCCTGCTGACGTTTTGCCATGGGGATGTTTCTCAGATAACCCCTGCCATCTTCCACCAAGAATCTTAAGCCTGGTCATTTTTGACATTTGTTTTAACGGAAATTAACCTTGAACAGAACTGAAGGGTAGACATGTCTTTTTTTCGTAAAGGGTAGCTCGTGCACCGATCTCTACTGGACCAAGAAATACGAAAAAAACAAAACAGTTTGGATTCAAATTGTTCACATATTTTTGCCTTTTTCCAAAGTCAATAGCCGGCTCCGTTATTGGAGCAGCGATTTCATTTTTTAAAACCATCTGTTTGAGTGGATCGGGAAATATCAGTTTATATTTCCCAGGTTCATCATACCGCTAAACGATGCAGTACCAAAAATTAAAGACAACCCGGCACTTATACCAACGAATCCAATTGTTGTGTCGCAATTTTAAATCAGCTGGACACACTGAACATTTTTGCGGCGGCTGCAGTCACAGAGAAATACCACTTCCTCGCTTCCCGCAGAGTGGTTTATTGTTATATAAATCTTTTTGTACCATGCTTCTAATTGGGTGGAAATGACCTGGCTGAGAATTAGTTACATTTTTTCGTCGACTTTCACCTTTTGTTTTTTTTAGCTCGTAGGCTAGGATGGGGCATTAGTGTCGGGGCTTTATTATCGGATTTTTTGTTCCGTTTCGTTAATCGGGGGAGGAACAACTGAGCTGGGAATCGTTTACATTTTGACCTGGTGATCATTTACTTTGTTTTGTATTTTTTTTTTTTTTATCAGCGTAGCGCGGGTGGGAGATGGGGCATTTGACATTTCCAGTACGTAGTAAAGTAAAAGAACTTTTTATCGAAATTTTCGCTCCGTATCGCTAATTTTGTCGAAACGACCTTTAGCATCAGCGACAGTTTATTCCTCGTTGAGTTTGACTTGTTTCCTATTTTCATTTTGCTTTTACAGCTTAAACGCCGAGCGTGGATGGGGAGGAGGATGAGATTTGGGATGTTTGCACGCAGTTCAGAGAATGTTTAAGTAGTTTTTAGCGTACCGAGAATGTATCTCAAGAAATAAATCATTGCCTGATTTTTGTGGTATATTTTAACATAAATTTGTTTCTAGCTGAATCTTTGCGCTTTCACCGATGATGGAATTTCAACAATACGCCAGCAGTCTAGCGAATAACCTGGGAATGGTCATTGGTCCCGAACGGTCCCGAGTCGGTCTCTCTCTTACCGGGAACATTGACAAGTGCGTGGTCTGCGGCGACAGAGCGTCTGGTAAGCTTGCCCTCCTTCAATAATACATAGATGTCGCTTTACACAAGGGACTTACTTGTACCGTGACCAATAAACCGGAAACAGTTTTTTCGAATATAATTTAGAGGTCTAGGACTCCGTTGTCTGAGTCACGTGAACTCTGTTTACAAGCCCCTCGGTAGCTCAAATGGTATAGCGCCTGCCCTGTAAGCAGAGGGTCCTGGGTTCAAATCCCGGCTGAGGACCATTTTTGTCTTTCAGTTCACTACTTATAAAATGTTGCCCTCCTTTCTTATGGCACTTGCGGCCACTAGCCCGAATTCCATATAGCAGCTGTACTGTCTGCCCGTCTGTCTGTAACAAACGCCATGACTATGAGCTCATAGACCTCGAAAGACTTCATAACTCTCGAGCAGGGGGGAGGGGGGGGGGTGGCTACAATTTGAAGTAAGTTGACACTACTCACCGGGACCTAAGCGGCTGGTGAAAAGTAAGTTGTTTTGACACTTGAAACCCTGGAGGTTGGTATAACGCCCGCCTATGTGTGTACCACAGGGGCAGGAATTGGCAACTCTCTGGCTTCTGCCGTGATTGGTTTGCCACTGACATTTTGTCACGGCTGCAAGAATTGCACACTTATTTCCGTCAGAAATCTGGTCTAAGTCTGTTGCCGCATCACCGACTGATTATACTTTTTTGATTGATAGTTGTAGGCCTATTGTATTTTTCGTATATTATTCTCCTGCTGTCTTTTGTTCTTTTCTTTTTTCTATTTATCTTTACTGCATTCTCTTTTGTCGTAAAAGATTTTGTGGGTTATAAATATACTTATTTAGGCCTACTTACTTACATCAGGGACCCATAAATTTCCTGTAATGACTCGCCATTCAGGGGGCTTGTCAGTAAGAGATTTCTGATGCGCTCTTGACCGAGCGTCAGATAGTTCGAAAAATACCCACGGGGATAAAATCCCCGACTATCTAGATAGACAAAATTTTTCGCAGCTGTTGTGCTGAACTAGGAATATTTCTCTGTAATGGAAGAGTATCTTGGATCTTTTGTCCTAGCTTAGGTACCTGGTGGCATGCTGGCAATTTTGTCTATCTGAGCAAGAATGCCGATTCGACCCAAGCGGAATTTTTGGAAACTAGGTGAGGCTCGGGCAACATAGCAACATAGAAGCATAGGAAATGACAAGCCCCCTGAATGGCGAGTCATTACAGGAAATTTATGGATCCCTGCTTACAGCTGGTCGTCGAAAGCGGTGGTTGGGACGATTGTACGTCTCGGAGAATCGAACACCATGACCTTGGTCGTGGTGCTTGTGTAACGCTCGGCTAGGTGAAAACCGCGATGTTTGGAGGGAGGTGCCAACCTCCCTTCTCGCCATCCGTGTTCTGATCGAGATATTTGCCGAGCTGTCCCACAAGACGTGAATACCTTGACCTTGGTTCGCGTTAGAAGTTGTGGGAGGTAACCGGGGGTAATCTAGTTTATCAGAATTACTACAATAAAATTATTATCGTGAAGTCCCATCGGTGTCAGGAAGGACCAAGGGGCTTCTCCCTCCCCGACACCGGCTACACTCTGACAAGGCTAGGTTTTAAGGTATTTTTGTTCTAATTTTAGTATTAGCTGATTCCGGAACCCCCTGTGAGTCTCTTCTCTGAAGTCTGACAAGGTCCCAAAGAAAGCTCAAAATATTGTCTTTCTATTTGACCCACCGACGGAAGAAGGATAAGTGTTTGCTTTAGCTGATAGGCCTATTTACTTATGTTTAACTTCCTTTGCACAATCATTCTGGTTAAATAGCATCACGTCCGTGCGATAGAGCTGTTACCATTTAGTATCCTAGAATATCCAGATCTTAAGATGCGGACGAAAGTGGTCAAATTACATTTGTTTTGACGAGATTTGAGGGGTCTAACTATGGGTTGGGAATAATACAAAATAGATAAATGAGGCTGGTTCTGCAATTTTGTGTGTGAAATAGAGCCCGTGTCTATGCTCTCTGGTGCCTCGTGGTGTTTAAGTTACCGTACCTTTAGTTAGCCTCCGTAACTCATTTTTTACACCAAATATTCTTTGAGCCCAAGCTGACTCCTGTACGCCCAGGAAACGGTAGGTCATTTTTTTTTTCGCCGGACAGTTGCCGAATCCCACTGGAACCACTCCTCAGGGTCGTATGATCTATCTCTATGAGCCGCGCGGGCCTAACTTCCTTGAAGCCGATCGGATGATTATCGAAATCATTATCTAGTTTGACTAACTGGAAATACAGCACATCCGCTGTAAAATGTATTTTCTGTGAGTAAATTTGCGTCTCTTGATACGTTCATATGCGCTCACATTAGTTCAAGAAAAAAAATAAACATGCTAGTAAAAAAAGTAATTATTCATCTTCATTTCTAGCGTTGGGCAGTATTCGATATCGATAACCATACATCGAAATATCGGACCAAATATCGACCAGGTATCGAAATGTAAATATCGATATCAAAACGATATTTGTTCACTCATAATAACTAAATAATACAAAATAACCGAAAATAACCCACATTTATATATCCGTAACTGGAGCAATAGGTTTTCCGTAATTCATTTCTTCTTTATTCGGAGTTTGTGACGATGCAAGACGCAATTTAATGACATTTTGTTCTTAAATTTTGACGAAACGAAACGTATCCTATTTCGAAACGTGGTAAAGAAATATCGATATATCGATACATCAAAACATACAAATATGGTCCAACACTACCATTTCCTTTAAGTTCTTTTGAAGGATTTATTTTCCTGGCGAACGACGTACGGTATTATTGTTTAATACGCCGTTTCCCTCGACAAATGAGATTAGAGGCTTCGAGCCATTCCCAACAGCAGATCGGCAGTTTTTAGCCCCCTCCCTTCCCTGTTGCTTGGCAGATGATGACGCTGGGTGCAGTAACCGTAACAGTCTCAGACTTATTAAGCTCCCGTTACGAAGAAGAAATAACATGCAGCCTTCGACAGCTGACATGTCCCAGATGTTCTGTTTTGAGTCTGGACTGCAGTCCATGGATCCGGCAAGTGTGGAGGGGTTTTCGAGGCGGGAATCTTGTGGCACGCTTAGGTTGGAGCCGTCGTGACGGGACAGTCATAAGCCCTAGGATCATTTTTAGATCCCAACGGCCTTCGGCTCGGATAGGTTATTTTCAATGGCCATCGGTGGTATTTTCCTCGGTGTCGGGAGTCAAAATCGCCCTTTGCACCAACAAGTCCAATTTTATTGACTAACTTACTGAACATGTACATCTTTTCTTCTTGAAAATGTGGTAATTTGAGAGTTAAGGACAGAAAAACTCAGAACCAATTATCAACAGAAATAGATGCCACAAAATTTGTAATTTTTTTAAATTTTTGTTTGACAGCAGCAAAATGTTTTTTTCCCAGGACCCTCTGCTTACAAGGCAGTCGCTCTACCATCTGAGCTACCGAGGGGCTTGTGAACAGAGTTCGAAAACCACTACAATAGTCTGGTAGAAGCCGACCATAGGATCAGTAATCCCGCCCGAAAACAGTGATCGGAACAAATATCGATATCGAATATCGAAACGGAAATATCGTTATCGACAACGATTTGTTCATTCATAATTATTATAAATCATCCAACATAACCTACATCTATATATCCGAAATTGGAGCAATATGTTTTCCGTAACTCAGTACTTATTTATTCGGAGTTTGAGATGATGGAAGATGCAGTTTAACCATAATTGTGTTAATAAATTTTGGCGAAAGGAGACGTATCCTATAGCGAAATGCCCCGGCCACATTCAGTCACATCTGTACGTAATTTGGTTCGTTAATTTGGTTACTACCGAGTCTTACGTCTCATCCTGGTCACACCTGGAACGAAGAAATTATGACATATTACCACCATCATCACTCAAAGGTAAACACAACTGGCTAAAGTCAGTGACTCTGGTCTGTGATTGGTCCAAACACTCCAAAGATACGTTTCAAAATGGCAGAGATGGATTTTTCCATCTCGACTATCTTACGTTTTCAGCGTCTTTTCTTCCCAGTTTCGACCGTAAGACGGTCTCATTACCAGCTTTATTACCAGGTGTGACTATAGTGAGGCCCGGGCAAAACATGCTAAAGAAATACGATTATACCTCCTGGAGCACTGGCTCCATTCGAGTTCATTTGAGATAGACGTAACAACCTTTCGGCCGGAGCGTATCAGTTGATGTGGACAGTGTTGCCACTTGTGCCGCATTTCGCGGCATAATGCCGCGATTCTGAGGGAAATGCCGCGTAAAATTTTTATGATGCCGCACGCCGCAATTATGCCGCGAAATGCTTTTTTCCATTACGTAAAATTTGTCCAACTGGAAGTTTCTCGCCTTACGCGAATCTTTCTCGCCTGTCTTTGTTGCATAAAATTAGGATTTCAAAGCCGCGTTCGATTCGATTCGTGGAAGTCCACTACGGACCTTAATTAATGACCTGCCTGTCGGTAGCTTGTCCCCTGGGAGACAATTAGTTCACCACATGGGTTGAGTTGATCAGAAGTTTGAAATTCTCAGTTCATCCGATGACCCTTGTCAGAACCAAACAGTCCATTTTAGTTTGTGTTTTGGAGTTAGCAATAGGCCAGACTTATCTTGCGTCACAGGATTTTACGCCATAGGACTGTGTGATGGTAAGTAATGACTTTATTTAAGAATATGTCATCAAGTCAGCGAGAGTTTATTGACCCCAAAAGTACTGGCCTATCCTAGAGGGTAGGCGGCTTCTATGATCTGTTTTCTTGTTTTTACCAAAACAGGACGTTTTAACTATTTGCCAGTTAGTCGTCTACTGAAAATTCGGATTTGTCATATACATACTGTCAACCAGAGGCGGTACTATTCAGCAAGGTATTTACCGACCGGCTCGTAGTTTTTGGGATCCCAAAACGTAAGTTTTGGTCGCAATGAGATCGCAAAAGCCGTCTGTCCGTCCGTTCTGTGAGCACGATAACTCTCGAAGGAAAGAGATATTTTATGTAACTTGGTGTGAGGATTCTTTGGGTCAACGGAAAGGACTAGTTCGTAGATGGGCTCTAAGCCCTACATGTAGGGTGGGGAGGGGTTCAGATTAAGGGGCAAGCAGCATGTTTTTAAACAGCTAATGATATAGTCGATTAAGGGGTAAGAAGACATGCTGAAAACGACTATGAACACCATTTTCTTGCCGGACAAGTAGTTCGCCTGGAATTCTGCCAAAACCGGAAAATTGGTTAAAGTGAAAGTTTTATTTGAAGGTGTTTTCTGGCCAGATTTTTCGATCTGTTGCAGGGTTAAGAAGAGATCTGAATCCGTATATAACAATCATTTCTTACCCGAACATATACTTCACCCGGAATCCGACTGAAACCCGGAAAATTTATTATAAGTTAAAGTTTTATTTGAAGTTGATTAGATGTTTGTTATCAGGGTCAGGAGAGGGTAAGTTTGCCTGGAATTCGGTCGAAGCCGGAAATTTGGCAGAAGTAAGGCAGGAAGTTCCGATCAGTCTCGTCAAATTACATATGACTTATAGTAAACACACATGCGGAATCCATATCGGAACTTGGTTTTCTCAGGTGATTAGCTATTTAGCCTTAATCTGTTTTTAAATTTTAATAATACAAATATTCAAGGAGCGTGGCGAAGACAAGACCCATTTGTCTGTATCAAATATTTTGGGATTCTATCGAAACCTTTGGTCTTGTTACCGACAGTTATCAAAGCCTAACTTTTACTAGAAATGATCTTTCCATGATGAAATAGCTCGGCAATATTGATTTTTTTAAATTAGCGATTTTCTTGATAACGCTTGTCGACTCCATCCAGCCTTCCTTCTTTCCGACTCGGCCGTCTGGACGCAAAATATTTGATAACTTAATGTGCGGCTGTTAAAGTGGAAAAAACAAACAAAACAAAAGAAGTCCAAAACAGAAGATAGAACAGGGTGGCCTACCAGGTCGTCCTAAATGAACATTGACCAAAGGTTTCTACGGAATCCCAAAAATTTAATATTGATTTAGACAATTGGATCTTGTAGGTATCCGGTCCTCGCCAGACTCCTTAAAGTTTAACTGAAAAGCAAACTTAATTTGTATCTTTTAACTGAATATACTGCATTATTGGATTGTGTTAAGAGAATTTTTTTTTTTTTTTTCACCGTTTTCTGTAGTAAGACGGTGCGAATATTTATGTCCATGCTCACACCCCAAAAGATACGTCAATCTAGCTACCCATCTCTTCTTCTTTCGAACAGGGTCAACGATAAACTAGGGTTAACGCAGTAGCTCCCCCGCACCAAGCTCACGTTTGACCACTGACAAGAAAGCTAGACAGCACGTGTGTTCTCGCATTTATGACAGATTTCTACCCCACTTCACTTGACATTGAATCAACATTCATATTAAAATGACATTTTTTACCTTTTCTCCCCCTAAAATATCAATAATGTTTTTTTTCGAGAATTTAGGGCATGCCGCGAATGTTACCGCATTTTGGTTGAAGGATACCGCAGAAATGCCGCTTTTTGACGAGGCCGGCACCGCGAAGCGGTGCCGGTCGAGTGGCAACACTGGATGTGGAGAACCCGTCCGGCGTGGTAGTGAACTGATAAAGTGGTTATTTCCTTTGTCCGAATCAGGTAGATTATTTAGCTATCCCGTGCTCTTCCATAGATTTCTTCTAGATACCCATTTCGAAGCTCGGTGGGCTTTTGGCTTTCCTACGGACAAACGCCACTAGCCCTCGTCCTTAACCAAAGGGTTGGCACCACCGAGTATCGAACCAGCGACCCTTTGCTTGCGAGTTCTTGGATGGGGGTGGTCCGTTGTTAATTGTTAAATCTCGCTCGATCGCAATTTTTGGTAATTCGCTTAGAGATGATGAGGAGTCCTGAACGCTTATTATAATTTTTGTGTCACATCAATCAGTCCAAATCAGCTTGTTTATTTGAAAGACCTGTTGGAAAACACATGTTAAGAAGACTATTTTGAATAACTAAGAACATAATTTATTGCTGAAACAAAAATTATTCGCAGTTTGTCAGTCTGAGCACATGTTTTGGTGAGAAAAAGGTCAGTCGTTCACAAGTTGGCAAAGGCACGTGTGATTCGAAGCCACACAAGAACGATAATCTTCTCAGGGCATCACTCTAAGTACAGTTCGGATTTTCCCAACGATCAATATTACGAAATGTCAATTTAAAAACTTATTGAACTTTGGCACCTTATCTTGTCCCGATTTTCGTCTCGACACTGGTTGAGTTCGGGCCATAGGTCGCTTCCGTGGAAATACTTTGACCTTAGCAAAACCGGGCACTGTGTCCGAATGGAGATTGAAGTCGCGTATTAGTAATTGCTCTTAAAGATTTTGTTTTCAGTCGAATGGAATGCGGAAAGTTCCTCAGTTAAGTTGAGTGAGTAATCAGGCGGTCGGCGACCTATCGACATTCGTTCATAAGCGTTGTTGTGTCGTAAACAATTAAGTTTGAATTATATTTGTTTTCATGAGTTTAGAAATGCACACACAAAGATATAATAAAATCATAACGCCTCGAGGATAATCACAACCTCTACTACTTTGACAGGCAGGGAAGGGCAGCTCGAGGGGAACTGTGGTTTGGAGCTTAGGGTTACAAGAATACGCAGTTAACCGATGTGAAGAATCCGGTTGAATTGGAACTTTGGTCAACCGAAATCCCTGATTAATCCGATAGGGTTTCGGTATACGGATACAAGAAATCGCATTGAAACTTCACATGGTACTCAAGATTTCCGGTTAAACGCAGTCTCGCTCAGTTTGTCATTTCCTTTAAGAAAAAAGTCGCCGGATTTTATTCAGAAATTATTGTTCATTTTCCAAACTAGTACAGAAAGGATATAAAATAAACGACGAAAACTGAATCGTAATCAAGTGACAGGGCAGCATAATAGTTGCATCCAAAAACAGTAAAAATACTTTCGATAAAACCATTACCGTTTAAAAAAGATTGTGATATTTATTCAAACAATGTTTACAACGGATACGTCAGCTATGATTCTCCATCAGCGATATTTCGGCCCTTCTTGGCAAGGGCCCTCATCAGGCTGTCAATCCTCTGGTTCAACTTCGGGGAAGGAAACAAACCTGTAATATTACAGCCTCACGAGGATCCTTGCCAAGAAGGGCCGAAATATCGCTGATGAAAAACCATAGCTGACGTATCCGTTGTAAACATTGTTTGAATAAATGTTTCAAAGTCAGCTTGGGCTCAAAGAATATTTATAAAGATTGTGATATGGGATTAAATCAGAAAAAGAAGGTTTCAACCGAAATATGTGTGCTTAGACTGCACCGCGATCGTTCGTTATGTCAGTTTATGTAATTATATATGTATTTCTTTAAACACTTTTTAAAATATTCCTTTGGTACTTGTGGCAGCTGTGACACAAGCCGATTTGGAGCGGGAGAGGCGACACAAATAAATATTCAATCTTTCACGGCTTTATTATGCTACCCTGTTAGTCATAAAACCTCTTCGTTTCTGAGCGAATTCACGAAAACTCTTTTTCTGATGGAGTGCAACTTAACATTAAGACGCTACAAATCTTCTAGTCAGAAGAAAAGATGACGGAACGACACATTTTGTTCTAGCTTTCTCTTGTTGGGTTCGAGTTTGGGCTGTAGAGTTAGGGCAGCGGGAACCAGTCTTTAAACGCCAGTCGGAGTAGATACACTTTCTGTCCCAATATTCTAACAGACGTGACTCCTTTGGAACTCAGCTGGGTTTCAGAGATTGCAAACTAGTCCTGTTTGTTCGCAGCGTTACTCGGCCTCCATGGTTTTGATGAGAAACACGGGAAAACTTGTATAACCGATAAATCTGGCCAATGAGCTCCTCGGAAGCAATAAGTGGGAGCCTGATCAGCCTTGAAAAGAGCCAAACACGTATTTCCTTTAAGGGGGGAGGGATAAAACTGACATAGGAAGCTTTTTGTAAACGAGAACAACTGGAATGATTAGGGACGAAGAGTGAAGCAGTGATATACGAATCTACATATCGCGGATCTGATAAGCTACGTTTCAACGTTCCGTCCTCGCGGCAATCTACAGTTCAATTGGCATACCTCATATCCTGTGTACTGCACCATTTTGGAGACTTCTCACTAACTCGGACAAAAAACATATCCGGCCAATATTCCACCGTTTTGCTAATATATTAGGCTCACCCCCCCCCCCCCACCTGAAAGAGAAACTCGAAATTTTCAGACTTTGTCACATTAGTGACCCACTAACAGCTATGGAGAAACAAATATAAACATATTAGCCAAAGTATTGATCATGACCGGAAAATTCTCTTGGTTTAGTAGAGCCTTAAGTTTAGTTATATTGTGTATTTCTTATTTTCGTATTTTTCTCTCTTGTTCTTCTTTTTTTCTTATTATTTACTCCATCTTCATGCTTATTTTGATTAAATAAATTTATCATCATAGAGACGGGTAAACGGGGGCGTATGGTTCTGGGTTAGAGAAGTATAATGTTGTGTAGAGAGGTTGTCCTCCGACGAAACCTAGTATCTGCACCCGAGTAACTTCCGAGAAAAACGCGAAAACGTTGTTTTTAAAAGCTGCTTCTTTTTTCGTATACATTCAGGAAACTAATGTAGTTCTGTAAATGATAAAGTGAAGATGCTGTTGATTTTGTTGCTGGTGGAGCAGCGTAGGTTTGTCAAGTACTAGGTTTTGGAGAAAAAGCAAATTTATAGTATGTACATACTAGGTAAAGCCCGAAAATAAAGTTGAGACCTTGTGTAGATACTAGGAGATATCTAAGAAACTAAGCCTCGTAGAAATATTTGATTTGGCAATTGAAGTCCTCGTGGTCTGATTAGGTGGAATCCACTCCTAACTTTTTTAGATCCTACTAGGTTAAATCGAAGGACAGCCGGGTATCAGTCATGCAATTCATCTTCCTTTTAGGCCGACATTATGGAGCAATCAGCTGCGAGGGCTGCAAAGGTTTCTTCAAGAGGTCCATTCGTAAGAACCTGGCCTATGTGTGCAGGGGAAAGAAGGACTGTGAAATCAACAAGCACCACCGCAATAGATGTCAGCACTGTCGCCTCCAGAAATGCTTGGCAATGGGCATGCGAAGCGACTGTAAGGACCTCACAGTTCTGCTCGGTGGTTTGTGACAATTTTTTGCACCCATTTTTGTTGCGATCGCTATCACTAACGCTTAATTATCTGATAAAGAATTAACAAGGATTCCGATCTGCCATGCTTTAGATCATTCGCCTATGCTTGTTGGATTGTTGTTGGTGGCTTGACCAGTAGCATTAGATACGATTGTAGCAACGCTGGTACAACTTTAGACAATATTCAGCTGATAAAAAAGCTTGTCGATAAAAAAAGAATAGTTTTTGCTTTTTTTTTCATCTGAGGTTTATTTTGGAATTTAATATTTAACTGCATTTTTTTTAATTTTGTCCAGGTTCTTCGGTGGCTTTAAAGATTAACTGAAAAGGCAGCTGATTTTTACATCTGATATTTGAATGTACTGAATTGTTTTGATTCATCGAAGGATGGTTCGTTTCACCCTGGGCTCTAGTAAATGTTCAGAGCTGCTTGCACGACAACCCAAATTCGTAAAGACGCGGAGAATTTGTATATCAACAAAAGCCTGCATTTCCATGTGTTATGGACGCTAAGCTCGGAAAATTGAAGAAAGCAACTCTTCTAAAGGGAGTAGGAAAGTGATGATAAGATATGTCTTTTTGTTATATCGATACCTGGTTATCAAAAGGTCGTATCTCCAATTTTGGGTCAAATTGAGTTACCACAATGGTTTGAAATCTCCGCTCAAAACTACGCATCTACATATTCTGTCAATAAGATACGACGATCTGAGAGCCATCTAGAGCTTCTGATCCAAGAGATTTAACATGAGAGACGTGGCATCTTCCGACCTAATGTGGTAAAACTGACAAATGGGGACATACGACCTTTAGATAACCGATTTGTTATTTTTTGGCAATACTCCATATGACTAAGTCCAAAACATACCAGTGATTCCCAGGAAGAAGGAATAAACGTGTCCGTAACGACTCAAACTCAATAGTTGCGTTTTTGATCGAAGGTTTGTTCGCCGTTCGCTTAGCCGGTTGCTTAATTTCCGTTTTTGAACGCCGTCGAAGTTCACCGTTTGCTTAATTAGTGTTTTTACGACTCCGGCGATCCTTGCCAGGTCGACGTTTCTTCGACGATTCAAGTAAACTTCGAACTTGCTGGCGCACGAAGTTCGACGGTCAGAGTTTGAAGGCGAAGGAACTGTGACCGGCGACCAAAAACGGTATTTAAGTAGAGACCTTTGAGGTTGAAGGTAACTTCAAACTTCGATCAAGAACGCAACTAATGACTCAACTCCTGAAAGTCAGCGCAACTGTGACACCGTTTCTTCCGTTCTTCCTCAGGTACCCCGAGATTCTGCATCGGAAGGGAGAGATAGTCATCAAGTGTATGGCTTACCTTTGTAGTCATGAATATTTCAAGCGTAGAGGGACAAGCACATAGAGGTACTACAAATCCGAAAGAATAAGTTCAGTCGCTGAAGTCGATTACCTGTAGGTAGCGGGCAAACGAAGTAACGTATTTTTGCCGGGTTTTAGGGCATATTTGAGTAAATAATATATTTCAGGCATAGAGGGCAAGCACATAGAGGTAATACAAATCCGAAAGAATAAGTTCAGTCGCGATTATCTGTAGGTAGCAGGCAAACGAAGTAACGTATTTTTACCGGGTTTTAGGGCATATTTGAGTAAATAATTGAAGTGTAAACAGTCGGGTTTCAGCCCCATTCGGCCAACTTTAAGCTTAGTTCGTCCTGGTCAGACTTCTTGAAAATTTGCTAGATTCGTATTTTTGTCATATAAAGCTGCCAAGCTCTTGGTTTTCTGGACAGATTTAAGAAAACAGTTTTGGTAGTGGGAATAAGGCCTTACCTGTTTTAGTAGTGGGAATAAGGTCTTACCTGTTTTAGTAGTGGGAATAAGGCCTTACCTGTTTTAGTAGTGGGAATAAGGCCTTACCTGTTTTAGTAGTGGGAATAAGGCCTTACCTGTTTTAGTAGTGGGAATAAGGCCTTACCTGTTTTAGTAGTGGGAATAAGGCCTTACCTGTTCTAGTAGTGGGAATAAGGCCTTACCTGTTTTAGTGTAAGGAGTCATATAAAAATAGATTATTTTTCAATTTTTTGCTATGTATTTACTTCTTCTTTCCTTATATTGTGCTTGTACGTTATACCCCAGTTTTGGGTTGCAGGTAAAATCTCAACATCTTCATTTCATGTGTAGCGAATAAAGTAGTGGAGTACTGAAACCCACCAAAAGAATATAGCTACGCGTCATAGGCAAAACATGGGGATTGATAGCCTTAAATAATAAATAGAAAGGTAGGCTACGGTACTAAGAACGGTAAAAGAACAAAACTACATGCCGGAACCGGAGCTACCGTCAGCAGCAGAAAAGCAGTTGATTGTTCGTTTAGAACGGTTTAAAAGTTCGTTTTGAAGAAGATTGACGTCACTTAACGAGTTCCATCGACGTCAGAGAACATGTTCAAATTTCTAATTTAAATTTCTTAGAGTTATTTAGAGGCGAAAGCCTTTTCTCTTGCTTTGTATTATGTTTGGATTATTTTAACTGACATGCAACGGAATATTCAACCACAGACTTTTCTGTATGTAATTACTCTACGACGGTAGGCTGGTATTATGTTTCAACCTATGGATGGTTAATGACCTTTGGTGCCAAACCTCTAATTACAAAGTCGATTGTTAAATGCGTCCTGCTGAAATGATCCAAGTATGTGATTTACGGAATGGCCTGTTCTTTTTTACCCTTTTAGCCTAGCCTATAAAATCGTGTTCAGGTTTCTGACATATAAGCAACGATACGTTGAAACCTACTGTTTGCTGGACGTCGGTCCTAATACTCCATGAGCGTGTTCCATCCTACTTACCATAGTTACTACGCATGACGTCGCGAATTCTGGCATTTTGCCGTCAAGACTGGAACGACTTTTCTATTTTCCAGCAGAATATCATGCCACGGGCGAATCCGACCAATCACGTTACAGAGATCCGTAGTTACTACGCTCCCGAGCGTGGTAAGCAAATAGTTACTATTATTTACTATTTCGAGAAGGTTGGAACGGTCAGCGTAGTAACTTTTGGTGAGGTTGGAACGGAAATAGTAACTAATAGTTACTATTTGTAGAAGGGTGGAACACGCTCTATATGACCAAGTCCGAAACAAGCCAGTGAACATTGTGAAGAACAAGAAACATCACCTAAACGACCCGATAAAAAATTATGTTATATTAAACTATTAGCAAGACTGGATGCTCCTAGAGCAAGACAGGGTACTACTACTCAAGATTGGCCCAGTCTGAGGCACATTAAATGATAGTACTCTTTACTATTACATATCACTAGATGCAACTTTTTCGTACAACTATCATACAACTGCGCAGGCTACAAATTTTTCATCGGGGAACCCTTAAAATTGGTTCACATCCTGTGTGAACCAGTCAACAACGTTTGTTGGAGTGACGTTTCTGGTTCTTGATACAGACGATTCTTCATCGGCTCTGAGTTACCCTAGGTTCACATTGAGGAGATATCGGCCATCGCCGAGATTTTCGTCGCCAAAATCGGCGATTTCTGTTGCTTCGTCAGGCGATTTTCAGTGTTGGAAGGTTCAACTTTAATTGGGCGACAGTACGATTTTATGCACGCAACAGCAACATGGACGACCCTTTTGATGATTCACTTGTAGAAAAATTAATTATTTTTATTATTTTAATTATTTTAAAGGATACCTGAACAATGAAACCATACTTGAATACATCATAGAGAATGCATTTACAGACTTGGCCACGGAGAGCATTCTTCTCCTGAGCGTGACGTTTTCAAAATAGGGATGTTCGTTTCTGGAGGTTTGCACATGCAGACTCCAAGACGAAAAGCGCAATTCATTCAAATCTTGTACAGCACTGGCCGGATCGTATTGGAATTTCGTCTAGATATACGTTTGGGCTTAACTGGTTAAAAAATATTCCAGAAGAAGGGTTGATTGGAGACATTTGATCATTTCTAAAATTGTTCGGTACTGAAATAAGGACAGATGCAAAATGGAGCAAAAATCATAGCTTGGAAACACTATTTCGTATTTGGATTGGGTTTTCTACAGGCAATGTTAGCGGAAGTCATACAGATAGGGATGATACTTGGTACTCTTCATTCAGGTGTCCTTTAATGGTTAGGCCTATTTTTAATTATTTTAATTATTTTTCGCGTTAATTTCTGTTGCCGACGAAAATTCAGTGTGAACATCCAGGCGATAAAAATCTTCTGTCGCTGCGATTGAAATATCTCGTTCATCGCCGCGATTTGCTCTGTGTGAACCTAGGGTTAGTCAGCAAGAGTATTTAAAAAAAAAGTTCACCATCATCAACAAATCAGCGCTACTTCCCTGCAGCAAACTCTGAGGTAACAAATTGACTCCTTACTAGTACCAACAGGGTTGGTAATTTCTGTGACATTTGGTATGTGAGAATCACTAGAATTGAGTAATTTGGCGAGACAAACAGAAAACGATTACCATCACCACACGTGGTAATCATAGCGGTACTGACAAGAAGTCAGTTTGTTGCCTCAGGATTTGCTTGCAGGGTCGTCGGTGCTTCAAATTTCTCACATGATCTCTTTTTCCACACATATGGTCAAGCCACCAGCTACCACCAGGAGTCTGGAAGATTTTTTTTTAAAGTATTTTAGACAATTTTGCTTGGTGGCGGCTATCCAACAAGAAGTGGTAGCAAGTAGTGACTTAGGCAGCGGTAACTTGTCCCACCCCCACCCCCCAAGAGACTTGTGTAATAGGCTACATCAAATTTGTAGGGTCTGATCGGAGTGTTTCGATTAGTCTAGACAGATTAGTCAGAGTGGTTCCAATGCAGTCGACAAAAGTTCCCGTTCTTGAAAAGCCTTACCACGCTGTTTAGTTCCTATTGGTCTCCCAAATGATCATCACCATCATCAACAGAATTATCATAGGATAACCCTTCAGCAGAAAACCTCCTTGAGGTTGAGAGTTTTGCACTACCGTTCAGCTTAAGAAGTGAAAGCTTCCCTTTTCTGTTCCTTGACCTATCATACTGTCTCTGTGTGACTGTTGCTAATAATGAAGCAGGGGAGGACAACCAGGTACTAATCCGTGCGCTGAATTGGCATAAGGCCAATTGCGAAAGTGCCTGACAATGAAGCCGGAAGTTGAACATAACCCTTTATTTGTAGCTTGTGTATATTTAATATAGCTTGCCATTACGTATTGTTTGAATGCCGGAGCTGCGTGAATATTTTGCGACAGTCATTGCGCTTTATATTTCTGAGTGGGTTTATTGCCCGTTAGAAACCAATCAAAAATCGCATTAACTCACCAGGTTTATGTGAGCCGGTGATGTTTGAATAGTTAAAACTGTAGACTAAGTTTGTATGGCACTTGCAGCCAGTTATAATCTTCGACAACTATTGCCGAAGTCATCCCAAAAGAAAAACAGATATCCAGTTACATCACTAAGTGCTAAGCTTCTTTGTCACCAATCTGACAAAATTTGATGAAAGTGAGACGACTTCTCAGATACCACGACCAGTTACCACGGTCGGACCGTAGTATCTGATTATCTGATACCACGATAACTGGCCAGATACCACACGATAACTGCAAAAACGCCTTTTGACCGTGGTATCAGATACCACAATAACTGCAAAAACGACTTTAGACCGTGGTATCAGATACCATGGTACCAGCAAAAACGCAACTAATGAGACGCAGGGGGATTTACAGAAACTAGACTAATCTACACTTGCAAGCGCTGGACTGGAATATGGCAAATTTCGCTGTGTAAAACAGATGGTATGCGATGGTTACAAGCATCCGCTGAATATTTACGGATCACGATCGCAGATTCTTGCTTATGCAGCGTTCACACGTACAGGAAAACTTGAACAGATCTGATCTTGGTCAGAAGGTTAGGTTTACACGCAGAGGGAAAAAAAGTAAATTCGTCAAACCAGAAAATCTTACAAAAAGAAATAGAAAAACGTGATTTTCGTGTTTTTTTTTTTTTATTGATCAGCTAATTATCCGACAAGGATGATGTGCGAGGGATAAATATAAATATTTCTATTTCTTTCGTAATGAATGTTCAGCTTGGCTCCAAGCCTTATATCTTAAAAAAATAAATTCACTATCGAATAAAAAAAGTTTTGAGAGCATTTATGACATCAGAACTGATGACTGCTACTCTCAAAAGCTAGCTAGGCTTTTTTTTGTTTTGTTTACCATTGCCGCCGACAAAATTCCTTTCAAGTAGACCGGAATTCCTTTCATCAAGAAAGGATTCTTATCCCGCTAGACTTTTTGTCTAGTCATCTTCACGAATGGAATCCTTTCCAGTCGACCCCAATTCCTTTGTACCCGACGTTATTTCTTGTCCGTGTAAGCGTTACATCGGCACAGAGGCTGAGAGACGGAGGTTCTTATCATTTATCCGCTCTTGCTAGTAGTGCGTCACAAACTCTAGTACTCGTGGATTTTCATTTATTTACGTTATACTCATTCTGAATTTTTACAGCTGTCCAGTCGGAGAGGAAACCGAATGCTACAAGCAACAGCAACAACAACAATAGTCTGTCGAAAGATTTAAAACAGAATAGATCCAATCCGAACTTTGATATAAACTACTTCGTCTCCACTCTCAATGCAAGCGGCACAAGTCTCATTCTCCGCAACGAGTCAGCAAGAGATGGCGCTTCGAGCACCAGTCCTAGCTCACCACAAGGTAAAATTTACTAAGAAATATGCTTGCTTTTTTTGGGCAGTAAATTTTGGGCAATAATTGAGTAAACACGCACCGTCAATCATGGCAAGCTGACTTAAACACGTAGCGTCCTGCTTGAAGCCAAGTGCTCACACAGTTCGGTAAGATTCCGCAAGCGAAAACGCGTATGCGAAACATGAAACCCGAGAAGTTTTTCAGACAAAACGAAATTTGGACGGGGAATTTAGCCTCAGATTTGAAAGGTCCACTGCTTAGCCTACAGTCAGGTGATGCTCATCGACTGCCGAATGTTTTCAAATTCTCTGTTCATTAAAAGTGTCTATTTTGTATTGTTTATATAAAAAACAGGAGATGTATGTAAGTTTGAACAGTTTTGAGGAGTATAAGAAAAAAATACAATTAAGGAACTGCTTTGACTGACCAGTCTTTTACTATTATTGCAGCAAGTGGACGAAATATTGCTGTTCATCTGTAAAAATAACCACACCTCCTATAGATAGGCTAGTAAACATTTAAGTTTGCCTAGCTTGCATTCAGCAGACTCTTAATAATAATATAAATAATAATACAAAGCAAGAGAAAAGGCTTTCGCCTCCAAATAACTCAAAGAAATTTTGAGTAGTCGAACAATGCACTTAAAACTATTGATCGATTCGTCATTAACCGCATCTTCGGTAAGGCTGTTCCATGGATCAACAATTCTGTTGCCAAAACCCCACTTTAAAAGGTCCTTGTGGAATCTTGACTTTGTAAGCTTGTACGCGTGCCCCCGATGATGACGGTTAATGCTGAATCTTACTAAATCAGTCACTTCAAAATTGTCATAACTTCCATTGATTAATTTGAATGCAACCATGCAACCAAGGTCTGTCTCTAAAAAACATGTTTTTGCAGCTCACATTAAATAGGTGGTATAAACATTTCAAACTCCAGACACAGCTTATTAATTTTTCAATTCTCAGAGTAAAATTTTGCATGCGTTTAAAACTCGTCCTGGAAAAGGTAGAATTTTTCCTACTCAGATCGGAACGAAATTATCGGACGGAATGCACATGCTATGCGTCAAAATTCCGGAGCGGAGAAGGAAATTCGCACCGGACTGCGAAATTCGGACTGTTTATGCACCCTACTTTAAATAAGTTGGCAACCGCCTCTGGTTGCTGGGCTGTATCATCAAAAGAAGAAATAGCTGAACACATCCTCTTCAGATATCCATCGAACGTCATGGAAAGTAAAAAAAAAACTCCCAGCGCCTCTACCAAACTTAAGACTCCATCTAACGCAACAGATCGTCGACGCTCCCACCCTCAAATACAGAAAGAAGTGGTGTGATACAAACAGATGATGAATCGTGCTATCGCACCACGTCCAGTAATGATCAGATGAGATGAAGTAAAGAATGGTGGAAAGGGATTGGCTCCAAGCCAGACCAAAGCCAACTGAAGTTGAAGGAAGAGAGGGCGCCTCGCTCCTCTCGATAACTTTTTGAAATTATTTTCGTTAATTCTTATGCTAAACACCGGTTGGGCCATTCAAAATGCTGGGGCACCCTAATCCAGAAAAATGTGGATGCATGTAGCGAAATCCAGAAAATAGCCAGAAAGGGTGGTCCAACATTTGGCATTCTACCCGCCGTTCGACATTGCTATTTCTAACTGTGGATATACCCATTCGACATAGCTCATCCAAGATCAGGCATTTTTTATAGACTGCCTTGGGCAGAAGGATCTGCTGCTTCTTGTTGCATTCTTTTTGACAAATTATACTTATTTGTCACACCCCTAGGGGAAATACACTGTATGGTAAATAAATTAAAGTAATCTACAACTACAAAACACGCAACGTTGGCTATATAATCATATGAATAATGAAGGTCATTAAAAAGCACGGCATCTAGTTTGTTTTCTGCTTTTTACTAATCCTTTGACTTGATTGCTTTATGTACTGTATGTTCAGCTTTTTTGGCATACACTCCTTTGTTAGGTCGCGGCTTAACTGAAGAAAAGCAGCTGATTTATATGGACATTTCTGTTAATGTGTTATAACATAACTTCTTAACTTTCATCGTGATAGGCAACCCTTAAAAGGTTTTAGGTAGCGAAGCTGCGCAAATATTACGTGGACGATGACTCCACTATTTTAGGGCTGTCAACCTTTGATTGTCTTAAATGTTTTTCGTGCCAAAACAAATTAAAAGTATTGAACTAGCTCGTTTTCCAAGTTAGTGCTTTCAGCACCGGGTTTATCAGAGAAGTTAGTACACTGTAAAAAAAAAGTCTTGCAGTATTTGCTACGCTGGCATTAGTCTTGTCTCTGCTGAGATAATCTTATCTCTAATTAGTATTAATCTTATCCCAGTAGAGATAAGATTAATCCCAGTAGTAAATACTGCAGTTAACTTTAATCCTTACTTGGAGAAACTTTTTACAGTGTACGTACAGAGAAGTTAGTACATCTAGAAAACAGAGGCCTACACAGTGACAAACACAGCACGAGTTACAAGTCTCAGCTCGATCCAGGCCCGTATTCAGGAATTTATTTCGGGGGGGGGGTGCCTTTCCGGGGGGGTGCCTGCTGGTCGGACAAAAAAGTACAAAAAACACGTAGATCAGAGGGAAAAGCCTATAAAAAAGGTTGTTTTTGTGTGTTTCGGGGGGGGGGGGGGGGAGGGGGGGTTCAACCCCCTAACCCCCCCCCCCCTGGATACGGTCTTGGCTGGGTCTTTATCAAATTTGATGACGAAAATGACAAAAAGAGGATAAAAGCACTAAAAACAAACGCGGTTTAAATTCTGTTTTTTGTTGCAATTAGTCAAATGAACCCGAAATTCTGGCCTAGAATCCCAGTTTCTTCCAGGATTCTAGGTTAGCTTTTGTTTGAAGTAGGTCCTTCACTGTAAATCGTGAGTTTGTCCTAACCGTGCCAGTTCAGACCTCGGCCTACTCTCATTGGGCGAAATCGCCAAAATGCCGTTACAACTACGGCCTACAACTGACCGTCGAGATGGTACTGTAGCATTATTGCCAACAGATTTTCGGTATTTTCTTAGTGTCCAAGATAATCATTCGGGCAGGTTACTCCAAACTGTTTGCAGATCGTCGCCTTTACAGCCTCCCGCAGATCTGCAGCGTCAGTTATGAACTAGTCTCCCACAGATGTTACAGACTCGATGAGACAGTAGCCTACACAGCCTCTCTTCACGAGCGATTTTTTTGCTCCGATAGTATAAGATAAGATATATTTACACTAAGAGCCAAAGGCCATGGCAAATACATGAAAAATAAACACAAACAAACAAAAATAATACCTTCTATAAGCACCTATCCCTATGGGCTAGGGCTACCCTGAGGAACCTCGCCAACTGTTTAATACTCATAAAATTACTATTTCGTATGATCCTGCACATCCATTCTTCATCCACACCTCTTTCGTTTACTCCAAAAATTTCTAACCTAAGTTCATTCAAATAGTATCTATGTGCATGCAGCTGGACCCGCTCGTCAGCTCCCTTCTATGAGGATGGCCCTCCCCGGGGACGTGTGCCCGTTGCTCGATTCTGTGTTTTTGTGTCATGTTCCTATATGGTCCGTGCCTGAAATATAAGTTATTAGAGAGAAGCGTCACCTCAACCTCCTTTTTCTGTTCGTAAATAGTGAATGATTATCGTTATTAACACCTATAAAGGCAATTGAGACATTCTTTTGGCGATGATTAGCAAATTTGTTTGGATGCACTAGATAGAGCAACTCCGGACTCCATATAGGCACTGATGGGTCAGACAGTTTTCGCGCACCATATTTTCACTGTTTGTATGGCACTTGCTCTTCGGCCATATACCGATCGCGATTCCGTCGGTCTGTCGGTCCCACGTTTGCGAATTAGGATACTTCCAGATGGGCTAGGACGATGAAACTTGGCAGGCCTATCAAGGACCCGACCAGATTAACTTGGTAATAGTCACTTGTCCGATCCGACTATTGTGGGGGGAGGGGGAGAAGGCGGAACTCGGAATTTGTATAACTTTCTAACGGGTGATCGGATCTTGATGAAACTTCATATTCGGAAAGATCTAGTGTCTCAGATGTCGCATTTCAAGTCCGGACCGGATCCGATGAATGTGTTTGGGGGGGTGGGGCTGGAAATCTTGTACTTGTACGAAGAAGTTGCATGTATTGATATGTAATACGGTAGTGTAGAATACTATCATTTAATGTGCCTCAGACTGACCAATCTTAAGCACTATAATCCAGTGGCATCGTATCTTGCTGTACTAGCATACAGTCTTGCTAATAGTAGCACGCAGTGGTAACAATTACTACTGTGTGCTGTTACAACTGACAACTCCATGTAACTAATTCTCGAAAATTTTTCATCGAAACCCAGAAGTGCAAAAACAAATTATTTCGACCAAACTATACATTTTATGATCGCCAAGAGCTCGTGATCATTCGGTTTTGCTTACAAATGATTACAGTAAACCTACGAATTGACAAATTCCCACTTTCGTCCTCTGACACAAGTTCCAAGTGTCGTATGAGCTTCTAGCTCTTGTTGAAACTTTCTGTTGAAATCTTGAGTGTCCGCAGAAAAGGCCGAATTATTCTTCAATGCAGCTAGAGAGATTTCAGTAAGATCCATATTTACGAGACTGAAGCTAGTTTTAGTAGTTTTAAGTAGTTTTCAGAGATGAGTGGGTTGAAATGTGAGTATAAATGAAAGTGGGTTGTTTCTCAATAGAACTTTTTTTCAGATTTTTCGATGTCATCTAACGAGCCATCTCAAGCTTCGAGGGCCTTTGACTACCGTCCAGAAAGCGGTGGAAAGGAACTGAGATCTCGAGGTAAATTTACACGATTTTTTTTTATCTCAAGGGGGATCGAATGCCTCCCCCCTCATTTTGAAACATTTTCCCTAAATCTTCCCAATTCAAAGTTCAAAGTTGATTATCGCCTACCCGTCAAATAGGACATGGAAGTTTAATATTAGTTACACAGATTTTGAACGCAAAATTATTTCGGAGTTTGAACTGGAGAAGAAACAGTTCGAATATTTCAAACCCATTCATAATAAAAGTAAAGTGACCTTTTCTTAAAGAAGAAGAGCAAACGAGTGTACCATAGTAAAAGTAAAGCGACATTTTTTCAACCGAAGAAGAACAAAAGAGTGTACCAGTAATATTTATTTATTATGGCCTGTTCGCGAATGTCCTCATTTTGCGAATTTCCGAATTACGCAACCGGATTTGGATCCAGGAAAGGCGGACCTAAAAAGTGTAGACTAATGTGGACTGATGGTCCATTTACACACTACGTAAAATCCGAGCGTATTTTGAATTCCGAGCGTATTTTGAAATCCGAGCGTATTTTACGCACGTTTTCAGTTTGAAAAGATTTCTAGCAATACGGACGTATTTGGATACAAAACGGACAGATTTCTCAAATACGTCCGTATTGCTAGAAATGTTTTCAAGCTCAAAACGTGCGTAAAATACGCTCGGATTTCAAAATACGCTCGGATTTTACGCAGTGTGTAAACCCACCATGAGGTAAAGAAAATATTTTATTAGATGCACGTTACTTTACAGGATTAATTGTAGTTCACCCCCCTCGGGAACCATGTTCAGAGTAGCGTCGCATAAGATCCCGTTTATATCAATCAATCAATCAATAATTTTATTAGCCCATATATATAGAATTGGCAGGAAAGGTGCCCATACGGAGTATATGATAAACAATAAAGGAAAGAAAAAGAAAAGATCCGACTAAACTAAATGACTATACAAACGCACTATAATACGGATGTCACCGGTCTAGAGAGAGTCAAACTCGGCACGGCGTTGGGCCATAGCCACACAGGGATCGGTAACGCCGTAAAGTCACGTAACTTTGTGGTTACGGGCCCATGGGGGAAGGCCGAGTAGGTACTTAGCATACTATGTACCTACTCGTACCTACTTTAAGTAACTATCAAGGGCCTTTTTAAATTGCCGTTATTTTGATTTAAGTCGTTCTCAGGTTGGCCCACATTCCGTTATGTTTATTTATTCATATATATTTTATCTATTTGTTTAGTTTAGTTCATTTTTGGAGACAGGATTTTGGAGTGTATAGTTTTTTTTTCGTTGGGTGTTTGACCAGGAACCGAGTAAGTGCATAATTTTTTTCTTTTTTTTTCTTTTTTCTTCCTTCTTTCTTTCTTTATTATAGTGTTATGTAAGTTAATCTGTCAAAGGGGGCTTGTTAAACCTCTTAACAAGTGTAAACTTCTTTCCTAGTATTTTTTCCAGTAAACCCCATATGTAACCTAATCTAAAAAAGGGCACTGTATGAGCGTTGCTGGGATGCAGGCCAGTTCATTACTTTTTGGGATCCCAAAACGAAAGTGGAGGGATACCTATGACATAGCAAAAGTTGTCCGTCGTCCGTCTGTCCGTCTGTGCGCGCTATAACTCTCGAAGGGAATGACATATTTTGATCAAACTTGGTGTGATGACTCTTTGGGTCAAGAATAAGGTCGAGTTCGTAGATGGGCTCTGTGGCCCTACATTTAGGGGTGGGGGAGGGGGTTTAAATTAAGGGGCAAATGAAATATTTTTAAACAGATGATGTGATAGTCGATTATGGGGTAAGAAGACATGCTGAACACGATGGTGAAAACCATTTTGTCATCGGACAAGCAGTTTGCTCGGAATCCGACCAAAACCGGAAAGTTTGTTGAACGTAAAAGTTTTATGTGGAGCTGATTAGATGTGCGATATAGGGGTGAGAAAACATGCTGAACACGACGGTCAAAACGGTTTTTTCGCCGAACAACTAGTTAGCCGGGAACCGGCCCAAACCAGAAAGTCTTTTAAATGTCAGTTGTATTTGAAGTTGATTAGATGTTCGATTTAGGGGTAAGAAGACATGCTGAACACGATAGTGGAAACCATTTTTGTTCGCCCGGAATTCGGCGAAACCGGAAAGTTTGTTAAAATCAAAAGTTTTATGTGAAATTGATTAGATGACAGATTTAGGGGTAAGAAGACACGCTGAATCTGTATATGACAATCTTTTTTTTACCGAGACATACAGTTCGTTCGGAATCCGGTTGAAACCGGATTTTTTTTTATAAGAAGTTTTACTTGAAGTTGATTAGATGTTCTTTGTACGGATAAGGAGATACGCTGAATTCGCTTCTGAACTTTTTTTTTTTTCTGGACAAGTATGGTAGTTCGTTCGCAATTGTCTGGATCAAGTATTAGTTTTTTGGGATCCCATCAAAAACCTTTCGTCTTGTTTCCAGAAGGGAGCTTCAAAGAAGAATGTGACGACGTTGATGGAGAATCCCACGATTCAGAATCTGAAGGCAGCGTCTCATTGACACAAGACGATTACCTGACCCAAGCTTTTATCAGCATATCTAAAGTAAGTCATCTTTTGGAAACGTCTTAGAAGATAAATATTTCTTGAGCCCAAGCTGACTTTGAAAGATATATTCAAATAATGTATACAACGGATACGTCAGCTACGATGCTTCATCAGCGACATTTCGATTACTGATTTTCGTTCTTCCCCGACGTCGACCCTTACGATTGTCAGCCTGACGAGGACCCTTGCCAAGAAGGACCGAAATAACGCTGATGATATTTTTATGATTCAGGCATCAACTTGTAACCACTTCGTCCTCACGGATTCAGTTTTATTATATTTTGGGTACATAGAACGCTGTGCTATAAAACGAGTTGGAGATAGGGATGCTGGAAAAGGGCACGATGAATCGGTAAATACTTTTTGTCGGGGCTTCGGGTGGATTGTCCCATCTAAATCCTTTAAATACCGGAACTTTACGAATGAACCTGATTGTCTCATAGTCTTTTTAGTGTAAAGTACTAGCCTATCTATTACGTCTAATTGAGTGGTCTGTTATTAGATTATATGTTTAAGAGAAAACCCGTTCTCTGTATCAGAGAGTCCAGCAAATTATCACCCTTCGGGATCCCATCGAAACCTTTGGTCTTGTTAGTTTCTTCGTTTCGTGCGGTAGCTAGCATAAAGTGTATTTAAGTACATTGTTGGCATATTTTTGTACATGGCCCTTGTGCTTATAAACTACAATCATTACTTTTTTTTATGATGGTTGGGGTCCACATAAGTTGCCGGCCATCGGTTACCCTCGCTTGCGCATTGGGTATTTTTTGTGGGTTTCGGGTTGATCTTGCCGAGTGTCGTTGGGTTTGTGAGGCGGGTTCCCGTCTAATGGTGAGTCATGGAATTATTTATATTTAGTTATCTAATTAGTTGTATGTCAAAAGGTTTGTTCTATATTGTACCTGGTTTTTGTCATTGTCAATAGACCTCGTGTCCCCGTCTTGACCCTCTATTTACTGTCATTTTATACAGAAGTATAATTAAAACCTTGAACCTATTACTATATACTATTTATTTTTAAATGCTTTACGTCACTTCATTATTGTTCTTTTCCAAGGGTTTTGGTGGAAGTCCCAGAAGTTCCAGCGAGGCGCCGAGCATGTCAGTCCCCCTCCTACCCGAGTCAGCAGTCGCCTTTCCCCTAAGTGCCTCGGGGTTGATGCCTGTGTACCCTGGCATTCAGCATATTTGTGAAAGTGCCTCCAGGTTACTGTTCCTAACTGTACATTGGATCCGATCTCTGCCAGTTTTCAATACACTAACGTAAGTACCGTTGCATTATTTTTTCTCCGGGCTAGGGTCAACTGAAGAGGGATATCACGATGATCTAGTAAAAGTTTAACTGAAAAGGCAGCTTATTTTTACGTCTGGTGTTGGAATACAGTGGATTATTTTTGCTCATCCGAGGGATTTTTGTATTTTTTCACCCGGGGCTCTAATAATAACGTTCAGAATGTGCGCTGCTTGCGCGACAAGCCAAAATTCATCCAGACGCGAAGAAAGCCTGCATTTCCAGTGTTACCAAAGCCAAGCTCGGAAAAGTGACGGATGAAGTAGGAAAGTGATGATAAGATACGTCTTTTTGTTTATTTTTTCGCAATGGCTTGCCTTTGGAGTTAGCTGAATACTCGTGATGACTATCTCTCCTTGCCGATGCAAAATCTCCGGTATCTCCCGGTAGCTAGCGGAAGAAAGGCAGAAGTTGTGTCACAGCTGCTGCCACAGATCGCGGTGATTGATTGACCTAGGATTTGAATGGTTGAGTTTGAGTCGTACGGACACGCTTACTCCTTCTTCCTGAGGATCGCTGGCGTTTTTGGACTTAGTCACATAGGGTATACTTCAAGAATACTCTATGGGCGTGTTCCACCCTACTTACCGTAGTTACTATGCATGGCGTCACGAATTCTGGCTTTTTGCCGTCAAGGCTGGAACGATTTTTCTATTTTCCAGTAGGATTTCACGCCAGGTATGAATCCGACCAATCATGTTACACAGATGCGTAGTTAATACGCTTACTACGCTCCCGAGCATGGTAAGCAAATAGTAACTATTAGTTACTATTCCGACAAGGTTGGAACGGTCAGCGTAGTAACTTCTCGTGAGGATGGAACGGAAATAGTAACTAATAGTAACTATTGTTAGAAGGGTGGAACACGCTCTATATGACTAAGTCCAAAACATGCCAGTGATTCTCAGGAAGAAGGAGTAAACGTTTAGATTAGATCAGATTAGATTTATTGTATAATTCAGGTACAAAATTTCGTAGTTGTCCAACCAAATTGTTTGACCTTTGTCAAGTAATATATACAACAATTGTTAAAATCAAATTCGTAATCAAAATAAAAGGCAAACCATTGAAGTCAACAACCGAAATAAAATTCATAACTAAATAACTAAGACAAAATAACATTATTGTAAAAATCAACAAATTTCGGAATGAAGCTATTACAATATCTTTCCCGGTTACATGCGATCGGCATGAGCTTCGGGACTTTGGTGGATACTTGCCTTGGTGGCCTTGGGCGTTCAACCTCAAAATCCGGGGGTAAAAGGGATCGGAGAGTTGGGTGTTCAAGGAGTTTTAGTCCAAAGTTTTGACACAAATTTTGAGTCGTTACGTCCAAAATTTTGACACAAATTTTGAGTCGTTAATTTTTTGACAAAATTTTGAGTCGTTACGTGTCCGTAACGACTCAAACCTAACGACTCAAATCCCAAGTCAGCGCATCTGTGACACCGTTTCGTCCGCAGTTACCCGGAGATTCTGCATCGGAGGGGAGTCGTCAAGAGTATAGAGGGACAAGCACATAGAGGTACGACAAACCCGAAAGAATAAATTAATATCTGTGGATGGCAGAAACACGAAGCAACGCTTATTTATTGGGTTTCAAGCCTATTTGTGTAAATATGTGAAGCGTAAGTAGACTCAGGCCTGTTCGGTTAAACTTTAGGAATCCCTTATTCACTTAACAGGCTTAAAAACACGATGAAAATGCGGTATTCCCTTGCTCCGCTTTTCCTAAATAACTATTTTTATTTATGTGAAAGAAGTTTCTGTCCCCCCGACCGTCCGTCTGTCTGTCTGTTAGCCCGGTATCCCTTGAAGGGTCTTAGAGATTTGTTGGAACTTGGTATGTCGGTTAAAAGGGAAAAAAGGCCCAGATAGGCCCCATATCAACAATTTCTTTTTAAGCTGACATAACAGGGGTTGAAAGGTAAGGAGACATGTTGAATCCCTATATGACAATTATTTTCTTCCGTACAACTAGTTCGTCCGGAATTCGGCCGAAACGGGAAATTGAGTTACAAGCCATAGCAACTACCACACAAAAATAACTTACAATAAAAACAAAACAACAAGAAGAAAAATGAAAATCCTAGATATAACGTAATAACACTTGCATTAGATCCTCCCGATGCTTCGCTGCCAACCGGACGAAGACTGCCAAATTTCTCATTACTGTGAAACACTTATCTCCAATCAGATCTACTAACCCTTCCTCCCCTAAAGCACTCCTCCCAAACATTTCCTCCCTTAATCACCCCAACTCACCACATTCGCACATAAAATGTAACAGACTCTCATCATAGGGCAAAAGTATGGACCATCACGTACCCTGTTTTTCCCCAGGTATTTCCTTTTTTCCCCAAGTGGCAGTGCGTTCCCCCTTAAACAAACTAGTGCCTCAAAACTTTTCGCATCCAAACCCGCCGTACAACTAGTTCGTCCGGAATTCGGCCAAAGCGGGAAATTGAGTTAAAAGTAAAAGTTTATTCCGAAGTCGATTAGAGCTTCGCGAATAAAGAAAAAAAAAATACACGCCGTATCTGAACTTTATTTCCTTGCCTGACAAGTATTTTGCCCAGAATCTGGCAGAAAGATGAAATTTCAGAGCTTGAATCCGTTTCTGAGCTTCATTTCCTTACTGGATAAGTAGTTTACCTGTAATACGGCCATTCCGGAAATTCGTCCTAAGCTGGTGTCTTCACTTTGTTATCCTGCCGGACCGATGTTCGACCGGAATCCGGCAAAAGGGTTCGGTAGTACGCTCCTCAAATTTCGTGTTTGGTGGATACTACGATTGGAGTCCATATTTGTTGTTTTCCCTGTACGAGTAATCTATCTATCAGCTTTGCTTTCTTACTGGACAATTGGTATGACCGGAATCAGATGATAACTTTTAATTCCAGTGTCACAGTCTTGAATCAGAATGTTCTTTGAGTCATCAAATATCATATATATTCCGGTCGTAATCTGGAATGCACGGTAGATTGAAGACATAACGTAACGGATCTGGTTAAGGGGTTGATGAGGTATAAATAACATATTTATATAATCAGGCTAAGACTAAAGTACACAAAACCCGATTGTCTGAATGAAGAACTCTAATAAATATTCTCCTTTGGGGTCCCATCGAAACCTTTGGCCTTGTTCAGCTAATATGGAGGTACACGTACTAATAACAACGCAAAATAACAAGACACGGCAGTAATGAGCGCGAGCCTTTTATTGCAAACGTTGTGTGGAACATATGAAATGCTCATGTCATCCCGCAGCGAGCCGCAAAGGCTTGGACGGTATTGTAATTGAATTTTCTTGCGTGCGAGGTTGCAGTAGTGAAATTACCCGCAAACAAACCGCAGGCGAATGTGCAAAAAAGTTATGGTGAGCATGAATCAGTTACGCGGTTAACTCGGTTTGGTAGAAAAAGTTTTGTTTTGCCTTAACGGGGTCGTACCGTAAATACGGCTAGCCAAAGCAATTAAGTTCGAAGTTAATGCATAGATATTTGTTTGTAAATGAAATGGGTCTAGGTGGAACAGAAACCTGGCAAGGCAAATATATAGAAAATTATAAAAATCTTATTAAAAACTGCAGTTTGGACCTCAAGTAATTAAGGATTTTCCCTAGACATGCGAGTTAAAGGTAAACGAGTGACGGCGGCTCGCTGGCCGTTCGCCTCTATACATGCTCTTCCTAATTTTTTTTATTTTTATTATCACTGTATGGGGGGGGGGGGGGGGGTACAAGGGGGGGGGGGGGGCGGGGTTTTGATAACGGAGGGGTTTCGCTGGCGGCCGGGGAGTTGGCGCGGAAGCTATGTCCGGGGCAGTTATGTCGTTATATATGGGGGTTTCTTGGGCAGTTATGTGGGGGTTTCGCTGGGTTCTAGCCGAAACACAGTGAAATATTGAGCGTAATCTAGTACAGTTGTGACTAAAGCGAAAATGGAAGGTGGCAATGAGCCTAGGCTTGTTCTCATTCGAATAATTAAAAATTGGCATTCGAAGACCGGTTTCACTCTTGCTAATGACCAGGGGTAGAAGGTAGGCAAAGGGATTACGGCGTTGTAGGCTTCGGCAATGCTCTCCCGAGTTTTCAAGTGCGGTTCGTGACAGTAAGGGCAGTGGGACCACCTGATCATCACAAGCATGCCACATAGTGAGTGTTATGCTACTATAAATAAAGTGGGTATATTCCTCAAGCTGTCAATGATTCATAGAGATTATTTTTTTTAGTTTTAGTGGTAGTTAGAATAAGTTTGTTACTGTGTCTCCTTTTGTTTGTATTGCCATGGCCCTTGGGCTTTTAAGGTAATAAATATCATATCATATCATATTGAGGTAGAATGTTTTTTGAGTTGTTTTTTCAATTGTTTTTTTGAGAATATTTTTCTCTTAATTTTAGGACTGAAACCCAGGTTGCCCTAGTCCGGAACTCGTGGGCCGAGCTATTCGTGCTGGGGATGGCTCAACGGCAGAAAGAGATGTCTCTGTTCGGCATTCTTATGGCTTTGCTGGGGCATCTTCAGGCGACTAATAGTGGAGTACCCCCTGCTCGTATTAGAGAGGTATGTGATTTAAACGAAAGGTTAGGGTTGTTACGGTGGCTCAACTGGTGGGTGTGGTCACGCTTGGCCTGGGTTAGATTGTCTTGGCCGACGGTCCAAATCAAAATCTGACAGAGGCTGGTATACAATCTGTTAATACTGAGTTGGTAAATCTTTAAAATATTCAAGCCAAGTGTGCTGTCTCGTTTGGTTGAACTGGAAAAAAAATCTGCAAGTATGACTCATAACTTTGAAGTTTTGAAGGACCCGTCTTACCTGTACTGATGACCCACTCTAAATGCCTAAGCGTTCCGTTAATCATCATTTCCGACCTTTGCTCCCGATATACTAAAGCCGATCCGTGATCGCTCCGTCAGTTTTTGTACCGGAACTCGGGAGACACGAATTTCATACGGTTTTCTCATATTTCAGTTTTAGTTCATTCTATTCAGTTTATTTATTCAGTCTTGTTTATTCAGTTATTTATTATTTATTATTATTATTATTATTATATTGTATTATTATTTATTAATTATTCATTTATTTGTTCATTCTGTCTCGATTTCATACGGACAACTCACTTATTTTCACCCTTCCCTTTTTACACTAGTTTTTCCTGCTCCTGACTATTGTAAACGAGAAGCTCCACCTCCAGAAAAATCGGCTGTCAATTTTTCCTGAACTTGGTTTTCTCAGATGATTAGCTTTTTGGCCTTAATCTGTTTCTGAATTTTAATAGTAAAAATATTCAAGGAGTCTGGCGAAGACTGGATCTGGCGTAGACAAGACCCAATTGTCTGGATCAAATATTTAATTTTTGGGATCCCATCGAAACCTTTGGTCTTGTTTACAACCGAGTTACACCGAGTCGTCCAGCTCGGCTGAACAGTCATAAGGCGTTTTCTCGACATTCCCCGAGGACTCCTGAATGACGAAATTGCAGTTCACTTTATTTTTGGTTTTGTTTATTCTGATTATTTTTAAAATTAATTAAAAAGAACACCAGCAAACATTGATTCCCCGCGGACTCCTCGGGGAATCAAGGGAACGGGAGAATAGAGGGAATCACTCCACGCGGACTCCGCGTACGGAAAACAGCGAGAACACGGGGAATTCTTCCAAAATGCATTTCTTTGAAGAAAAAAAATGTGCAGTTGACGAAATTGCAGTTCACTTTATTTTTGGTTTTGTTTATTCTGATTATTTTTAAAATTAATTAAAAAGAACACCAGCAAACATTGATTCCCCTACGAATATGAAAGGAGTCCTTTTTGATGATAGTGGTGATAATCGGAGCATTCCCAGTCCGTGGGGACTCGCGAGAATACGGGGAGTGGGTCCCTGGGACAAACAAAAACAAAGGGACTCTTCAAAAGGAGTCCTCGGGGAATGTCGAGAATACGCCTATTCACAACATTTTTTTTTTCACATGACCTCGAATGTTGCCGCGAAAATGTTGAAATGAAAGGTACATGCTGTGTGCTCAACATTCCTGTGTCCAAACATACTCAAATTCTGTGCCTCTTCCTTGTTTCGAAGCTGATATTCTAAGGGATATTCTATTCGAGCTAAGGTTAGAATGAGGTAATCTTGTTTAAAAAGAAAAATACATTTAACTAGAAATACTGAAGCAATATTTATTTATCCAATATGTAAAACATTCAATTAGCATCAATCTAGTTAGTATGTTTGTCATATTAATTGGTTCCTTTTTAAGCCAGATAGATTATTCTGAAGGAAAGACTTCTCTGGAAATTTGAAATCTCCTGTACTCAGGTTTTGATTCTTGTATAGCTTATGTATTTTTTAGGCTGCCGGCGAAATTGTAAGGATCTATGATGTTGTTGCCAGTTGTCTTCATTTGGAGCTGGACGACCGTGACTATGCGTACCTGAAACTGCTTTTGATGCTAAGCCCTGGTAAGAATTGGATGTTTCTTTGTCACTATAGCCTTTGTGTTGTGGGGTCAAGAGGTCACCATTTTATTTTTGGTGCTGTCTTGAGCATCCTAAACCGCTCATTACAAAACAAAGCTAAGCTTGCGCTTGTCTCTGAAAAGCCCATCTCTTAAGCCTAACAGATGGGGCACCAGATATGTAGGTGTATGTAGGTTAAAGAATTTTGTTGTTGTTTTATATTACTGTCGATATAAAACACCATTTTAATTTAGTATCTGTATCATCGTCGTAGGACGAGGACAGTAAAAACTTTAGATAGAATAAACAAAACAAGCAGTTTTGCCTCGTTAAAAGCTTTCATGGACTCTGGAACAAAACTTTTGGCATATTTCACATGCTTTGTAGATAGAGGATAGAGTTTGGGTACCCTAGCACCTGACATTTGTTCTTTTGGTAGGGGGAGGGAGGGTTTAGGTTGAGAGGTCAAGATACTTTGGCTGACCCGAAGTCGGTTCATTCGTGCAGTGTTTTAGGGTTGAAATGTCTTAAAAGGTAGGACTTTGGAAGTTTTGATCCACTTTGAATGATAAAAAAGTGCCAGGTTTTTTGTTTTTCCTGATAATGAAAGATGCAAGACAAGTGCTGTGTATTCCATGATGCTACATGTCACACTGCGCATCTGTATTATTTCACAGATTCATTGCAGAATAAAAAAAAAGATGTAACTACGATGCTTGGTTCGTAAAACACTACATTAGTACTAGATACAGCTACTTCTGGAATACGCTTTGAGAGTGTCGATTCTCTATACACTGCTCTTCCAGTACTTCCTGGCCGAAGATTGAAAATTAAGTGTCTTTCTTTGTGTTTATGTATTTTATTTATTTTTCTTTCATTTACTCCGCTTTCAGAATGGTGGGTTGTAAATACATTACTTACTTACTTACTTACTTACACCAAATTGTATCCATCTATCCGCCTAATTGGTTTTGAATGCACGACTTTTGAAATGCGTTGCCTCGTATGTTTAACTCGAAAAAACAGTAACTTACTTGTAAATTACCGACCCCCACTAATAAACGAATCACGGTAAAACGGAAGGCTATGTATTTTCTCTCGGTAATTAGTAAACTTGAATGTGAATTAACCATAGTTTTTTTTATATTAGACGACGTGAACCTTAACACCAAGTCGCAACTAGACGCGATCCAGAATCGCACCCTGAAGGAACTACGAGAGCATTCCAAGTCTGTGTGTCCTGCGAACACGGAACGAGTCGGACAGATGTTGCTGATCCTATCACGACTGCGTTGCCTCAAGTCTGCTGTGGTTGAAGAGATTTTTTTTTCTGGGCTAACCGGCAGTGTGCATATACACAATGTCATACCGATTGTTCTAAAGATGGATACGACGGAGACTATGGTAGCCGCCGGTAAGTTGAAGTTTCCAACCCCTAACTGAAGATGTCGCACTGATGTATTTTTTTTGTCGTTAATACCAGCAAAAGCACAAGTCTCTAGAACTTCGTCAAAAATATGATATAGAACTTGTCATTTCCAAGATTTTCGTCAAGTCCTTTCTCAAAACATTGACCGATGGGACGGTGTTTGATTTATGTCCCTTAAAGGACCCCTTGTACCATTTACTCTCCAGCTTACAGTTTTTTAAAGTAATTGAGTACTTTAAAACTAGGCTGTGCTTTCAACAAATAACCCACGGTTTTTAGCTGTTTTAAGCCTTTTTCTAGACCCATTGACTTGTAAAACCGGTTTTTCTGGTGGAAAACTTCTCGCAGACAACCGTCGATAGCGTGATACACATCGAAGGTAGCAAAACACGCCAAGTGAGAAAATAAGCATGGTTTTGTTAGAGGGGTTAGAATGTGCGGTAGAAAATTGGGTTCTCGGGGTTTAGAAATATAAGGAGTGATTATGGAACTAGGTTGCGTTGGTATTATAGGTAAGACAGGTCCTTTAAGCGTTTTTAACTTATGTACCATCCCATATATTTGTGAGTCTACATCAGGGAAATGCGGAACCCTGGACCCACAAGCTTAAACTCAGGGAAAAGTTTTTTTTCTGTGTTTTTGGTGGCATTTTTCGATGCATGAGGATAACAAGAGCTAGAAGCTCATATGGCACTTGCTGGCCCAGAGGGAGAAATATAGAATTTGCATTTTCGTGGGTTTGTTCTGATCATTTGTAAGCAAAACTCTTGAAATAAGAATGACCATGCACGGGTAGAAATCACGAGAATTAATCGTTTGGTAAAAAGTATTGTATTCTCGAACTTGGCTGTAATGATACGTAGTTTAAGGGCGCTAGAAATTCACCTGTAAGCAAAACCCTTCAGACAAAAACCATAATGGGCCCTTGGGGATCATTAATATATATCGTGAGTGAATTTTTTTTTGTTTCACTTTTCGGTTAAAATGCGCACTCTAAGGGTTCTAGCGATACATTTTGTAAGCAAAACACTTGTGGCAAAAATGATCATTATCATGGGCTCATGGGGATCATGGAAATGTATAGTTTGGTTAAAAGTATTTCTGTATACTTTGCGGTTAAGATTAGTACTTTAAGGAATGGTCGGGTTTTGAAAATGAATACTTCTAAGCCAATCTTGTCGAATCTCCAATTTTCTAGTCAAGTTTCATCTTCCTAGCACATCTGGAAGTACTTTAACTTGCGATCACCGGAATTCCGTCCCTCCCCCCTCTAACTTGTCTTATCCGGTCCGGATACGAAAAAGAAGATCAGAGACATGGTTTCTGTTCAATTATAAATTTCACTGGAATGCGATAGCCCGTTCCAAAATTACGCATGACTCAATATTCCGGATTCCCCCTCCCTGTACTCCCCCCACAGTGATCGGATCGATTTTTTTTATTTCCAAGCCAGTTTGATCGGGTCCCTGATGTGCGTGCCAAGTTCCGTCGTGAAGATCCCTAAAACTGCCACACCCGAGTTCCGGACCCCCCCCCCCCCCCCCCCCCCCAAGTGGCCGGATCCAGTCTAAGTGTTTTAACGATTCATCTAGAGTAGATGCTTGTTCTTTCCAGCAAGTTTCACTCCGATCCCTCCATTCTAACCGTTTCTCGAGATTCCGGTCTTCCCACCTCCCAACTCCCCCGCAGCTGTCGAATCCGGTCCGGATTTCAAACGAGACATCAAAGCATGTTATCTATTCAGTTCTTAAGTTTCATTCATATCCGAATATGCGACGACGACGCATGCGATGACGCAGATCGACGTCTGCAAAACAAAGGCTGTATTCGCACACCAGCTGACAACGACGCTAAGAGGCTCCTCAAATCTGGAGATTTCGCTTCGGAAATTGTTGTCATCTCTTTCGCTATATTTTTTTTTTTTTTTTTACCAACGATTCAATTTTGAATCGTAAACGAAGCTGAGCTACGTCGACGGTCTACGCCGCGCTAGTTTTAGAGAACTGCTTTCATGCAAATTTTTACTTTGATTTCGAAAGCAAATCGTTTCTTTTATTTATTATTTATTTATTTATTTATTCCTTTATTTCCCTCAGAACTGAGGAGTACAAAATAGTGTATAAAAAGAACTATGCCTAAACCATCTGGTCCATTCATTAACACATAAATACTATACAAAATACACACGATGTCGACAATTAAGTTACAATTATGTACGCACTATTTGAGTGTTCAATGTACGCATTGAATTGGTTAATAATCTGACGAATTGTCGAAATGGTTCAAATTCTATCACTGACAAAGAATTTTCGTCCAATTTGAAAATTTTATCCACCGTATTCGGCTGATATTCTGACAGATGCATTTTTTCCCTTTTATTACCGAGTCCTTTATTCCTTGGTTTGTGTATGCTTAGAGATTAATAATAATGACTCAGCTCATTGCCTCAATTATTCTAGTTGTCCCCGAGTCAGGAGTTGACAGGATTCGCCTTGCAATTGTCAACTATATCCCTTCGTCATTCACCATACTTTAAACGACAAAGAGAGACGTGACTATATTCAGGTTTTTGGAGAATTCAAAACATTTATCGTTGGTTTTACGAGCTTCCGTGAAAGCTAAAGTGGGAAGAGGGGCTGAGAACTCCTCGATGGTCTCTACAGGTCAAGGAGAGGGAAACGGTGCGAGGGGTCGACGACTCTCCCGGAATGGTGTACACGTACCGAAGGAATAATCCGGAATGGTCAGGAATAATCCAGAATAGTCAGGAATAATCCGGAGTGGTCAAGAATAATCCGGAATGGATTATATTAGATTAGATTAAATTTTATTAGGTGGCAGTCTTCTCTATTCTACATAATGTGGTAACACTATTTTTATATTATTCTACATGCCGTTCATACACGGTTCATACGTATACAACAAATATTCTGCTTACAAAAAACACTCACACATCAGTACTATCCTTTTGCAAGGAAAAATCTCTTCACTGTAGCCATGAAGGATGCCAGATGACTCGAATTTCTAATTTCAACTGGAATTATATCCCATACACAGGGTTAGGAATAATCCGGAATAGTAAGGAATAATCCGGAATGGTTAGGAATAATCCGGAATGGTCAGGATTATTAGGGTATTCCGGAATGGTGTACATACAAAATTAGAGTCGTCGACCCCTCGAACGGGTGTTGAGTGAGACTCGATAGCTGGCGCCATCTCAGCTGAAAACCGCGAGGGCGGGGTCAGGCAACCACTGCTGTATTTATTTACAGAACTCTTTTCTTCTCTAATCGTCTCATGTTTCCCAAATTCTATGATTTCGTGCGTTTTTTTTTTCAATCCGTTTTCAATTCTATCACGTTTTCTTCTGTTTCGTTGGTTCTTCTCTGTATCCGAAAACAGGCGAGTTCTTTATGGAGCTGCCCATACGATGTTGTTTTCTTCTTCAAGGTGGGGTAAACGGGACCCTCAAATCTGGAATTTCGCTTCGAAATTTGCTGTCATCCAGTCTAACTTACCTAACCTAATCTAGCCTCTCTGTCGACGCAGAGGACCAAAACAAATCCGGCAGGATTTTTTTGTTGTTGAGCAGTTGGCTGGTTTCGAATTTGTTTGTCTTCTGTTTATTACTGGGGTAAATAATAGTGCAAACTGTTTTGTGTTAAATCGCCCCTTTTTGGCAAGCTACCTTTTTCGCGAAAATTTCATCGGAAAAACCAACTATGAGACCTGTTACATTATTAAGTAGTGCAGTGAAAGACAAATATGCTCCTCGGCCGGGATTTGAACCCCGGACCTCTGCCAATTGAGTTTACTTTTTTGTTTATTTGTCACGGTAAAAGTCCCTTGTGAAACATTCAATGGTATCCATAAGTCCTGTTTTAAATGTAGAAGTTGGTGACTGTAAAGACAACATTAAATTTGTATACGTTGTAACATCCGTCAATCTGATGCAAATTTTGAACCGACGAAGCCTTTGTTTGATTAACTATATTTATGTTGATGTGAAATGTAAATTCGGCACCATTGCTGCGTGAAAGAAATCTTTCAGTAAAGTCTACTCTACACAAATATTTTGCCTTCCACAATTACGGACACTTTAAATTGTTATTTATTTTTGTACTACCCCGAACAAGCGACAACCTTTCGCTTGTCATTTGACTGAACGGGGAAGCTCCTTGCGCAATGCGAAAAATTCGAATAATTAGGAGAACATTTTTCTAAGTATTATTTACATTTTTGAGACACACATTAATCGGAAAATTGGCTTTGTGTAAGGCTCAAAGTGTTTTGTGTACTAAATCAGAGCAAAGTACATGTTTTGGGGGCGATAATCCGTAACCAAGGCCGTATCCGGGGGGGGGGTAGGGGGTTGACCCCCCCCCCCCCGAAACTTACAAAAATAATCATTTTTATGGTCTTTTCCCTCTGATCTATGTGTTTTTTGTACTTTTTTGTCCGACCAGCAGGCAACCCCCCCCCCCCTCCCCCGAAATAAATTCCTGCATACAGGCCCGTCCGTAACTTTGGTAAAGTAAATGAAATGGTATTTTTCTCACCTAAAAAGTGTTAGTTGTATGAAAAGGTGTCACTTTTCAGAAAAAAAGTGTCATGGTGTCACCCAGAGGCAAAAGGTGTCGATAAGCACTAAATAAGTCACATTTGGCAACACTGTCCGTACTTGTGTGTTTTGATGTGTTTGAGGAATCCCTCATCGTAACGCGCGTATAGAATGGATTTGAGGCTAAATACTTCAAAAATGTATTGGATAATCCCTCGGATGTCTTCGAGGAATCGGTGTTTGTATTCGAGAATCGATAAAAGGTCTTCGAGACCTTTTTTTTCACTCATCTACAAAGTACAAAAAGTATTCGAGAAAAGACAAAATATTCAAGAATGACAAAATGCATTCAAGGTTTTTAATTTTTGACATTCGCAAATGTATTTTTGTCATCCTCGAATACATTTGTGTCATTCTCGATTTCCGTATTTCGATTTAAGTGTCAAACACATTTTAGAGATTCTCGTACTTTTTATCTCTTCTCGAATGCTTTTTGTAGTTTCTCAAACCTAAAAATAATCGAAAACTTTTCGTCGATTCTCGAGTACACACACCGATTCCTCGAAGACATTCAAGGGATCCTCAAATACATTTCGCGGATTCTCGAACACATTTTCGACGTATTTAGCCTCAAATCCATTCCGTACGCGCAGAATGATAGTTGAGATACGACACATACTTTACTAAGCTTTGTAGGTCACTTGCTTTTGCTCCAGTAATCGAACTCGATTGCAAAGTAAAGTCCGTACTAATCGTTACGGGAACTCGTTTTGTGCCCTTTTTTACTTCGGTTTACAATGCTGAATCGTAGTATGTGTTTGCTATTTATGATTTGTAACAAACTGAATTTAGTTTCTAAATATACCGATCTCTCTCTCTCTCTTTTCATTTTATTCAGCAGACTCCTTCTTTTAGGACTTATTGCCTATCCATCGGCGCCCACCCCACCATCCGTGAAAGTGGAGGTGCACTACGATTACGGCTCCCCCTCTCCGGCCGCCCACGATTGAACCTGACATTTTATACGTTGGAACTTGTTAGAAGATTGATTAAACAATACTATACGGGCCCCCCTTCGGGGCCAGCAAGATGTTGATGAGCTTTCGCCTGCAAGAGAAATCTTAAGTGATCAACCCATTGGAAGTTCAAAAAGTGAGAAGTTTCAAACCGAGACCTTCCCTACATCTGAACAATTTTACTAAGTCTGATGTGAAACATCTGAATAATTTTAGTAAGTCTGAAGTGAATACTGTGTGATGTTATTCGAAGTTGCAGACTGGTCGCTCATGCTCTTTGCGGATCTGTAAACCCTGCTTCACTGACTGGGCAACGGGCCTTACTTTGTAACTGCCGGCTAGATCGCAGCTCTCAAATAGCTCTCCCCTTCGTCACATTAGCAGGATTGTAAAATTGATCTCCTAAGATTCTTATCATCTTACGAATGACCAGGGATACAAAGCAGCCAAAGGATCAGCACGTCGTTTGCTGGCTTCTACAAGTTTTTTACACATTTCACAGCAGAGAGTTGAGCGGTCCATACACTGATGATATAACACTCACTACTGTCAAAAACCTCATTTGGGAGCTCTGTACATCAGTGGCGGAGCAAATAGCCTGGCCAACTTTGGCATACGCGTTTGCAAACCCCTTTGCCTACCTTTGTACCCCTGGTCATTAGCAAGAGTGACATTAATGGTAGACCAACTTTATAACCTGGTAATGCGACGAAGAGGAGAGCCATTTCTAAGCTAGGGTTTAGCCGAAAGCCCCGAAGAAAGACTCGTTGTCAGCCAGAGCTTTGTTTTGTTTGTTCCATTTTTACAGAGAACGCTGATAACAGCGGAGAATTTGGTACCCCACTAATCTGCCTGTTCTTCTAAAGGCGAGCGCATAGTATGAGTATTATTACAGTGCCAGTCGGAAACCATCAAATTTACACTGTCAGCAGTTTCATAACAGACAACATAGTGATGCGCTGTTTCAGCAGAAACACTTGGGATGTTATTTGCCATCTACTGAACATTATGCATACCAATCATTGCCAAGAAGTGCCGAAAAAAACGCAAAAAAGGGATCTGCTGAGTTGTCCGATATCACGATGATAAACAAAAAGTCAGTAGATGTTCCTCCGTCAGTGTTTCGGCTCTTCTTGTCGGCGTAACGTTCAATGCGCAATATTTGCAAAATCATAATAGTTCATCTAACTATTAAAGGACCCGTCGTACCTATAATACCAATACGACCTACTTCTGTAATTGCTTCATTAATTGTTAAACCTCGAGATCCTACTTTCACATGTCACATTCTAAGCCCGCTAACAACACAAATAATTTTCGCACTTGCCGAGTTTCATTGTTTTCCATGCGCATCGCGCTCCTGAAGAATATAAGCTTAGCATGCTGTTGGTGGGTAAAACCGGTTATCTGAATTTTTGCGTATTTTTTCCACAAGTCGAGGGGTCTTGAAAAAGGCTTAAAACAGCCAAAGTCGTGGATAATTTGTTAAAAGAAAGACCTAGCTTTGTACTGTTATTTTTGAACATTGGAACACAAACAGCAAATAGTGCGAGGTGTGCTTTAAGTGTTGTCTGTTTAAAACTGCGCATCCTTGTGTGATCTGTTATGAAACTTCTGACAGCGTAGATTGGCTGGTGAAATTCTGAAAGGCTGTACGGTCTCTGCTCGATTTCCGAAATTTGCAGCCTGCTTTCAAAAATCGCAGCAGGCATCCGGAAATTTGGCTCCACTATATAAACAACGGAGCTTATCCGAATCTGCGTGAATCAAAATTTGATCGGGGGGGGGGGGGGATTATGATAACGAACCGGGATTTTGAAATTCCGAACACGTCCGAAATGTTTATACGCGACGTTCGCTTTTATTCGTTTTGCGTGTGGTACTTCTGCGGTGTTACTACCCGAATTTATAGGGTAAGTTATAGTTTAAGCATTAACCTCAGTTTACTAGCAGAGGCGAGTTCTTATTCTGAGAAGATGCGGCCATGAGTTAATATTCTGAGCAGATGCAAACATATTGTTTTAAGACCGTATGGGGGAATCTGTTGCACACCTTTATTACTTAGTGTCAGCTTTTACTGCCTTTTTAGACAGTTTACTAGTCCTAAAGTAGATGAGAAGAATACTAGCCCGCAATTCGGGAACTTTATGGTGGATAAAGTAACTTTTGTATGGAAAAGCAGTGTTTTTGTTAATTTCTTGCTGTGGATTTTTAGGATCCCATATGTCAGCGATTATCATCAGTAGAAGTGCTTTTGCGCTACTATAGGGTGATTCTGGCGTTTTCATGGATTCGCTTTCCGAAAAGCACTGCAATTCGTCACGCACAAGAACTCATCGAAGCCGAAATCACTTTCCACTCTCGTCCCGGATTTGCTTTCAGTGGCAATTCGTTTCGCATTTTAAAACCATAGCGGGGCGCCAAACCATTTATGGAATGTGAAGCCAGTTTTAGCCGAAGTCGCAAAAAGAGCCCACTCAGTTAGCGTTTGAATTGTGAATAAATTCTCTCTTGCGGTGGCCAATATATCAGGTAGGACAGTCAAATATTTTCTTGGATACCATACAAAGTGAGGAATACCAACACCACCGCAAATGTGTATGTCCTTCTAGCGAACATATATTCGCGATATTTGTTTTAACATGAATAAATTTGCACAGACATTTGCGATTCAGCTTCATACTAGAATTCCTTCCGAAGCCGTGTCCAGCGCATATGCAACTAGGTTGAGCTTCACCACCTGGCTTCACGAGCGCCGTCTAGCCTCGTGAACGGCCATAACTGGAGTAACATCTCGAGGCACACTAGTCAAGTGAGTCCTGCTTTAAGTTTCTCAAGTAGGAACCTATGGCTGGAACAGTGACGGGGGGGGGGGGGGGGGGCCTTAATTGGCTCTCGCGTAAGCTTTGCTCGCATTCCTTGGCTTACGAGCGATAGCGATAAAGATCTAAAAGAAAAAAATATCGCACGCAAACTGGTTAAGGTTCGCGTAGCGCAGATCCAAGTCCTGATACTTGGCTTTTTGCAACACATATCATATCATCCTATCATACCATAGCCGGGAGTGCGATACCTGGTTGGGAGAAATCCCGTGCTTGTTCCTAGATTCCTCTATGGATCCATTTGTAGCTGGCTGGCCTTTTTGGTTTATCTTGCCGGATCAAGCCTCTAACCATCGCTCTAAACAAAACGGTCGGCACCACCGAGACTCGACCCCTCGCTTCCGAGTTCGGCGCTCTAACCCATTCGGCAAGGACGGACCGAATTCTCCAGAAGTCCACTAAATGACCTGCTACCGAACTGTCAAGAATTTCGCGCCCCGCAGGAAGGGTCGCGGGTCAAATTTGTAGACAGGAGGCAAAAGTTAACTAAGAAAATAATCCTACCATCTCGAATGTGAAAACGCAGTGCATTATATATTTTAGGTTTCGAGTATGCGAACGAGTTAATCTCAGAAAGCGACTGCAATCCGAGATTGCAATTCTGCGATCATAGATACCGAATCCGCGAAAACAGTCTACTTAAAGCTCTAACCAGCAGCATGTCCGACGAACGTCCGACATGAACGATGAAACGTGCTATTTCCTCTTATTAATAGTTTGTTATATTTGATGACGAAAAGGTTGTACAAAGCGGTCGATTACTATATCTGAATTCGCAGAGACTGGTGGTGTTGAATGGATTTTTGCGATTTTTCCAGTGTTCGATAGTTTGTCTGTCTGTTCTTTTTTACGCGGTTGTACTTTGGTATTCAGGGGTATATGTATTTTCAAAGAGTGAATTGTCAAATGACTTATGTTTGCATTTTCTTGTATTTATTTGTTGATGAAGTGATGATATTGTTTATACCTAGATCGAGTAATAAATTAACGAATTATATGAACGAGGTACCTTCTCTTTCAGTTAATTAAGGCGCACCGGGAAAATCTGGTCTTAACTACTTCAGGAGTCCTTCCGACTGTAACATGTTATTTACATCCTCACATTCCGCTAACCATTACATACAGTATTCTTGGTTGTTTTTTTTTACTTCCGGTTTCGGCCAGATTAAGACTGAAACAGCAAAGCTATTTCAAACTCACTGAATATTCTGGTTCAAAAAATGTTTGGGATCCCAAAACGTTGTGGCGACGTTGAAGCCAATCGGAAAAATGTCGAGCCAATACTCTATATGACCAAGTCCAAAACACGCCAATGATCCTCAGGAAGAAGGAGTAAGTGTGTCCGTATGACTCAAGCCAACGACTCAAATCCTGTCAATCAATCACCGCGATCTTTGCGAGCAGCTGTGACACCACTTCTGCCTTTCTGCCGCTAGCTACCCGGAGAGGCCGGAGATTTGCGTCGGCAAGGAGAGATAGAGCGTGTTCCACCCTTCTAACAATAGTTACTATTTTCGTTCCATCATCACGAAAAGTTACTACGCTGACCGTTCCAACCTTCTCGAAATAGTAACTAACAGTTACTATTTGCTTACCATGCTCGGGAGCGTAGTAACTACGCATCTCTGTAACGTGATTGGTCGGATTCGCCCCTGGCGTGAGATCCTGCTGGAAAATAGAAAAATCGTTCCAGCCTTGACGGCAAAAAAACAGAATTCGTGACGTCATGCGTAGTAACTACGGTAAGTAGGATGGAACACGCTCATAATCATCAAAAGTATCGGACTGAGAGTCTGCGTCTTGATCAGGGGCGGGCGTCACAATAAGTCTCCAAGGGGGTTGAGTTATTGAAGTTTACAGAAAGGCCCTATAGACCAGAGGCGTCACGACTGGGGGGGGGGGGGGGTGCTCCTCCCAAATGTGGTCGTCCAGTCGGTAAAAAAATAGCCGCGCCACGATTTTTCCTAATAACAGTCCTTGGAAACAGCCCATTTTAAAAAAAAAAACAGGCGGTTTCTCGTAAAAATATAGTCGATTTTTTTTTTAAATAGTAGTTTTTCTTGAAACCAGCCTATTTTTCGCCAACACAGTCGTTTTTATCTGCAAAAAACAGTCGGTAAAACTGACCAGCCGGTCGGTAAATAGCTTGTCCCCCCTCGCCAAACATTTTGGCTATTAACGACTCAGCTTTAGTCCTATACTTAGGGTGGGGGTTTGAAATTAAGGCGTGACTGTTTTGTTTTTTCGTAAAGCCAACGATATTATTGATTTAGGGGCAAGGAAACGGGCTGAAACCATATCTGGAAGTTTATTTTCTTACCGGACAAGTAGTCAGCCCGGAATCCGGCAAAGACGGAACGAATATTCCTCGTTGGAATCCAGTAGAAACCGTCTTGTTGTTTTCTGATTTATCAAAAATTATAAGATGGACATATCTATCTGCTTAGCTTTCCTACCAGGTAAAGGGTACAACGAAATCTGACGGAAACCGGAAATTTCAAAAAAAAAATCCTCTTGTAAAACTATTATGCTGGTGTATCTCAGGATAACCAAGACTAAAGCTTTCGATGGGATCCCAAAAGGAACTATTTATTGAACTTCTTCGTCCAGATAATCGAGTCTTGTAACAAGACTAAAGCTTTCGGTGGGATCCCAAAAGGAATATTTACTGGACTACATTGTAAAAAAAAAATCTTGCAGTATTTGCCACTGGGATTAATTTAGTCTTCACTGAGATAAAAAATTACCCCTAACTCGGATTAATCTTATCCCACTAGAGATAAGATTAATACCAGTAGCAAATACTGCATCCTTATTCGGAGAAACTTTTCACAGTGTACTTCGTACAGACAACCGGGTCCTATAACTTCCGAGTTTCCGCCAGACCCCGTATGCATGTTACAAATCGATTATCAACCACTTAATCAAATCCATTAGGTAGCTCTTTCTACCTTTAATTTCCGGTCTGCTCAGATTACGACCGAAATATCAATGCTAGTAAAAAAAATCGTTCAAAATGCCGATGCAACATGGGGTTTATGATAAGAATCATCAGGTGATTTTGTCCTTTCCGAAGTTAACCGGTTACATCAGATTCCAAGCGGTATTTCCATTCACAATTCAAATTTTTATCATACTAAAAATAACGAAAGAGGTCGAATACATTTGTGTACCAACTTTTGTATTTTGAACTGGTAGTCTACACATAACAGCCTAACAGAGCAGAATAACAGTATAAAAAACAGACATTTAATACCGCTACTCCCAGTGAAATATCAGACAATAAAAAACAAAGTCAACCGTGATTTAAAAAAAAAATATATCAATTCATGCACCACAAGGGTCCTAAGCCTATTCATGTTATCATTTAATCATCTCTTCTCGAGGACACACCGAAGCCTTCCTGGTCAACGATGACAAATCCTGGCGAGTGCTGATATTTCTATCTGTCTTCCTAACGTACTCGGTAACACTCTCTCAATCCTCACATCAGATTCTATTCGATAACACTGGACACAAGATAATATCCACTTAACCACTTTCTACTCATCTTTTAGTTCTGCTAATCGTAAAGAAGATTTCACCTTTATGGCTGACCGATCTCTAGGAGCCCCCCCCCCCCCCAATCCCTTCATTCAGGCTCGGCCTCTGAATCCCGTCAATATTTAGGATACGTCCACACAAGTGCTTCCGACCCCGACGACTAGAAGTACACTTAATTTGCACTGATACCACTAACCCAACAAGAATACATAACCCAAAAGAGTTTCCATTACTTCAACTGTTTTCCCTGGCACGATTATGATTGTAACTCAGGGGGGCATAGCAGGTTGACAAGCAGGCTAACTCATTCACCCTATTCCCCTTCAGGGCTCCAAATTTTCTTATTATCAACACGCGTATAGACGCAGTAAAAAGTAGGATCATAAGGTAGTGGGTGACTTTCCCTTTCTACTACTGAGACATAAGCAGAACTTCCATTACCCTGGGAAACAGATTGCTTCCACATATGAGCGTGTTCCACCCTTCTACCAATAGTAACTATTAGTTACTATTTTCGTTCAAACCTCGTAAAAAGTTACTATGCTGACCGTTCCCCTTCTCGAAATAGTAACTAACAGTAACTATTTGCTTACCATGCTTGGGAGCGTGGCAACTATGCATCACTGTAACGTGATTGGTCGGATTTTGCCCGTGGCATAATATTCTACTGGCAAATAGAAAAATCGTTCCGCATTGACGGCAAAATGCCAGCATTCGTGACGTCACGCGCAGTAACTACGGTAAGTACAGTAGAGGTATGCTTATGTGAACGTCTGCTAACAGTGAACGATCGCCGAAGAAAAAACTAAAACCCAAACCAGGCATTTTTTCCTAAAAACACTAGTAATAGTCACTCACGCTTTTGTCGCTTTTTCAATATTTTGCTAACTGAAATATGAAAGTGACTCGGCTGACACCTGGTTTGCTTTTTATAATTTGAAAAGTTTGCCGCGAGGAACGCACCTTAAATGGAGAAGATGGCGGTCCGAACCGTCAGATGCCTTCAAAAGAGGAAGGACCTTTTTAATAAATTCAAAATCAAAGAAAGTTAGTTGAATTTCTGCTTCAAGTTTGTGCCAGGATAACCCTGAAATAGCTGGCTGTTTGCTGGTATAAAGTTTATTTTTTTTCTTTTCCATTTTACTTTACATTTTGCTTACTAAGCCAAGGTAGTGGAACAGTTAAAAAAGTGTTCACATAAGCATACCTCTACTGTAGGTTGGGACACGCTCTATATCTGTCACACGTGCTGATGGTGAGGCATAGGGGGGGGGGGGGGGGGTTAGAAACTACTCCGCTTGGATTTTTAACTTATGTTGACAGTAAACGCAAATTCGGTATTTTAACCACGATAATCGATTCACAAAACAACTTTCTTCCTAAAATTTTTCAAATTATTTACTTAAAATATTTAAGGGACCTAATAGCGTTGCTGTCGCTGACTGGTCATCCTTCAAACCAGTGCTCTGAAGTTTCTTCTGTGGCCAAGTTTGGGGAAACGTTAATGTCTCGTTTTTGGTACACTATGTTAACGAACCAACGCGCTCATGTGTAGCAATATGGTCGTGCTAATGTCCATTTTTCATTGTTCTGTCGATGATGTACGTGACAATCGAACGCTTACCACTATTTTGGGTGTCAAGAAATAACAAATAATAAAAGTCTTTACTCGAATCTCATATGGCCAATATCATAGTGCTCCCACTGCACGTCGCTGCCACTGCGGTTCGAGACTCTTAGGTTATGTATTCTTGGCCGGGAAATTCACAATGTGCGTCTACGCTTGGGAAGCGTTTTTTGTCTTTACCCGTCCATCAGTCCCGGAATGTATGAAGAAACTTCGAAGCTTTGTGTTATCACTTCGGCATGGCCACTAATCCTCGGCACGTCACTAAGTTCCACAGAAACTGCAGGGTACCATTGACAATTCCTAAGGTAAAGAAAGCTAGCTGCTGTAAAAATGGCTAGGTAAACAACTTAGCTAACTGCCCTAACTTGACTAAAAGCTAACTGCTCTAAAAATGGTTAGGTAAACATCTTCGGTCGGAAGAAACTGTTGCACCCGGTCGGTTTTGCTTTCACATTCAGCTTTTTATAATCATTTCCGGGCTTGAAATGTGAAGCTGACTTTCTTAGGGTTAGATGCTAATAATTAACTTCGTGTTAAAATCTATAGAAGAAAATGGCCACTCCGGTTATCCAGTAATCTGTAGATTACAGTTTTGTTTCCTTCCCCGAAGTTGACAGCCTGACGAGGACCTTGCCAAGAAGGGCCGAAATATCGCCGATGAAGAATCGTAGCTGACGCATTCGTTGTATATATTATTTGAATATAAAAGCTAGGATCCTCTATAAACTCCTACTCATTTTGGAAATTACAATATAGTGACCCTTAAAGGACCCATCACACTATTTATGTATGTAATACCAAGAATAAATAAGGGAAGAATTGAGAACTCACATAACCTTGATTTCAGCATCCTGAATATCTTTTGGTCCGATATTATTTACCGGGGGTGGAGCCTGGGTGGAGCTTCGCGTGTTGCCTCTTGTAGTATTAAGTGTTACCTCCAAGGAAAAGTGATGAAGCAGTCAGAAAAGGCGGGAAATTCAAACAGTGCTGATTCTGAGGATAATACAAATGAACACGACTTTTCAATCTCGGGTCAAGCCCAAGGGCATGCGGCGTTTGATGACTCAGGGGAGCAATTAAGCAACTTGAACGCTGAAGCATAGACCAAACAGGCATGCATTTAGTTCAGATTCAATAGGATCGGTGTGATCATTGTAATTTTATTTGGTCTTCTCAGGACTGTAAAGAATCGCATCTAGAACAGGTATTAAACTTGGACAATTTAAGATATTTAGTTGTCGAAAACTCAATGAGTCATTATGTTTTGTTTTTAAGTTGTACTGTCTGCACAAAATTTAGTTCATATCACTTTCTCGTGTAGTTGCGAAACACAGTAGGCTGTAAACTATTTCCTAATTTTAAATTAACGATTGCTGATTGTAAGATATCTTTTGAGACGTCTCAATTTGCGGAAAGGACTTATTATTATTGGTCAAAAATGTGTATCATTATCTCGGATAGTTGCACTTTACATGTGGCTAAATTTGTCGTTGTCTATGCTAACAACAGACCGCTTTTTCATCATCGTTTTTTACATTATCATGTTTTTGCATCATTCAAATTCGAATTTTGGGCATAGCTGACTAACTATACCCAAAGAGTTGTCATGTTTTATTTTAAGTTGTACACTGTACACACAATTTAGTTCATAGCATTTTTCGGATAGTTAACAGTTGGTAAAACAGTTGGGTTGAAGTATTTCCTAATTTTAAATTAATGACTGATTATGGAAATTGACAACTATACGATATAATTCAAAACGTCAACATTTGAGATACCACTTATTATTGTTGGTCCAAATGTATATCATTATCTCGGTTAGTTGGCTAAATGTTTCATTATCTAGCCTATTAAAAGTCTTTTCTTTCATCACCATGAACCTACCAGCCATGGAGATTACATGAATATTTTTTTGTAAAAAAAAGAAGAAGTAGATCTTACTTCCCACTTCTCCAGAGACGGATATTCTACCTGACTTTCTAAGCCTAGAGTAAAAACATTTGGAAGCATATCCCTTCCTTCTTTAAACTTGTAGTATTCAGTCCAAATCGGTCCTTTTCTGCCTGATTCATCTCATCTTCTATCATCTCACTGTACTTTAGCCCCTTATCTCGTCTTTTAAATTAGTGGTAGCTGCGATTTAATTGTAGAGCATGCGGCAAAATGTCGTCATTTTCTATATAATTTGAATTCGGCGCACTTTCTTGACACGGAGAACGGCGATCAGAAGAACCAGTGCCAATAATTACTCTGTGGTCGGGACAGGCGTCGAGTAGGCTCCACCCGCGATACTTGAGAATCGGGCGGAAAGACACGTCGGATGATTCAAGTCTTCTCAATTCTTCCCTTATTTATTCTTGGTAATACTATGATCACCCATGAGAATCATTCTGGGTGATCATAATATTATATACGAAGAGGCTCTCATTAAACTTGACATTCCTAAATTATCTGTACGTAGAAATACTCTTTCAAACAAATTTGGAGCTAAGATAACGTGTTGTCCCCAGATGACCCATCTATTCACCCCTCCCCTCCCGTCTTCCGTGCGTCGGTCCGAGAGGAATACTGGCAATAAGTTTTCCCCATATCCCGTAGTTTCATTCCATTATTTATTTCTGGTAATCTCTTGTAAGTGTATTAGTTAAATTGTTTCTTGTGTGTCTGTGTATTTTGTAAATTTGTATTCCTTTTCTAGCTTTTAGCTATTCGGACTAAACTTGATTGATTGATTGATTTACTCTTCAACTTACAGTACTTTAAAATGTTTTTTTACTTTGAAACTAGGCTGTGCTTCCAAGAATATAACCCACAGTTTTGGCTGTTTTAAGCCTTTTCCGAGACCCGTTGACTTATAGCGAAACAGGGAAACAATTTACATAACCAGTTTTTCTGATGGAAACAGACAACCGTCGACAGCGTGATGCAAATCGAAGGTAGTAAAACATGGCAAGTGGGAAAATCAGCGTGGTTTTGTTAGAGGGGTTAGAATGTACAGTACGAAATTGGGGTCTGCGGGTTTAAAAATATATGGAGTGATTATGGAAGTAGGTTGCATCGGTATTATATGTAAGACAGGTCCTTTAAGGACCCCTCTTGCTTTTTACTGTTTTTCGCACCTCCACTGGTAACTTACGTGGTCTACGGACCTCCGGAATCTGCATCTTTAAAAGAATCTTTGTCAATGACTTCAGAATGACTTTATTTTAGTATTTCGCTTTTCAGCGCTAGCTGAGATTTTCCTAGGTGCCAGACAATAACTCTTTTTTTGGCTTGAGATGTGAGCGAGCATGCGCTGCCAAATCTGATGTCGTCGCTCCTCGCAGAGGAAGGCACCGTGGTTCGCTATAATTTCTCTGCTTTTAACCACTGCAAGTTGATCTATTAAATGTTCGGCTAGCGGAAGCGTCGGAGAGCAGGAGGACGCTCACAAGAAGATCGCCAACTTCACGTGGAAAGTAATGGCATTTTCGAAAAAACGATATCTCTGTGCCGTTTCGTCGTGGAAAGATCATTTCTAGTAAAAGTTGTGCAATACTTATACTACTCCATCCCTCTACGTCCCCGATCGTTCCATCCTATCAGCAATATATGGGCATTCAATGGTGTCGTGCAAAACAGATTATCAGGAATGTTGTTACAAGACCACGCGCAATCCATGGAATCGTTTGCCCCAAACAATAGCCTTGTTGTTTGCCACGTATCTACCAACGCGTTGATTGATTTTCCCGTTTTTCCAAAAATCGCTTACTCATCACTGCTCTTTTGGCCGTTTTTGGACCAAGGACTTTGTCCTATCTGCCCAGGCCTGCGGAGAAAGGGGGAGGACCCCAGGAAGGACCGAAAAACCGCCAAAAAGTATCGGCTGAGTTTTCCGACATCACGACAATAAGGAATAAAGTCAGTAGATACTTTTTTGGCTCTTCCTAACAAAGCTTGTTATGCATAAAATTTCATGCACAACGTTTTCAAACACAACCGATAACATCCGGAATGTTATCTGTTACGCATTAGTTACGTTTTTGTTCGGCTTTTGCCTTTCCCTTTTCAGCTTTGGCTTTTTAGCGTTTTCAGGCCTTTTTAAACATTCTTGCATTTTCGCCAGTTGCCGTTACTACTAAGGACTTTTCACTTTTCTCGGATGAAAACACTATTTTGATAAATGCAGTTTTATTTGTATTTTACATGCAGTTCAAATTTTTCATCTTTAAAATCCGAGACAGTCTCGAAATACTGATTTTCACCTTGAATCAAATTCTCTTTTATTGGATTTTGGGGTAAACTGGCTAAAGTAGCGAGGCGAAAAGCCAAAAGGAGAGCGTAACTTGGTAACCTACCAAGTTTGCCTTTTTGCAAAAGCCGAGGGAAAAGGCGAAAGTCGGCGTTTGCCTTTTTGACAAAAACGGGAAATTGTCAAACAGTGCTTGGGACCATTTTACAAAACGCAAAAAAAACCAACTATTATCTGTTGAAACAGCGTATCCTCGAGTTATCTGTAATGAAACTTCTGACAGTGTAGTGTTGCGCGAACCGCGAAGATCGAAGAAAACTACTCACCGACCGTCACATATATCCCTCCAACAATACTGCTAACGCGAGCAAGGAACATGGCTAGATATTCACGGTCGTCTTGGATAAGGACTCGCATGGCGCTGAAATCATACTTGAAGAAAATTCCTGCCGACTGTCCGTGCTGGATGGGGCGCTCGTAGTCTCGGACGGAATACTGGTGGGTCGTCAGTCTGCTGTAAGACGTCCGGATGTCTGTAGGAACCACCTGCAGCCAGTATTGATATTTCCTATGAGCTGGAAGAAGAAACATAATTTAGCACAAGACATATAATATGGCGGAACGCTACCAAAACCATGCTAATAACTTAGTTAATCACCAGGGCCTTGCATCACCTACCTTTGCTTAGGGTTACTTTTACAAATGGTGGACTGAAATGCAGAAGTTCTCATCGGGCGGGATTCGAACCCACGATTTTCGGCCCAGTAACTTTTGTCCACTGCCTGATTTGGCGCTGAATCAGCTAACGGGTAGCTTTTTCTTGTCAGACAAAAATAAGTGTTTATCCATGGAATCTATGCGGTTTTTGCTTTCTATATGCAAAATCAATCTTCCATCAGTTAGAGAACGATCTACTTTACGCGTAGCTGCTCGTCATCTCGCGATGAGAATGGAAACTTATAGGGGAGAAGAAGATCTCCAAGAAACTATGATAATCGAACTCTTTAAAAACTACAAGAAATCCATCGTGAAACATTGATAATAATGAGAACTTACAAGTCAACTCATGACTGAACAACTTGCATAAACCCTATTTGACATAGCTCTGCCACATTCTACCCAAGTAAAGCCCCGTTCACAAGTATGCCTAGCCAAGCACGGATGCCTAGGCAACGTGTCTACCATCTCCGTTCACACCCATACCTAGGCACAGATTTTGGGCAAGGCACGGAGTTCTAGGCTCTAGAACTCGGTGCCTGGCTAAGCTTGGCCACGTGCCTGGGCATCTGTGCTTGGCTAAGCATGCTTGTGAACGCGGCTTAATGAACGAGACTCCGCTATTTAAATTACGTATGTATCCTGTTTAACATCGGCTTTCTGGGGTGCGAATCGACGGATGGGTGAATCGACAGGTGGGTGAATCGACAGGTGGGTGAATCGACGGATTTTTGGATTGGGCGTATGACGGGTGGGTGAATCGACGGGTGGGGGTAGTGACGGCGACCCGGCTTTCTTACAGCTTACAAGCTTTGGTATGCAACAATCCACATAGGTGTCTCGCTCGAACGCGGGAGAAAATACGTCGCAGCAACACGCCGACTTGTACATTATATCTTATAAGTTCCTGGCTATGTTTGGAGAAGTTGCAAGAGTCTATTCACCTGGATCAATCTTTTCTTCACCTTCCAGTGGCTGAAGAATCCCTTTTGCACTGGGTCCGAAGGAAAATTTTTCAATACGATGAGTGAAATTCACATGTAAATCCGGCATGAGAGCTCCTACATGGACATGAGCGCCGGCTATCGGCAATACTTTTCCGGCCGTTACGTGAAAATTTCCGGCGACTTTATTCAGCGTTAGCTTTCCGTGGAATCGGCAGGCGTCTTTCGGCGTCCGAGGAGTAAACAACCTGCAACGAATGAGAAAGGTACTAAGATCCACTGAATGGCCAAACACGGCAGTTATTATAAGTAACAAAAATTAACTGACTGGTTCTACACTGAAAATCCAAAAGATAACACGAATTCGTCTCCTCAAAGACCGACTAAAAAAAATATACTGTTTGTGCTTTAAACCGCCTCTATTTAATGGAACTTTTCCACCCATCAAGGTGTTCTGAACAGTGACAAAAATGCATGTGCATTCACTTCCTCCATGTTGACCCCTCTTTTCATGGCCAGAGGCATTACTAGCAAAACAAAATTTTGGGGGGGGCAAGATATTTCGACTGGCTGGTCATTTTTTAATGAAAGTATTTGCAGATAAAAAACGACTATTATTGAGAAAAAACGATTGTGTTGACGAAAAATCGGCTGATTTTTAACAAAAACTTCTTTTTTAAGAAAAATCGACTATTTTCACAAGAAACCGAGTGTTTTAAAAAAAAACTACTGTTTCAAAGAAAAAAATTATATAAATATAAGAAAAAATGGAGGCGCTTCGCGCCGACTAAGCTGTTTTTCACCCACTGGCCGACAACATTTAGGGGCCCTGCTCAAATGGCTGCTCAGCTTTTTTGCATGACTCCAGGACACCAGGATTCCTAAATTCCTTCCTACATGATGAATCATCTGTGAATAATTAACAATTGTGCATTTCTGAGTCTTACACACAGTCCGATTTTTACATTCGGTTGCGAATTTCCTCCTTCACTCGGAGTTTTGAGGCATTGCTCCCATGTTTCCCTATAGTGACGCAATTCCGCGTGTATGTTTTCGCCTCCGAAATCATATCAGACTGTGTACCCGTAGCCTTAAAGGATCCGTCGTACCTATAATGCCAATGCAACCTACTTCCGGATTGCAGTCATTAATCGCAAAAAATTAACGACGAAACCAAAGAAAATGGGGTTTGTAAAGGCCAACGAATATACAGAGATAAAAGGCGAATATTTCGGGAAGAAAACCGCCTCCCTTCTTCAGCGCAGACAGGAAATTTTGAGGAAAAATGCCAAAACAAGGATGAAGATCAACAACCGATAAAACAAAACCAAAGCAGACAACCGACAAAAAAACGAAAAATAAAACAAAATTGGAAGAATTAAAAGCCTAAAATAAAAAAAAAACGAGCCACTCATTAATTCTTAAGCCTTAAGACCTAAATTTCATGTTAGATTCTAAACCCGCTAACGACACGACACTGATCTTTGCACTTGCCGCGATTCACGATTTTCCAAGCGCATAACCAGTGTTCGCGTATCGTGCTACTATGCGTAAAACCGGTTATATCAATCTTCCCGAGTTTTTCCTAGAAGTCAATGGGTCTGTGAAAAGGCTTAAAACGGCTACAGTCGTGAATAATTTGTTAAGAGCAGAGCCTATTTTTACAGTATTCAGATAGTTTCGAATACTGGAACACAAACATTATCTAGTGCGAGGTATTCTTTAAGGGAGTTATATCATAAGCACTCTAGCACTTGCAACGTCTAGAACCCCCCCCCACCTACTTATGGATGAAGCCACGACTCGATCCGACCGCTGGGCCATCTAGCGGTGCGGGTCGGAAGCGCCCGATATGGGGAGGATGGAATCATAGTTTGACTTTGAGCGTGTACGAATCCAGTCGCCCAGGAAAATTTCGCATACAATTCTGCAACTAATGTCGCGAAAGTGTCCGAATTAGATAGTTTCATTTCTTCTGTAAAAAGTGGCGACTTTGCGTTTCAGCAGAAGAGAACAAAAACTTTGAGCAATACGGTAGTGAAAATCGGCCGATGTTCCGCATAATTAGCGGTTGAAAATCGGCGCGTACTTTCATCGCGACCACCGATGGGGCTTTATAAATCCTTTGGAATGTGATTTTTGATGACTCTTGGGACAGTAAGCAATCTGCTGTTGGGAATTAGGTCAAACTTGATGAGTCTTGTCTTGGTTCAGTTCAAATTCTTTCAGACAAGAGTGAACACAGCATTGTTTTTACATTAAGCTTTCTGGGATTGTGAGAAAAGGTAGAACCATTCTAATTTATACTTCTGATCTATTTTTGCATTATTTTTTTTTCCGTTTGAAAAGGAATAACTTAAGTACATTTTCCTGTCATCCCACAGTGAAAAAGTACCGTATTATTTGTATTGATATTAATTCAAATGAATTTAATCTGTTTTTTTTTTACTTCAAAAAAACCATCTGTAACTATTTGTTTTAGTGTTTTCAGGCCATTTTGCCCTACAAAACTCCTACTATTCATTTTTACATATCGTCACTTCAGCGCGCCTTCCGCTTCTTCCTGAAAATTCCGCATAAAATGCTGCATCGTCGCAGCATTTCTCGTGACATTTTTTGCGGTATTAATTGCACGTAAAATTTCACGAAAATTCTAGTCCGAAACCAAAACGTTACAAAAATTGCAGAGTTAATGTAGCATTTTCTGTTCAAAAGTTGAATTCGGACACTTTATTGTAGCGGGCATATGGAAAATGTGTAGAAAAATTAAAATAATTATTTGCATTATCGATTTCTTTAAGTACGGTATTGTAATTTCTAATTTTTCTTCTTAATTCCAGTAAGTCCAAAGAATTAAGGATGTGTAACAGATCACAGTAAACAAACGCCGTAAATTATTACTAAATTCGTTATAGTGATTTCTTGAACAATTCTGCAATTAAGCTAAATAATATTCAGCTTCCGAGACCAAACAAGAGCTGAAAGCTCATATGGCACTTGTAAGAATAGGCAAAAATGTTGGCAGGAGTTTTTGTCCGGGTAAAAAAATGATTGTCATACACGGATTCACCAAACTCTTTACCCCTAAGTCGAATACCTAATCAACTACAAATTAAGACTCTAACTTTTAACAATTTTCGGTTTTGGCTACGGGCGAACTACTTGTCTGGGTAGAAAATTGTTTTCATATAAGCGTTCAGTATGTCTTCTTACTCCTAAATCGAACATCTATTCAACTCCAAATAAAACTTTTACTTTTAACAAACTTTCCGGTCTTGGCCGGATTCCGGGCGAACTACTTGTTCGGCGAGAAAATGGTTTTCCCCATTCTGTTCAGCATGTCTTCTTACCCCCTAAATCGAACATCTAATCAACTTCAAATAAAAACTTTTACGTTTAACAGACTTTCCGGTTTTGACCGGATTCCGGGCTAACTACTTGTCCGGCGAAAAAACAGTTTTTCACCATCGTGTTAAGCATGTCTCCTTACCCTATATCCAATCAACTTCAAATAAAGCTTTTACTTTTAACAAACTTTCCGGTTTTGGCCGGATTCCGGGCGAACTACTTTTCCGATGACAAAATGGTTTTCACCATAGTGTTCAACATGTCTTCTTACCTCATAATCGACTATCACATTATCTGTTTAAAAATATTTCATTTGCCCTTAATTTAAACCCCCTTCCCTCATTGTTGAACTTGGCTGTAATGATGCGGACTTTAAGGGCGCTAGAAATGCATCTGTAAGCAAAACCTTTGAGGCAAAAACGATAGCAGGTTCTTACGGATCACTGATATATACCGTTTGGTCAAAAGTAGAATCCTTGTGGCACAAATGATCATGGGCACTTACCCTTGAGGCAAAAATGGTAATGGGCTCATGGGGATCATGAAAATGCATATTTGGCTTAAAAGTATTTTTCTTAATTTGCGGACATGATTGGTACTTTAAGGAATGGTCAGATCTGGAAAGTGGCGATTTCTAAGCTAATCTTGTCGAATTTACAACTCCACTGTATTTCAGCTTGACAATATCACAATTATTCGCAATCTCTCTACAATGATTGATTTACCTCTACTTGCTTTAACTGCTTGCTTGTTCGAACAAAGGCTTTGTCATCAAACACAAATAAACACAATAGACGTACACCACACCATTATTTCGTCGCAAGAAAACGTAGTAATTGCGTCGTAACGATAGGGAAGAGTTCTGGCGTGTCAGAACCGCGCGTAAGATCGCATAGAGGCCATCTAGCGTTTCAGAAATGCACATACCCTGGTAGTTTTGTTTGGCCAGACAAGCCGCTGACACTTGCCATATTATTCCAAACCCCTTCGACCTTCGCTTGCTCTAGCTCTCTCCGAACGAATTTAAGCAAAGAATGACTCATCCACGAGCAGAGCTAGACTATTGTGAAGAAAGGGGTAGGGGTTTGACAAAAATTAGAAAAAGCGTTTCAAGAGATTTCGGGTGTCCCTCTCCAGCCCCCCCCCCAGTTATCGGATCCGATCCGAATTTGACAATGAACATCCAAGACACTTGTTATTGATACCTCTCAAGTTTAATGCACGCCCGAACCGTTCCAAAGTTATGAATGTTACTAATTTCCGGATTCCCCATCTTGCCACTCCCCGACTTCCAAGTTATTCCTGTTGGGTCCCTGATATGCGTGCCAAGTTTTGTCGAGCTAGGTCATGTGGAAGTGCCCAAACTAGCAAAATGCGGAAAGACCGACATGCAGACAGACATTACGATCGCTATATGTCACCTCAAGTGCCATAAAAATGTCAAACTGGCCGATGATTTCTTCTTGAGAAATATGTAAACGTCCACAGGGTGATATACTTAGTTGTTTTAATCCTCTTACACGCCACTCGACCTTCTCGAAGGTTCTAGCAATCTTCTGACCAGCGGCAGGAAATCAATGAATAGATAATTAGCAATGGCGGATTGGCGTTCAGGAGTTCAAGTAATTTGAGGATAACGTGAGGATTTTGGGGAAAACAAAGGTAACAGTGTGTTCGTAAAATCCGTAAAATCCCATCGAAAAATTATGGTGTCTCCCTCCTTCTCGGCCCACATGAATCAAAGACTTTAAACGTCGATTTCAAAACATAATCCCTCCGAATATTTTGAACTTCCACTTTCATTTTTATTTTCTTTCTTGCCTGACTCGGTAGGACATGAACGTTCGATGCGAGAAATCCCATCGTGGCTAGTCGGTGATCCATGACAAAATGTGAGCCTTGTGCGAAGAGAAGCTGGAGGATGAATTGAGATAGGGAAGTCCGATTTTGTCACGGCTTTCCCACTTGCCCATATTTCTGTCCACGTGTAATAGACTATCACTACAAACGGGAAAATAAATGTTAAATGGCTGTTTGTCCAATAGGCCTTTTGTGCACAAGTAACTTCAATGCGACTAATAGAAAACGACTGGAAAGAGACAAATATATCAGATGTGCTGACGACAAAACAAATAACTGAGAATTGACAAAACATGACACGCTCAGAGCTACTTCAAATCAAATCAAATCAAGTTTATTAATTAGCCATGATTCTCCAACAAGAGCTGAAAGCTCATATGGCACATGTAAGAACAGTTAGCATGCTTGTCAGATACGGTTTGCAGTTTTCAAGGCTGGATCTCTCTCCCGATATTCATTTCATCAGAAAATGGGCTTGATCTAGTAAATCTGAAATGGTTATACCACTCATTTGAAAACTGTATCTTCCTCCAACGATGATCGGATGGGGGGAGGGACTATATTTGCAAGCCAATCTAATAGAGTCCCTAACATGCCTGCAAAGTTTCACGGTCATGGCACATCTGGAAGTACCCTAACTCGTGATAATCAGAATTAGGGAAAACCCCCTCCAACTCCCCCCACTGTGCACGATCGGTCCTGTTTTGTCAATAATAACAATAATAATATATTTGCAAACTGAATGGCAGGCCGTTAAGCCTCTACAATGTATCTATGGCTTATGCTTGTTCTTCCCTCCAAGTCCCATCCCGATCTCTCGACTCTAAGCGTTTCAAGAGATTCCCCCCCCCCCGCCTCCAGCTCCTCCCGATGTTATCGGATCCGTTCCAGACTTGTTCTTGATCATCTGAGTCACTTGTTCTTGACACTTGACAAGTTTCATGCACGTCTGATCACCTGTTCCAAAGTTATGCATGTCAGTAGAATCTCCCCCATGATCGTCGGATCGGGAAAAGAACTATTTTCAAGTTGACCTGGAAGAGTACCTAATATGTCTGCCAAGTTTCATGGTCCTAGTACATGTGGAAGTACCCTAACTCGTGATCACCGGAAATCCGGGAAAACCCCTTCCAACCCCTCTACTGTGACATCCCGACATTATCCATTCCAGAGTTATGAATGTTTCTAGTTTCCGGATTCCCCTTCCCTCCACCCCCCCCCACCCCCACCCGCGACAGCAGGATCGGGGAAGTGATTATTTCCATGTTAATCTGGTTGGTTCCCTCGTATGCCTGTCAAGTTTTATTGTGCTAGTTTACTTGGAAGCGTTTCACCAGATTTCCGGTTCCCCCTCCAGCTCCCCCCCCCCCCAGTGATCGGATCTATTCCGGATTTGAAACTGAGCATCTGAAGCACTTGTTCTTGATATATGTCAAGTTTCATGCATGTCTGATTACCCGTTCCAAAGTTATGCATGTTACTATTTTCCGGATTTCCCATCCCTCCACTCCCCCCACGATAGCCGGATGGGGAAAGTGATTATTTCCAAGTTCTTCTGGTCGGTTCCCTGATATGCCTGCCAAATTTCATTGTCCTAGCTTATCTGGAAGCGTTTCATGAGATTTCCGGTGTCCCCCCCCCCCCCAAGTTATTGGATCTGGTCCGGATTCGAAATTGAGCTTCTGAACCATTTGTTCTTGACATATGTCAAGCTTCATGCATATCTGATTACCCGTTCCAAAGTTAGGCATGCTACTACTTTCCGGATTTCCCATCCCTCCACTCCCCCCAAGATGGCCGGATCGGGGAAGTGATTATTTCCAAGTTAATCTGGTCGGTTTCCCAATACGCCTGCCAAGTTTCATCGTTCTAGCTTATGTGGAATCGTTTCACGAGGTTTTGGGTGCCCCCCTCCAGCCCCCCCCCCCCCCAGTTATCGGATCTGGTCCGGATTTGAAACTGAGCATCTGAAGCACTTGTTCTTGACATATGTCAAGTCCGATTACCCGTTATAAAGTTATGCATGTTACTAGTTTCCGGATTTCCTGTTGCTCTACCCCCCCCCCCCCCCCACGATGGCCGGATCGGGGAAGTGATTGTTTCCATGTTAATCTGGTTCGGACCCTTATACGCCTGCCAAGTTTCATCGTCCTAGCTTATGTGGAAGTGCCCAAACTAGCAAAACCGGGACAGACCGTAGTTTCCGGATTTCCCATCCCTCCACTTCCCCCACTATGATCGGATCCGGAATATGATAATATCCAAGTTAATCTGGTCGGTTCCCTGATATTCCTGCCAAGCGTTTCACTAGATTTGTTTGACTTGGACTGACCATCTGTAAACCGTATCTGTTCTCGCATTCGCTTTTTTATACATCATGGCATGGCTCAGTGGTAGAAAACTGGACTGGCAACACAAAGGTCAAGTTTCACGTATGTCTGATTACCCTTTCTAAAGTTATGCATGTTAACATTTTCTGGATTTCCCATCCCTCCACTATGATCGGATCCGGAATATGATTATATCCAAGTTAATCTGGTAGGTTCCCTGATATTCCTGCCAAGCGTTTCACTAGATTTGTTTGACTTGGACTGACCATCTTTGAACACAAGGTATTACCATTCGCTTTTCTGTACATCGTCGCATGGCTCAGTGGTAGAATACTCGACTGGCAACCCAAAGGTTCCTGGTTTCGATCCCGCGTTCGGGCAGCGCTTTTATTTGCTCCCGTTTTACTTTTTGCTCCCGTTTTACTTTATAGTTTTCGGTCTCCCGGATCCGGGGAAAGTTGGATTGGGGAAGTGATTATTTGTAAGTTGATCTGGTCGGGTCCCTGATATGCCTGCCAAGTTTCATCGTCCTAGCATATCTGGAAGTACCCTAACTCGCAAACACCGGATTAACCGACTGACCGACAGACCGACGGAAAAGTGATCGGTATATCGCACTTGGCCGGAAGGCAAGTGCCATAAAAACGAATAGCACTGGCACGTCAAAGAATACAAACACTTGGGGCACAATTTAAGTCAAGTCACTGTTAAAAATTTTGCAAAAGTACGGGACGAATGAACGGTCATACCGAACACTGCAATTTGCAGGAGGGAGCTTTAACTTTTGCTTCCCCGAATTTGATCCTCGAGTGGGGCGTTTATTTTCAGCTGTTGGCTGGAAATCTGGCAGAATGTTGCGAAAGAGCTCCGACGACAGACAGGACCGCCCAAAAGCCATGAGAAGTTCATGCCGTTTGTTTGATAAGGTAGCCAGGCCCAGTGACGCCAGAATCGCCTCGTATGAGACGTACTCGTGCCCGAGGATGATCCGACATGCACGCTTTTGAGTGCGCTCAATTTTCGAATCCTGGGCTTTTGTTAGTCCGGCGTGCCAAACCTGGCATCCATATTCAAGGGCAGGACGAATGTATGTTTTATAGAGGTTAGTCAGAGTGTTGTGGGACAGCCCAAATCGTCTTAGCTGAGCAAATTGCTTGAGGAGAATGGCTCCTTTTTGGACCAGTTTAGAGGTTTGGGATTCCCAGCCAAGGATGTTGTCGATTATGATCCCAAGAATTTTTGTGGTTTCAACTGCTTTAAGGTCTGCCTCAGATTCAATTGGTTCCGGATCGTGCTTTGTGAAGTTGACACGGAGGACGACACTCTTTTCAGTGTTGATCTGAAGTTTAGCCTCACTTGCGTCGCGCCGCAGCTCCTCAAGGGTATGTTTTAGCTTTTGCGAGTTGGACGAGATCAGTCGAAAGGTGGGTAGCGTCAGATCATCTGCAAATTTCAGCCTCTGCTTCAGTTGGATAGCCAGTTTGTTCACAGCTATGAGAAAAGCCAAGGGCCCAAGTTTGGTACCCTGGGGTGCTCCGCAGGTGATGGAGAGAAATTTAGACATAACTGAGCTCTGCTTATTTTTTAGCTCGGCGCATTGACTTAGACACAGACACTCATTTTCTATGTATCTCCTAGTTTCTATGAAACTCCCTCCCGACAATATATCTTTGGTGAAAAACCACAGGAATCCCGACAATATTTCTTGGAGCACAAGGCCAAATGTTCCGATGGGATCCCAAAAATTGAATATCTGATGCAGACAATTAGGTTTTGTTTTCGCCGGATCCATTTTTGTTTTAACAAATTTTACGGTTTTGGCCTGATTCCGAACGAACAAGTTGTCAGGGTAGAAAATAATTACCACATACTTGTTCAGCATATCTTCTTACCCCTAAATCGAACATCTAATCAACTTCAAATAAAACTTTTCCTTTAACAAACTTTCCGGTTTTGGCCGAATTCCAGGAGAACTACTTGCCAGACGAGAAAATGGTTTTCACCATCGTGTTCAGCATGTCTTCCTACCCCTAAATCGAACATCTAATCAACTTCAAATAAAAGTTTTACTTTTAACAGACTTTCCGGTTTTGGCCGGATTCTGGGCTAACTGCTTGTCCAATGACAAAATGGTTTTCACCATCGTGTTCAGCATGTCTTCTTACCTCAAAATCGACTATCACATTATAAAAATTCCTTTTGCCCCTAAATTTAAACCCCCACCCCTAAATGTAAGGCTACAGAGCCCATCTACGAACTCTACCTTACTCTTGACCCAAAGAATCCTCACACCAAGTTTCATCAAAATATCTCATTCCCTTCGACAGTTACAGTGCGCACAGACGACAGACGGACAACTTTTGAGATGTCATAGATATCCCGCCACTTACGTTTTTTATTACTACTTTATTTCAGTCCATAAGCCCATATCAACAAATAAACATACACTAAAACAGACACTGAACAAAGATACACAAGAACCCATACAAAAGATATCCAGGAGATATTTGATATTTGGGATCCCAAAAACCACAGGAATCCTGTCTTCAACTTTTCTAAGTTTGGGATACAGAAAGTCTCTTAGACTTCTTCCTTTTTTTACGGTGCCCTTACGTTTGTTTGTATGCCACAGGACATGTACTTTATTCGGAGCCGATCTCGACTGATAGCACTTCTTCTGCAAAGTCCTTCAACATTTTTCCTTTTGACTGAAGGATGACGAAGCCTAAGTGGATGATGAACATCATTTTTAAGAGGTAGCCAACCCTTGCTGTAGCGTCGAACTATGCCGCAAAAATGTCATATCTGGGTGTAGCATTTTCGCTACATTTTTCAGTCAGAAGCTTTTGATAAAACAACAGGGAACTAACCTTGAAGGCATATCCGCAAAATATGAGTCATACGACGACTTCCAGATCAGGTTCTTCAAGGCATGGTACTGTTCTCCCAGATATCTATTTGTGCTCTTCAAGATGTCAAAGTGGGAACGCTGACGGGAATCGAGGTCAAACCAGGTCTCTTCCTCTTGAAGCTTCCCAAAGAGAACCGCTGACTGATCAGTAGAGTCAACAACATCAGCCCCGAGAACTGTAGAAGAAGTAATAAGTAAGTAAGTAATATATTTGTAACCCAGCATTTCGAAAAAGCGGAGAAAATGAAAGAAAGTAAATAAAAAACATATAGACACAGAAAAAGACACTAATTTTCAATCTTCTGCCAGGAAGCAGTGGAGAAGGTCGTGCTGGTTGTGCTAAGTTGTCAATGAGTTTCGATAGCGACGAAGAAACATCCAAAAGGGTAACACTTGCATCTTGAATTTTGAACTTCTCCGTCAATGTATGGTTACGGCATAATTTTGACAAGTGGAGCAGGTGATTTGCATATTTAAAATAACATGATGTCATCCTTTTAATCTCCTTCTTTCGAAGAACACGAGTGACACCAGAACGAAATAGTATAGAAGGAGTGCAGAATGTGCTGTACAATTTTCAGCTTTACGATTATAGCGCCCCCGATTCGGGACGATGCGCCCATAGGCGGTACGGATTGATCTAAAAACTTCTTGAACAACTGAAGAGCAAAATTTCGACAACGAAGATTTGAATATTATGCCAAGCCATCGTAGAGAGTATGTTGATTTGACGACGAACGATCCAAGAGAGATAGAGGCTTTGGATCCATTCAAACCATTTGGCGAAGGGTTGAAATGCAGGTACTCACATTTTGAGGGGTATTACAGCCGAATTTTGAGAAGTTCGGACGACAGCTTACAGGTGAGTGTGGTTCGGGTACGGCTTAATAAGAGCAAGTCGTCCGCGTATGATAAGTTCTTATCAACAACACATTAACCTCACTGTAAAGTTTGTTCTGCTCTACCTCTCAACTGCAATGCTGTTTAGCCAACAAAATTGCTGACGTCAGTGAGCATCTGAGCGGCGCTGGGGCCTAGTCAAGACTTCGGTATTCTTATTACCAATGTCTTATTAACTTATTATGTTTTGTTTACCTTTTCAGTTGTACTCTTTATCTACTATTTATTTAGTTTGCTCGATTTAGGTATCGTGCTAGATACTCGCCCTCAAACGTAAGTGTGGTTAACTGAAACATGTGCAGATGGAGTTTAAAAGTTGCTTTGAATGCCCTTTGTGTATAGATGAATCTTAGTTATTTATATATGTATCTATAGCTTCACCTTTTTCCTTTTTCTAATGTGTGGGCAAAGATAAACATTAACGACAATTATGTTAGCCACATTGCTAACATAGGAAGAGCCGTTAAGCCTAACGGCTATAATGCTCCCTGTTCTATCTTTGTACCCCTTGGCTTTTTGCCATGGTTGGCTTGATTTCAAAGTTTTTAAGAGAGTTAGGATAACCACGATGAATATTGGTTTGTTGATGCTGTGTATTGTAGCCCATCATGGTTAAACTCATCATGACTATAGCCGTTAATAATCAGGTACATGATAGCCTAGAACTGAAGAAAGATAGAATAGCGTAGCTTACTCTTGCATGGAGATGCTACCGTGAAGTCGAGATTGAGTTCAATCTTTTCTGTCAAGTCGGTGTCAGGTCTGAACTTGAACTTAGTCCCAGGATGGAGAAAGTCATTGACTTCTGAGTAGACAAGACTCGCAATCACAAACCAGCAAATGACAGAAACTAAAAAAAAAGATTATGTCGTGTTTAGATCACACATACTATGCTGATCAGTCCTGTCTACTGATTTTGTATTTCTGGGGATGAAAGAGAGCCCAAGATTGAGTGTACACTTCATAGTTGGTTCTGAAGAGCATAAAACAAGTTTGAAAGTGATATCATAAAATTTTAAACACTGTGTTTCGTAGTAAGTAAGTAAGTAAGTAATTTATTTATAACCCGCCGTTTTCAGAAAGCGGAGTAAATGAGGAAAGTAAATAAAACACAAAAACATACACAAAAAGACACTTAATTTCAATCGTCGGCCAGGAAGCAGTGTAGAAGGTCGTGCGCTGGTTGGGTTCTGTTGTCAATGATTTTTGATAGCGAAGAAGAAACATCCAAAAGGGTAACACTTGCATCTTGAATTTTGAACTTCTCCGTCAAAGTATGGTTATGGCATAATTTCGACAAGTGGAGCAGGTGCTTTGCATATTTAAAATAACATGATCTCATCTTTTTTATCTCCTTCTTTCGCAGAACATGAGTGACACCAGAACGAAATAGTATAGAAGGAGCGCAGAAGGTGCTGTACAATTTTCCCAAAGCTTTACGATTATAGCGCCCCCGGTTGGGGACGATGCGCCCATAGGCGGTACGGATTGATCTAGAAACTTCTTGAACAACCGAAGAGCAAAATTTTGACAACGAGGATTTGAATGTTATGCCAAGCCATCGTAGAGATTCTGTTGATCTGACGACGAACGATCCAAGAGAGATAGAAGCTTTAGCATTCAAACGATTTGACGAAGGGTTGAAATGCAGGTACTCACATTTTGAGAGGTTAACTTGAAGACCGATTTTGAGAAGTTCCGACGACAGCTTACAGACATTTTTGGTGAGTGTGGATCGGGTACGGCTTACTAAGAGCAAGTCGTCCGCGTAAGCTATGTAGCTGAAGGCGTGGTCTTTATAAAAGTAAGCAGGATGCAAAGAATCAAGACAAGAAGATATGGCCGATTTGAAGATGTAGGGAGATAAGACTCCCCCTTGACGAACACCAGTTCGGACTGGAATAATCTCTGACAAGCTACCTTGCCATTTGAACCTTACTGAAGAATGACCATACCAAAATTTTAACAGATAGACAACAGACAGATTCACGCCAGAAGTAATGAGAGAAAATAGGGCCTGAGAGTGCGTTTTATTGTCAAAAGCACCAGCTATATCTATAGAACATATATGTATAGCAAACTTGTCGCGGGTAGCCTGTTTCATCATTTTTGTCAATATGTGATGAGCGTGCGCACAACTAGTGGTCACAATATCCTTCGATGACAAAAAAAACAAGGATTGCTCCAAGCAATATGCCGAAGCCCGTGACCAGTATCACTAACTTGATCCTCACGAAATGCGCCTTCCTCTCATTTTGGAAACGGGCTTACATATGTCATCCCACAAACTAGGTCCCCGAAAACATGTAACTACCTCAGGCCAATTTCCCATTGCTCCCTGTGTCGCCAAAGTCACTGAAGCGCTTATTGCAAGGCAACTAATGGACCAAATTGGTGATAAGATCGACGTTTATCAGTATGGTTGTCTGCAAGGCTCCAACACTACCTTTTATCTAGTCAGAATATTCGACAGTGTTTTGTTGTGGCTTGGAAAGGGATCATCAGTCGTTGACTTGGCACTAAGAGACTTCCAAAAATCTTTTCACCTGATTCAAATCCTTCTTTCACTGTTGAACCTGAAACGCATGGGTGCCAAAGCGCGCACCCTTAAAACGGTAGCCAGCTTTCTATCGGAGCGTATGCAATGTGTGTGTGCCCTCAACGATGATGATAGAAACTCTGACTGGATCTCAATCACCTGCGGCAAACACCACAGTTTGACCCCGACATAGTTCGTTCTTTTCATCCTGACCGTGACCTTGCAAAACTAATTTAACCCGTTAAAGTGTAAAGTCACCCGCGATTCCACCCGCTGAAAAGTGAATTCATGGAACCTGACCCAATATTCAGCATGGTCAAGAGTCATACTTTGTTGGGTGCCACTTTCACCGAGTATTACAAATTCACTGACCATGTTTGCAACCTTGTGACAAAAGGGAATGCTGCACTCCAGTCCATCACAACAATGAAGCAATCTGGGTTTACTGCATAATCTACGTAAATAGCCTATGTAGCTTACGTGCGGCCGCTACTGGAGTACGCCTGTCCAGTTTCTGGAGCATTTGTGCAAAGGAGTGTATCACTTAACAAAGACATAAACTCTCCGAAAGAAGACATAATCTTCTCATGCGTTTTGGCCACCAAATTTTGAATACTCAACAACACAGGACCATCCTTCCGGACTTCGTTACACCCTCTCATGGACCTAACACGCGAAGCAAGAAGGACCCAAAACCCAAGCTTGTTCCCCCACCTACGAAATCTTCAGAAAGATACCTAAATTCATTCGTTCCATACTCGGTAAGAACCCACGAACTACAGAGACATCCTTAAACTACTATTTAAAGCAGATGTCAAAGTTTAAGAGCCGTACACCATAAAACCACACTCTTATTTTCCAGGTGAAAGGACAAACCCTCGGCTCGACCCCAGCCATTCAAGTAAAAGGGAGGCTGCAGTGAGAAGAAGTTCAAAAGGATCAGAGGATGCCCAAGACTATACCAAAGAAGGAAGGAAAGAACCTAAGTAAAATGTTTAGAGAGGGGGTTAAATAAGACAGAAATAAGCAGAAGTTAACATATTTATCTATTCTGTTGGGTAAGCCAGACAATCTAGACGAAACCCAGGCCACAAACGGCCCACTGTCTCATACAACTGAAAATACATCACTCTATGAAAACAACTGATGAAAATATCACTCATTCCACCACTTTGTTTTGTGTTCTTACCTTAAAACCTGTCTAATCTTCCTGTCAACTAAAGGGACCCGGACAGTTCTTTTAAACAGGCTTCTCTCACTACCTCACGAAAATTGACACTCAGAGAGTCGATGTCTTCCAATCATTGCCTTGTCCAGGCTCGGCACTCTATTTTTCCTGTATTTGGAATTATGTGTTCCATGGTTTCCAATCCCAGTAACAACCCAGTCTACCACAAATCCCTGATTTTTGGATACCCTATGCCAAACGCTGGATATATCTAGCATTTGGCATAGCCTATGCGTAACACTGGATACCCTATGCCAAACGCTGGATACCTGTTGGTAACCTAACCTTGACCTACCTCAATATAAAGGAGTTCTGATTGGTTGATCTTTTAGCTTTACTCAAATCATCAATATTTTACTTTGTTACAGTATCCAGCACCTGGCATAGTGTATCCAGCATTGGGCATAGGGTATACCAAACGCTAGACATATACAACATTTGGCATAGGGTATCCTTTATTCAAACAATGTTTACAATGGCTACGTCAGCTACGATTCTTCTTAGCTGACGTAGGCTAGCCGTTGTAATCATTGTTTGAATAAATGTTTCAAAGTCAGCTTGGGCTCAAAGAATATTTATCATAGGGTATCCAAAAATCAGGGGTTTGTGGCTGACTGTAACAACCCGGATGACTCCACAGATTTCATCTTTTTTCAGAAGAAATTTGATTTTTATTGTTTGCAACTGTATTAATCTTGTTCACACATTCCATCTCTAATGGCTGTGTCCTTTTCGAGGTTTCAAGAGCTTTTAAACAGGCTTGATTATCCAAAAAATGCAAATATTTCTTTGTCAACACTAATAGCTCCTTTATTGTTTATCCCAGGTTTATCCAGTCTAGTACACTAGCCCCATTTCAGGCACGGTGCTCAAACGTCTAGCACCATGCCTGGGTGCTAGACGTTCAAGCACTGTACCTTGGATTTCATGTATGGTGCATGGATTTCAGTATACAGTGCATACAGAAAAAACACAGTTTCTGTCATCACAACTGAGCACCAGCTCGGACAGGGCTGAAATTACTACTATGAATTAGTGAAATCAAAGACAATCCTTTATATATTTTTCACAACAAAAACAAAAGGGCTCTAATGATGACGGAGATGAAAAACCTAACAGCACCCTATCTATTTTCCATGTATTTTCCCTATCTATCCCCCAAGAGCCAATATTCTGGTTGGCTGCTAGGTAGAAAAAGCTGAGGCACAGGACACTTTGCATGCAAAACCCTTGACTATGTAGAAGAGGAAATGAGGTTTTTCACATCTGTCATCAGCCGAGCCCTTTTGTTTTTGTTGTGAAAAATATATAAAGGATTGTCTTTGATTTCTCTAATTCATGGTAGTAATTTCAGCCCTGTCCGAGCTGGTGCTCAGTTGTTATGACAGAAACTGTGTTTTTGATGTAAGCACTGTATACTGAAATCCATGCACCATACATGAAATCAAAGGTACAGTGCTTGAACGTCTAGCACCCAGGCATGGTGCTAGACGTTTGAGCACCATGCCTGAAAAGGGGCTAGTGTACTAGACTGGGTTTATCCCGAAGTGTCCCGAAGAAGGTAGAATCCAATCCAAGAATCCAAGATCCAAAATACCTAGGCCTATTCACATGTTTACAGAGGCTCTTCATTACCTAGTTTGGCTAACTCATAGTTGACTTTAGGCTAAAGTCAACTATGAGCTTAGTCAATTAAAATTTAGTCACAGCAAATGTTCACATAGGCTAAGCACACCTCTACTGTCCAACGTAACACTCATAATGATAAAAGATAATATTAACCTGCTCCTCCAGATACAGAAGTTTTCTTACAAGGGTCGGATGTCTTTGGAAAAAAGTCTAAAACTTTAAAAAACCTGAAGAAATTTGCCTCCTCCACTTCGCCCATGCTTGTCTGGTTTTTCAAAGTCGGTGCCTTCTGCCAAAAAACTTCTGCTAAAAAGCGACTATTACCTCTCTGTTCTGCAAGGACAAGTTAAAAATTTAAATAGTCACAACGTGGGACAGTGAAGAGTGATTCATTCTGGTTGGTGAGGTTCAGCTCTGTTTAAAAGTCTGGTAGCTGAAGAAATGGCCCAGCAAGCAAGAAACCCACAGGGTAAAGAGGCTTTGCTGAAGTCTTTCAGTAAGCGACTGAAAGATGACATTAAGTCCATGGCAGAAAACTTTGCAGGTTTGTTTTCAAGTCAACCACAAACCCCTGATTTTTGGATACTGTATGCCAAATGCTGGATATGTCTAGCGTTTGGCATATCCTATGCCTAACGCAGTCTACCACAAATCCCTGATTTTTGGATACCCTATGCCAAACGCTGGATATCTCTAGCATTTGGCATAGCCTATGCCTAACGCTGGATACCCTATACCAAACGCTGGATACCTGTTTCCAATAAGATATTGATGATTTGATGAAGCTCTGAAATCAACCAATCAGAATCAACCTATAGTGAAATAGGTCAGGGTTAGAGTACCAACAGGTATCCAGCATTTGGCATAGGGTATCCAGCGTTAGGCATAGGCTATGCCCAATGTTGGATATATCCAGCGTTTGGCATAGGGTATCCAAAAATCAGGGGTTTGTGGTAGACTGGTCTAACGCTGCATACACTGCCAAGTGCTGGCAGTCTAGTACACTAGCCCCTTTTCAGGCACGGTGCTCAAACGTCTAGCACCATGCCTGGGTGCTAGACGTTCAAGCACTGTACCTTGGATTTCATGTATGGTGCATGGATTTCAGTATACAGTGCATACAGAAAAAACACAGTTTCTGTCATAACGACTGAGCACCAGCTCGGACAGGGCTGAAATTACTACCATGAATTAGAGAAATCAAAGACAATCCTTTATATATTTTTCACAACAAAAACAAAAGGGCTCGACTGATGACAGATGTGAAAAACCTCATTTCCTTTTCTACATAGTCAAGGGTTTTGCATGCAAAGTGGCCTGTGCCTCAGCTTTTTCTACCTAGCAGCCAACCAGAATATTGGCTCTTGGGGAATTGATACGGAAAATACATGGAAAATAGATAGGGTGCTGTTAGGTTTTTCATCTCCATCATCATTAGAGCCCTTTTGTTTTTGTTGTGAAAAATATATAAAGGATTGTCTTTGATTTCTCTAATTCAGAGTAGTAATTTCAGCCCTGTCCGAGCTGGTGCTCAGTTGTGATGACAGAAACTGTGTTTTTTCTGTATGCACTGTATACTGAAATCCATGCACCATACATGAAATCCAAGGTACAGTGCTTGAACGTCTAGCACCCAGGCATGGTGCTAGACGTTTGAGCACCGTGCCTGAAAAGGGGCTAGTGTACTAGACTGAGTGCTGGATACTGTAACCCAACAAAATATTGATGATTTGAGTGAAGCTAAGAAATGAACCAATCAGAACTCCTTTAGATTGAGGTAGGTCAGGGTTAGGTTACTAACAGGTATCCAGCGTTTGGCATAGGGTATCCAAAAATCAGGGATTTGTGGTAGACTGTTGTGTTCTGTTGATGAGTTTTTGGGATCTCAAAATGTAAGTGGAGGGATACCTAGGACATTGCAAAAAAAGTTGTCCATCTATCCATCTGTTAGCACAATAACTCTCAAAGGGGTTGAGATATTTGTTAAAACTTGGCACGAGGACTCTTCTCTTTGGGTCAAAGTACAGGTCAGGTTCAAAGATGGGCTCTGTAGCAGCTCTGTAGCCATATATTTAAGTGTGGGGGAAGAGGTTTAAATTAAGGGATGGAAAAAATACTTTTAAAAGCTAATGAGATAGTCAATTTAGGCCTTTAGGGCCTAACTAAGAGAAAATGAAATAATTTTCTCACCGGACAAGTAGTGCACTTGGAATCCGGCCGAAACCGGAAAATTTGTGAAAAATAAAAGTTTTACCTTATGTTGATTAGAAGTTCAATCAAGGGGTAAGGAGACATGCTGAACACATTGGATAGCCTATATGAAAATTATTTTTTGCCGAACAAGTAGTTCGCCCGGAATCCGGCCCAAACTGGAAAATGTGTTTAAAGTAGAAGTTTTATTTGAACTTGATTAGATATTTAGTTCAAGGGTAAGAATAAAGACATGCTGAATCAGAATATGACAATCATTTTCTACCCGGACACATAGTTTGCCCGGTATCCGGCTGAAGCCGAATTTTTTTTTAAAGTAAAAGTTTTTTCTGAAGCTGGAGGTTCAGTATAGGGGTAAGGAAATACGCTGAATTCGTTTTTGAGCTTTTTTTAACAGACAAGTAGTTTTCCGAGAGTCTGACAGAAACATTTTATAATAAATGTATTAATTTCCGTGACATGGGGATGTGAACTGGTTAGATGAATTTGCCTTCAGGCTGGATCACTGTTCCTATGGCCGGAGTCTACCAGACTGCTGTAGTGGTTTGTGAACTCTGTTCACAATCCCGTCGGCAGAGCGACTGCCTTGTAAGCAGAGGGTCCTGGCTTCAAATCCCGGCTGAGAAGCTTTTTGTATATTAGTTCACTAGGCCTACTCATCAGTTCATTTATGTATTCATTTCTGTGACATGGGGATGTGAACTGGTTAAATGAATTTGCCTTCGGGCGGGATCACTGTTCCTATGGCCGGCTTCTACCAGACTATTGTAGTGTTTTGCGAACTCTGTTCAAAAGCCCCTCGGTAGCTCAGTTGGTAGAGCGACTGCCTTGTAAGCAGAGGGTCCTGGGTCCAAATCACGGCTGAGGAACGTTTTTCTCAATACTACGGTACAAGTAAACTTGTATACAGTCCTAAATTTACCTTAGGTCATTCAGGGTGTCTTTGTTGACAGTTAGGACCTTGTTAGCGACTGCATTGATCTTTTGTCTTAACCTTTTTAGGCCAAGTTCGAGGTTGCAAAACTTCGAAGTTGGATACCCCTCCTGTAGTCTCACTTAAACCTGAAAGAATTATATGTCACTATGACCAGGGGCGTCATGACTGGTGGGGGGAGACCCCCCCCCAATGCTGTCGGCCAGTCGGTAAAAATGACCGAGTCGGCGCGAAGCGCCGCGATTTTCCGTCAAAACAGTTGATTTTTTCATGAAAACAGTCGGTTTTTCTGAAAATTGGTAAGTTTTTTGTCAAAATAGTTTTTTCTGAAAATTAGTCGATTTTTTCCTTAAATGTAATTTAAGTAAACTTGTATACAGTCCTAAATTTACCTTAGGTCATTCAGGGTGTCTTTGTTGACAGTTAGGACCTTGTTAGCGACTGCACTGATCTTTTGTCTTAACCTTTTTAGGCCAAGTTCGAGGTTGCAAAACTTCGAAGTTGGATACCCCTCCTGTAGTCTTACTTAAACCTGAAAGAATTAGATGTCACTATGACCAGGGGCGTCATGACTGGTGGGGGGAGACCCCCCCAATGCTGTCGGCCAGTCGGTAAAAATGACCGAGTCGGCGCGAAGCGCCGCGATTTTCCGTCAAAACAGTTGATTTTTTCATGAAAACAGTCGGTTTTTCTGAAAATTGGTCAGTTTTTTGTCAAAATAGTTGTTTTTTCTGAAAATTAGTCGATTTTTTCCTTAAATGTAATTTTTGTTGTTGAAAACAGTCGGTTTTTCCGTAGAAAAAGTCGGTAAAAATTACCCGCCAGTCAGTAAATGCTTCATCCCCCCCCAAAACATTTTGGCTAGTAACGCCTCTGACTATGACCCAAAAAAGGAAGTGTGTCTCTTATTAGTTCTTGCTGAAGTTAATACCAGTGATATCTGAAAATTCTGACCACAAATCTCTGATTTTGGGATACCCTATGCTAAGTGGTTGGTATGTACCCAGGGTATACCCAAGTATGTGAAGTGTCTTTGTGTGGGGATGTCTTGTCGAGCCCCCCGGGGGGGGGGGGGTGCTTGGTACTTCTGTCTTTTGTTTTTATGGCACTTGCCCTTCGGCCAAGTGCCATATAGCGATCGCAATTTCTGTCCGTCCGTCGGTCTGTCGGTCTGTCCAGGTTTTGCTAGTTCGGGCACTTCCAGATAAGCTAGGACGATAAAACTTGGCAAGCGTATCAGGGACCCCAAATGATTAAGTTGGAAATAGTCACTTCCCCGATCCGAGCACCGTGGGGGGAGTGGAGGGAGGGGGAATCCGGAATCTTGAGGTATTTTTAACTTTTGAACGGGTGATCGGATCTCGATGAAACTTGATATTTGGAACGACCTCATGCCTCAGACGACCCACTTAAAATCCGGACCGGATCCGGTGACTTTTGGGGGGAGCTGGAGGGGGCAACCGGTAATCTTGGGAAACGCTATGAGTGGAGGGATCGAGATGAAACTTGGTGGGAAGACACCTAGCAAACACTAGATACATCATTGACATAACCGAGCCGATTCGGGCACTGTGGGGGGGAGTGGAGGGAGGGGGAATCCGGAACCTTGAGGTATTTATAACTTTTGAACGGGTGATCGGATCTCGATGGAACTTGATATTTGGAAAGACCTCATGCCTCAGACGACGTACTTAAAATCCGGACCGGATCCGGTGACTTTTGGGGGGAGCTGGAGGGGGCAACCGGAAATCTTGGGAAACGCTATGAGTGGAGGGATCGAGACGAAACTTGGTGGGAAGACACCTAGCAAACACTAGATACATCATTGACATAACCGAGCCGATTCGGGTACTGTGGGGGGGAGTGGAGGGAGGGGGAATCCGGAATCTTGAGATATTTATAACTTTTGAACGGGTGATCGGATCTCGATGAAACTTGATATTTGGAACGACCTCATGCCTCAGACGCCCACTTAAAATCCGGACCGGATCCGGTGACTTTTGGGGGGAGCTGGAGGGGGCAACCGGAAATCTTGGGAAACGCTATGAGTGGAGGGATCGAGATGAAACTTGGTGGGAAGACACCTAGCAAACACTAGATACATCATTGACATAACCGAGCCGATTCGGGCACTGTGGGGGGGAGTGGAGGGAGGGGGAATCCGGAATCTTGAGGTATTTATAACTTTTGAACGGGTGATCGGATTTCGATGGCACTTGATATTTGGAAAGACCTCATGCCTCAGACGACGTACTTAAAATCCGGCCCGGGTCCGGTGACTTTTGGGGGGAGCTGGAGGGGGCAACCGGAAATCTTGGGAAACGCTATGAGTGGAGGGATCGAGATGAAACTTGGTGTGAAGACACCTAGCAAACACTAGATACATCATTGACATAACCGAGCCGATTCGGGCACTGTGGGGGGGAGTGGAGGGAGGGGGAATCCGGAATCTTGAGGTATTTATAACTTTTGAACGGGTGATCGGATCTCGATGGAACTTGATATTGGGAAAGACCTCGTGCCTCAGACGACCCACTTAAAATCCGGACCGGATCCGGTGACTTTTGGGGGGAGCTGGAGGAGGCAACCGGAAATCTTGGGAAACGCTATGAGTGGAGGGGTCGAGATGAAACTTGGTGGGAAGACACCTAGTAAACACTAGATTCATCATTGACATGACCGAGCCGATTCGGGCACTGTCGGGGGAGTGGAGGGAGGGGAATCCGGAATCTTGAGGTATTTATAACTTTTTAACGGGTGACCGGATCTCGATGAAACTTGATATTTGGAACGACCTCATGCCTCAGACGACCCACTTAAAATCCGGACCGTATCCGGTGACTTTTGGGGGGAGCTGGAGGGGGCAACCGGAAATCTTGGGAAACGCTGTGAGTGGAGGGATCGAGATGAAACATGGTGTGAAGATACATCATTGACATAACCGAGCCAATTCGGGCACTGTGGGGGGAGTGGAGGGAGGGGGAATCCGGAATCTTGAGGTATTTATAACTTTTGAACGGGTGATCGGATCTCGATGGAACTTGGTATTTGGAAAGGCCTCATGCCTCAGACGACCCACTTAAAATCTGGACCGGATCCGGTGACTTTTGGGGGAGCTGGAGGGGTTAACCGGAAATCTTGGGAAACGCTATGAGTGGAGGGATCGAGATGAAACTTGTTGGGAAGACACCTAGCAAACAATAGATAAATCATTGACATGACCGAGCCGATTCGGGCACTGTTGGGGGAGTGGAGGGAGGGGGAATCCGGAATCTTGAGGTATTTATAACCTTTGAACGGGTGACCGGATCTCGATGAAACTTGATATTTGGAAAGACCTCATGCCTCAGACGACCCACTTAAAATCCGGACCGGATCCGGTGACTTTTGGGTAGAGCTGGAGGGGAGAACCGGAAATATTGGAAAACGCTATGAGTGGAGGGATCGAGATGAAACTTGGTGGGAAGACACCTAGCAAACACTAGATATATCATTGACATAACCGAGCCGTGCCTACTCGTAACAAGTGCCATATGAGCTCGTAGCTCTTGTTGTTCTGTTCTTTTTGCGCAGTTTGCTTCTGTCAACCACAAACCCCTGATTTTTGGATACCCTATGCCTAACACAGTAACACTGGATACGCTATGCCAGGTGCTGGATACTGTAACCCAGAAAAAAATTGATGACTTGAGTGAAGCTAAAAAATCAACCAATCAGAACTCCTTTATATTGAGGTGGGTCAGGGTTAGGTTACAAACAGTTATACCTATGTGAGGGTAGCGGTGTGAAAATCATACCAGTTGACGTTATACTACTCTGAGGTGTAGACGTTTGGTGTTCATAAAGCTGATGATAAATGAAGATTATAACCTAGGCGCAGATTCCACAGTGACTAATTTGCGTAGCATAGACCACAATTAGAGATACGACAATGAAATTCCTTTTCCTTACGGTTTCCAGGCTCTTGTATGTACTTTCGGAGTTTCACGTCCCCCACCCTTCTCGTTCGTTTGCAGCGGGGCCCAGATTGCCCATGTGTTAAGTTTGTAAACGAGGACACTCATCAAATTAAAATCTACTATACTTGTACACAACACTTTTCGTAAGGTCCACATTGCGTTTGTATGGTTTCATGTTTCGCAAAGGGTTTGAGGTGTCAATTAGTCACAACATGTGTTTTCGCGTTAGGAACGGGTGATGAAATAGGATCTGAAACTTTACGACTTTGTCATTAGTGTTTGAACAAGGTATAATAAACAAAATACATATCAAAATTGATGGAAGTAAAGTCAGTAGTGTATCGGAACAAGCCTACGGGGTTTAAACGAAGTAAAACTGGAAAGAGAAAGATGGACAATAGGCTACTGTGATTGGAGACCGATTACTATTTACGCGAAGGGATTGCGTTTCTAAGTGAACTAACATGTTAGATGGGACGAACTTAAAGAATGTATGACTTTGACATTAGGGTGTTCGAGTAAGGCAATAATCGAAGTGTATTGGAACAAACCTAAAGTGCTCATAGCGAGCATAACTGATTGTATGGGTGTTCTTCTTGTTTGGTGTTCTTTGAGAGCTCAATTGTTGGTTTCACGCACGGAAAACTAATATTAAACTTTACGGGAAGGGAGAAATCTAAGTCAGTTTAGTTCATTCTTTTACACTCCACGTCTGAGCGCTTGCGCACTTGTTTAATTTGATGGTTAGGACTTAGCAGAGGATAGTGCAGTGCATGGGAGGTATTGATTCTGGGTCAGTAGCTAAAGAAGGGATTTAGGCTTGACACCAGCCTTACTGGTTGGGGCTCGAGAAGCTGAGAGCGGACCTAGGCCTGACCCAGACTTGCTGGGAAAGGTCAGCCAGGTGTCAGCATATATGTGATTCATCTTGAGCGCTTAATCACCCACCCGTTGTCAGGAATCAGTCGAAAGTCGATTTAAGATTAGTCCAGAAAGGGGAAGATTTTGTCTAGCTGCGTACACTAGGCTATTTAGGCCTTTTGTAAGCTGTAGGCTACAATTTGTTTGCTCACATTCTGAAGTTAGAAGTGTAAGGTTTTAGAAGTATATATATATCCCAGTTTACGCTGAACGGCTGATTGTAGATAGTAGATATTGAACAAAGGCTATATCCAGCTTTTGCCGGGCCTGTGCAAAATGCTGGTGCTCGTGCAGTAGAAATTGTGGCACTCTTATCTGAACAGTAAAACAGGATTTTGATCAGCTATTCCTTGAATTTCGCACAAATCTTGAATGCTTTGTGCGATGATGTTGCTACAACGTGTGGTATATATACCGTAACCTACTTATGGCAGAGGCTATGAAAAATGCTACTCATATCTGATATTTAGCGTTACGTATCCAAAATCAGACGTTTTCTATAGGGTCGACTGTGCTTCTTAAGGCAAACTGTTAATGCAAGTTTTTTAAGTCAGCCTACAAACTCAAGATTATTGTATCCTTGACCTTGTAAATCCCTTTCTATATCCCCTTTTGCAAACGCTAAAAGCTTCTTTTTTTTTAGAAATTGTGAAGTTGGCCAAGGTGGAAGAGGAGGGCCAAGTCAGCAGAATGACCCAATGTGAGGAAGAGCAGTTTGAGATGTTAGTCAGAGCTGCAACAATGGTTAGTACCAGTTACCCAATTTATCAGTCCCGTAGCCTAGCGCAGCGATTATGCTAACCCTTTCAGGTTTGCGCAGGGGCATCCTTTGGGAGAAGGAGAAGGAGAGGGTTAGGACCTTACCCAAGCTTCTTTTGGTCTGACGAGTGGAGGAGGAGACGTAGCCATTCCGACTCTTCTGTCAGCAGTAACTAGTTGTGGGAAAGAAGTTACACGGTTTAAAAGAACAAGACCAAAGGTGTCGATGGGATCCCAAAAATCTAATATTTGACTCAGACGATAGGGTCTTGTCTTCGCCATATCCAGTCTTCGCCAGGCTAATCATCAAAGAAAACCAAGTTCAGATATACCTCTAGAATCTGTATCTATTTGACGATACTGACCAAGACTTCCCGAGCAAACTACTAGTCCAGCAAAACAAGAGAATTAGCGCGCACAGACGGACAATATTGCGATGTCATAGGTATCCCTCCACTTACGTTTTGGGATCCCAAAAACAGGATACTCAGACTACGCTAATTTCTTGGGAGCTACGGACTCCAAAAATATGGACCACAACGGGGGTCTGGACGAAACGACTCCATCAGCTACTTTAGAAAAGGCTATATGTATCAAGAACTAATAAGCAAAAGCACCTCCGTCTCCCGATCCCTGTAACACGACCATGCGGAGTCGAATAGATTCCCGATACCCTGACCGATGCAAACGAGCGGAGGTTAGGAGCTACGCGGAACATCACAATTCGTTACCTCTACATCGCAGTAGAGCCCCAGAGAAGAAAAGTCGAGAGTAAACGACTCAGCCTTCGCCTTCAAGATCCCCACGGTCGATGGTTATCCCTGGCCTCCCTCCTCTGCATATTCCGTAAAACCTTCAACGAAACACTGGACCATGTACTCTCTAGTTTACTCAAGGTCAAATATATCTGAACATCCATAGAACTCAAGTTGTGTCTATGTTCAAGAAATCCCACCTCAATTCTTGAATCCATACGAAACACATCACTCCCCCCCCCCCGCTGAAGCCTCGGTCTTCAAAGCTATCTTTACTTTTCTTAGGATAACGGACCTACTTGAGTCAGTCTAAGTAAGCCAGAGCCTCGGTTTTGTTGCAATAGTGCTGCCGCTTCGCTGCTGCAGCACTTCTTTGCTTTTGCACAAGATGCGTTCTTGGATTCACTGCGCGCCCTATTTCTTCTTAGTTGATGTAGCACCTTGCAGGGAAGCACGGACTTGGTCGGTAAGCAAGTCTGTGATTCTCGAGAAGTGCTGCCGTCTTCCTCGGAAGCACTGCAGTGCATGCAACAAAAATGAGGCTCAGGCGACATCGCCTAACTATGAAGAGGCAAAGTGTACAGCACTGATCCGGTGCCGTACCGAAAAGAAGAAGAAGAACTAGGTTGTTTAGCATTAGTTGCTCTGGAGCATAGAGAAGAAATTCTGAAAGCTCCATTAAACAACACAAACAACAACATTAGTTGTGTTTTTGCAGTTATCATGGTGTCTGAAATCACGGTCTAAAGTCGTCTTTGCAGTTATTATGATATCTGGCCAAAGATACCACGGTCCGATACTGATACCGATCAGATACCGTAGTAACTGATCGTTGTATTTGAAAAAGTCATCTCAAAAATTGGTGGGAAAGAAGTTTGGTACTAGTGATGTGACTGAATACCAGTTTTTCTGTTCGGATGACTTCGGAAAGTGCAATTTCGGCAATTATCGTTTTTGCAAAGCAACCGTATATCAGATACCAAGGTAACTGCAAAAACGACTAATTGCAGATCTAGTTACCGTACCGTGATAACAGATACCATGGTATCTGCTACCATGGTACGCGTACACGCGCAATGGCTAAGAAGGAAGTAGACGGGCGTCAACTCAAAACTCAGCATAGCTCTAGCTATGCTCAGTTTCATCGGGGTATTCATGGTCGGTGCACAGGACCAAAGACGGAGGTTCTTTTGCCTTATTTGTTTAGGATCTAGAACCTTATTACTTATTGCAGGCATGAAGTTTTTTTTTTACCTGAAATCTTAAAACGAAGAATTAGATTTATGTCGATATATATATGTAATATGAATGGTTAATCAGGGATAACTACAGATGTCCGCTTTGTCGAGTGGAGAGGACGCTGTTGACCACCTCCTAGGGCAGCAGTGCCAGGAGTCCCCTTTACCGGATCAGTTTGGGCACCGGGTGCTCTTCCCTGGTCTATTGAAACCAACTAACTTCAAAGTAATAAAAATAGTGGGGGAATACGTGATGGAAAATTTGTGAGGAGGTAGAAGATTTTCTGTTGTAGTGTTATTATGTTTTCGATGTGCTATTATGTCTGTATGTAGTGCTTGTAAAAATATGTGTATGGCCCAGCTGATTAAACACTATTCTATTCTATTCTAATCTATAGTGTAACTTGCATCTGAGTGAACCGAGTTCACCTCTCTGCTCAGTGCTGTAATTTTTAAGTAGGCTAATATTGAAAAATTAAAAGAACCTCAACTTGACAATATCCTCATAAATTAGAAAATCCTTCTTTTTCTCATTTTGTTCTTATGGCTTTAGGTCAGAGCTGGCGAGTCCCTTATGAAACTTGTCTCGAGCATCAAAGAATATCTGATCCTCAACGATTTCAAGACACTTAATGACGCTATTGGAAGCAGGACTCTCACCATGACTAACGCACAGAAAGAAATTGACAGAAAGCTAATGCTTTTGAGAGACGAGATGGCAGCAGATCTGTATGAGCTAGAGGAAGAGTACTATTCTTCATCGTATAAGATGATGGAAGTGATGAGAGATGACACGGAGAGGAAGCAGCAAGCTTAAAGGAAAGTTTTAGTAGCTCACAGGGACTTTGCTGTTACAAACGAGTTGTCTTCTTTTCGGTGACTCCCGTTTGGATGTGCCACCCGCCGCTGAAATAGGCAGAGGGGCCAGTGCCTGTTTAAACGGAAATACGTTAGGAGATCGAACCGGGATCGTATTGCCGAAGAGCCAGGAGGTGGAGAAGGACTTAGTTAACTATACTTCTTACAGCACTTGGAAGAGGGTGAATCAAAGGCCCTTTGAACTGTGCACTGGAAAACTCAGTTTTCACTTTTATAACTAGCCAAGTGCAAAAATAGAAATCTTTGAGTTATTTTGTGCAGTTTTGTAGAGTTATACATTCCTCATTCGAAAAGGATGTGTAATTGCCTAAAACTTTCGTAGCAGGGACAATAAATTGTAATCAGTGACATAAAGAAAGGATTCCCTACTTCCCTAGTATTCGCATATTTGGAGGCAATCGCAGGATTGGTCTAAGAGCTTATTCGAGCATGAGAGAAAATGTACCATGGATTTACTTCAGACAAAAAAAATACATTGCGGACCAATAGCGAGCAAAGATTAGAGAATAGACAAGATTAGCCTATATGAATTCGACTTTAGTTTTTTTCTTCTTGATAATTGTAAAATGGGTTACGTCTGTTTCTATAACGCTCATCGTCGAAACCCAGGCGCTGAATTAGGCTCACGTTGTCTAGTTAGATGGACTCGTGGGCAGTGAGTTGGTCTGAAATGCGAATTAACAAAATAGTATGAAAGCTGAAAAGTGGAGGGGTTAAAGCAGAACAAGTGTCTCGAATACTAGTCGAAATAAGCATTTTAGAGCGTGTTCCATCCTACTTACCGTAGTTACTACGCATGACGTCACGAATTCTGTTTTTTTTTCGTCAAGGCTGGAACGATTTTTCTATTTTCCACCAGGATATCACGCCACGGGCGAATTCGACCAATCACGTTGCAGGGATGCATAGTTACTACGCTACCAGGCATGGTAAGCAAATAGTAACTATTAGTTACTATTCCGAGAAGGTTGGAACGGTCAGCGTAGTAACTTTTCGTGAGGATGGAACGGAAATAGTAACTATTGTTAGAAGGGTGGAACAAGCTCTTAACGATTGCTAGTATAGTAGAGCTATGCATCGTTGAGCAATTCTTTGAATTCTAGACGATCCTCGTTTTTTTTGCCTCTAAAAGAGTAAAATGGAAATAATAAATTAAAAAGTTAATGCTATCGAGTAACCGACTGTTTCAGCTATCTGTTGACATAAAGAATGACAACAGATTCCATGATTGCGATTTGGCTTTTCATTTTGAAAGTTCTTTTTCGGCTGTTGGGATACTTCAGACAGTCCTTCGATCTAGGACGGTCGTGGAAGTAGTGAAACTGTTGGAATTTATCGGACGCCGCAACCTTGCTTGAAAGGTTCCAACTTCCAGAAGCAATTGTGCACAAAATAGCAAAAAAAAATAATGTATGGCTTTAATTTGACGATAAATTAAATTCTTTTTTTGCGCTCAGCACGGTGTACAAATATTTGCTAGGTTGGGGTTTCTTGATATTTTTCGGCGCCGTTGAAAGTTGGGGACGTCCTGGTTTTGTGGCGGCGACAATGGGTCGTAATACTGTTGATGACTAATGCCTCGGCCCCACTATAGTCACACCTAGTAACAACGCCGGTAATAAGGCTGTCTTACGGTCGGAATTGGGAAGAAAAGACGCCGAAAACTTAAGATTGTCGAGATGGAAAAATCCATCTCCGCCATTTTGAAACGTATTTTTTTAGTGTATGGACCAATCACAGACCAGAGTCGCTGATTTTAGCCAGTTTCGTTTACGTTTTAGTGACGATGGTGGTAATATATTTTGAATTTCTTCGTTCCAGGTGTGACCAGGATAAAACATAAGAGTGGGTAATAACCAAATTAACGAACTAAATTACGTACAGATGTGACTGAACGTGGTCCGGGCATAACTCTCCTTGCCGATGCAAAATCCCTGGGTACCTAGCGAAAGAGCCAGAAGCGTCATCACCTCGTGTACCACAGAGACTCCCGAAGATCGCCGTCATTGTTTAACCCAGAATTTGAGTTGTTGAGTTTGAGTCGCTAGTGAGACGTTTTGTCTTTCTTCCTGAGGGCCACTGGCGTGTTTTGGACTTCGTCATATAGAACATCCTATCTACATCCTGCATTGAACATCCTGCATTGATAACGCAGTCTAGGAGATTCTTGACCGGCACTTTTTTGCCGATAAAAACATCGGCATTCCCGTAACTTCCGTGTTGCTGTTAGAGAGCGATTTTTTGGATTCGCTTTCCGAAAGCAAAGCGAGAATACGCCGACTGCAAGAACAAACGGAAATTAGTTACGCCTCATTTGCACCTTTACAACTTCTCGCTGATGTGCCGAAACCACTTTCCACGAGCGAAGTGGAATCGCTTTCTAAGTGCTGCAGGAAATTAGCGGAGCGCGAGAATAGCTTTGGAAAGCGGAGTGAGTTTTAGCCGAAGTTGCAAAAACAGCCAGCGCAATGGCTCGCGGAGCTTTCCAGACTGCCAGAATCGCCCTCTAATAGCAACACGGGAGTTACCGGAATGCCGATGTTTTATCGGCAAAAAAGTGCCGTTCAAGAATTGCCTAGACTGCGTTACCAATGCAACGCTTGTGACCTTGTCTGCCCAAAAAAACAGTATTGGTACCATTCCTTGAAGTAAAAAGTTTTTGTTCTAATAATAGCTAAATAATGGCCCAATGGGAGGCTCTAAAAGCTAAGTGAAACAAATTAAAAGAGTGACACTAAGAGCGTGTTCCATCCTACTTACCGTAGTTACTACGCATGACGTCACAAATTCTGGCTTTTTGCCGTCAAGGCTGGAACGATTTTTCGATTTTCCAGCAGGATCTCATGCCAGGGGCGAATCCGACGAATCACGTTGCAGAGATGCGTAGTTACTACGCTCCCGAGCATGGTAAGCAAATAGTAACTATTAGTTACTATTCCGACAAGGTTGGAACGGTCAGCGTAGTAACCTTTCGTGAGGATGGAATGGAAATAGTAACTAATAGTAACTATTGTTAGAAGGGTGGAACACGCTCTAAAGTTGCGTTTTTTTGGATGTAGTTTCGGCGTAGTTTCGCTTAAAAGCCGTTTTATTTGTTCATTCCGTAGTTTCGAACCTGAAACTACGGAGCTCAACAGGGGGCATCAGAGACTCAAATTTCTGACATCTAGCCTCGGAAATGGCACTTTTCGAGGAGGGGGGTACCCACTACCAAATTTAAATTTGGACAATCAAATTTTGTAAAAAGACCACCCAATTTAAATTTGGACATTTAGTTTTCTGAATTTGACCACCCAATTAAAATTTGGCAAGATTCGTAAGCAAACCGAGACCACCCCAAAATAAATAGAAAAAGGATGTTTACATTTTTTATTGCAGAAAATTTTTGCTTATATAGGGTAAAGGAAGATAGAAAAAGTCATTTACATGTTTTTTCAACATTTTTTTTTGAAGATTTTGCTAGTCTTAGTGTTGTTATTTTAGGGATTTCAGAAAAATAAACGCGCCAGAATTCGAAATCCTCAGAAGGTGTGCGGTTTATTCACAGATGATATCTACATACAGACACAGATGTTAAAGAAGAGTGAAGGTACTGTATCACTTATGATTTCTGTTTGTAATGTGCATAGTGAGGAACTTGATTAGTCTAAGGGTCCCCTAAGTTGAGCTAGGACTAGCCTACAGGCTGCCTACAGGAGTGGTACTCAACCTCGAACTCGACCTGAAAATACTACAAGCTCTGCACAGTCCTAAATTCATCCTAGGGCATTCAGGGTGTCTTTCTTGACAGTTTACACTGATCTTTCCTCTTAACCTTTATAGGCACAAGTTCGAGGTTGTGAAAATTCGAGGTTAGGTTCCCCTCGTTTAGATTACCAACAAGGTAATCTGGAAAAGCATCAAGCATGCACAGTTTTTTGTAGTGTAAGCAGGATGCCAGGAAGTATGAGAGCAGTGATGGTTATCAAAAAGTGCAGTAATGTATCACAGTAGTCTATGGCCCAACTTCCATTTTCCCCTCCCCTAACTGATAGGCTGATTAGCTGTGAGTTGGCTGTGAGTCAAGAGTTTCTAGAATGTCTCGAAAAGAAAAGTTAAGTAATAACAATGGAGAAATTTGAATATCAGTATGCCTTAATTTATATAATTGCAGGCTATTGACTGGCTGTGGCCCACTCATACATAAATCTTGAATTCTTGGGCGTAGTGCTCCAAAGTCTGAGTATGCCCCAATGTATTGGCATGGTGCTTGTACATTTGGGCACCATGTCCTGCAGCAATGCCATGATACCCTCTTAAAATCTGTTTGAATAGCTAATTTCTACTTCAGATTTTCAATTCAACAGATTTTCATGGGGTATCATGCTATTCCTGCAGGGCATACCCCCAAAGTATGAGCATCATGCCCATACGTTGGGACATGCCTAGACGCTGGGACACGATGCCATAAAAACTCCCCTGCACTTGAAGTTCACTTGCTTCATTCGAGCTTGGCAAAGCAAAGGAATTAAAGCTTGATTTCTGCTGTTTGTCATCATAAGCCTGTCTACTAGGCTAGAAGAAATTGGCTGTAGTCGTAGCATAAAAAACAAACAAAAACAAAATGTATTCCTAAGGAAAGTGAACATTCACTCAGTATAAAAGTAGATGCACTAAAGAGTCCATAAGCTAGCTTGATAGGTTTGCAGATCTTGAAGGATAGCTTTTGTCAGTTTGTCGAGTCCACAGTTGTGTGATAATTTTTATTTTAGTTAGGAATGTGTGAAATTGTTATGGCATCCACTGGGAATATTTCTTGTATTTGTCTGCCAAGTAGCCTACCTGAAGCCCAAACCGGGGCTATCTGGCACTATCTTATCTAGGTATGAATGAGACTCTTCAAATCTCTCAAACTACTCCTCCAGAATGATAAGACATTGTCTTACGCATTTAGGGCTTTCATAAAATCCTGAAAGAATCGCACTTTGGGTACCACAAAGAGATTTATAGAAATATTTGAGCCACCACCTTCAAGTCAAAATATAAGCATCGTGAAAACAGGCAATGGAGATCAACAATGTCAGACAAACAGACAAGAATTTGTGAACTTGGGGATTCTTACTTCTTAGTTTAAGGAGAGGATGATGCTAATTTACCTACTTCATAGTCAAGCTTGTATTTATTTGTCAGCATAAAAGTAGTTGTACCTAGAAGCTATTAAGAAGAAAGAGTCCATAATTAGCTTGATAGGTCAAGAGTAGGTTGTCACCATAAAAATACTTCTAAAACCATACAGCAGCATAAGTTTATTATCTTCTGAAGTTAGCTATTTGGGTCTAACTGGATGCTCTTTCCAGGGCGTAGTCAGTGATCAAGAAACATTACCGCCTGGACTAGCACCATCACTAATCAGCGATGGATGCAAAAGTAGGCTATCAGATAGTGTGACTAAGAATGAAAGTCCAAGTTGAAAACAATGAAAATGATGAGGAATATATAGAAGCTCCAAATTGTCTGCAAGAAGGAATAGGTGACGCCCATTCAATCATCAGCCAATGCAGTTTGAAGTCCAAATGGAAAATTTTCCTCTAAAGGATCTACATATGGAAGCTCTAACTTGTCAGCAAGAAGGAGTAGGTGAACCCCATGCAGTAATCATCATTCATTGGACCTTTAGGCCCAGAGCCAATAAGAGCACCTGACCAGGAGTCAAGTTCCAATACTTAAGAATATTTAGCACTTCAGGAAATGTCAAGTCTAAGTGTAGTATAAGAAAGGCAGAGGTTGAGTATTAATTTGCACTCGGTCTATGAAACAGGTGTGCAACGGATTTATACTCAGCTTCTAGATACCATCAGCATTTTCCCGTTGTATCGTCTGGGAAGCCAGGAGTTCAAGTTTGGTCATGGAAGGCTGCGACACAAGAAAGTGTGTAGGAAATCTTTCGTGTTCATTTCTGTCCAGCATACAGACTGCAAATGGCTATAATATGATAGGGCTTTTCATAAAAGAGAGTCAGGTGTGCGACGCATATGTGGTCACACAATCTTTCAAGCTTCTAAGTAACAGCGAGGACAGGCCGTTGACGGAACATATAGTGCTGAGATTTTGTGCACTCCTACAGTCTTCAGATAATCACAGACCATACAACTGTATTTAAAGCCAGTCTTGTAGAGCAGGATGACCAAGAATAAAGAGGTAGTTTTGGCAATGTATGAAGCAAAATAGAAGCATCTCCTTCATCTTTCGACGGAGGGTCGACCTTGACCATTGACCATGCCAGATTTCAGCAGTTTAGTTGTTTAGTTGCCTAAGTAAGGAATCTTCTTGATCTATACCAGTGTGGTCCTAACGTCAAGTGGTCGACGGAACATATCGGCTTTAATAGTTGGACCTGTCTCATGTGAACTTTCATGTCTATCTATCATAAGTGCTTTTATTGTGCCAAAGCTGCCTTTAGATGCTGCATTGCTTTTACTTTTCATGGTCTTAGTGATGGAAGATTCCTGGTGTAAAATAAAAAGCATCCTTTAAATCAAGCCATATCGCATTTCACTACCTACAAACGGACAGATGCTTGACTTTATGTTTCAGTTGGTATATTGATGGATAGTATGACAATTAATATTCTGATTGACACGCCTTCATTTGCGGTCAAGCCACTTCAGTTCATTTGCTCTCATTTGGAAGGATTTTAAAGTTTATCGATGCTTCTGTAACTGGCCCGTTGATTGGTCTTACCGTGATTCTTGCTTGATGTTACTTAACATGCAGCTAAGTATTGAATTTGGTGTTACCTAATTCGTTGAAACACAATTAAATTACCCATTTCAGATCATATTTTGTCTTCCAGACCCAGGTGCGAAGTACGTACTTACTCACTTGTATCCTAGTATGAGGTTACAAGCTGTGCAGCTCTCCCTAGCGAAAGTAGCTGACGAGCCAAGAATTGCCACGAATTTTGCTCTTTCGTAAAGGACATCAGGAGTTGAAGCCAGGAGCGATTTCACCTGCTTGCGTGCCGGTGGAAACCTTCGATTGGCTCGAGTTTTTTTTGGCGTGCTCAGTGGTGCTAGGTTGGCCTGCGCGGGCAAGGTGTTTGTTCGCAGTTTTTTCCAGCCGGGCAGTGTGGTTGCGAGCAAAGCTTTCTTCGCTTCGTCTCTTCTGTGCAAATTGCCCAGACGATGTCAGTCGACGCTTCTTGACTTATGAGGCCATACGTCATATTTTTGGGAGGTTTATAAATTTTGAATCCAAGTTGACCATTCAACTTCTTTCGATTTCGGGACGATCGTTGCCTTATTTCTTTATTGCTGTCTCCGGGGGGGGGGGGGGGGGGGGTCACGACGTCCAATGAGACAGACAGTGAACCCTGAGTTCTTCGTAACTGAGCTAGAAATGCAACGCCGGTCTTCTCTCAGACTCCGCATTCCAACCTCAGTGGGTGGATGCTGGATGGTGTATATTTAAAAGGCAGAATCATTAGGAAACAAGACCAAAGGTTTCGATGGGATCCCAAAATTTTAATATTCGCTTCAGACAAGTCTTGAACGGACTTCTTAAACATTTTTAGTTTTAAAATTAGGGACAGATTAAGGCCAATGGTAATAATTGAGAAAGACCGAGTTTGTATTTGACAGTGCAAAACGGATACGCCAGATGAATTTCCCCAAGTTCAGATGTTTTCCGATATCCATTTTGTGTCTGTCAAATATTCAGATACGGATTCAGCATATGGTTTACTCTATAGCCTACAGTACGTCGTATATCCTTCAATCCTTACTTCTGGCCAATTTTTGGTTTCGGCAGGATTCCGAGAGATCTATATGTCCGGTGAGAAAATGATTGTCATATACGAATTCAGCATGTCTTCTTACCGGCAAATCGAACATCTTATCAAATTCAAAGAAGACTTTTTATTTAAACAAAGTCTCCGGTTTTGGCCGGATTCCGGCCGAACTAATTGTCTGGCTAGAAATAATTTTCATATTCGGGCTCAGCACGTCTCCTTGCCCCTAAAATGAGCCTCGAATCAACTTCAGATTAAACTTTTACTTTTCACAAATTTTCCGATTATCGCCGGATTCCGGGTGAACTATTTGTCCGGCGAGAAATCTCCGAGAAATGTCTCCTTACCCCTAATTCGACTATTTCATTGGCTTTTAAAAACTATTTGCTCCTCCTTAATTTCAAACCCCTCCCCCACCCCTAAATATCGGGATACATAGCCCATCTTCGAACTTGACCTGCACTTTGACCTAAAGAGTCCTGATGCCAAGTTTGATCAAAATATCTCAACCCCTTCGAGACTTTTCGTGCTAAAATGGACAACTTTTGCGATGTCATAGGTATCCCTCCAGTTAGCGTTTTGGGATCCTAAAAAAACGAATAATATATTCGACTGTCTACCGTACATTGGTATCTAGCTTACCCAATTCCCCATTGAGAAGGTTTTCTGTCCATTTGGGGAACCTTTTGGTATATCTTGGCTAAAATACCGCTTTAATTAAGCTCCTTTGGTTAAAATATCACTGAGATTAGGCCATATTGGCTAAAATGTTGTTTAAATTAAGCTTATACCTTTACATTCTCATAAAAGACCACCCAATTGAAATTTGGATCTTTTGATTCTGGCAAAAGACCACCCAATTTAAATTTGGACCTTTTGATTTTGATTCTGGCAAAAAGACCACCCAATTTAAATTTGGAACCTTTTGATTCTGGCAAAAGACCACCCAATTTAAATTTGGACATTTTCTGAAAAAGGGACCACCCCACGGGGGGTTAATGTCGGAAATTTTAGTCTCTGCTGCCCCCTGGAGCTCAAACTACAAACTACCTCGCCGACGTAGTTTGGTTTTAGTTTGACTTTTCGGAAACAAGAACTCAATAAAACGCAAGTAAGACAAAACAAGAGCCAAACTACAAACTTTGACGAAACAAAAGTGAATCCAAGAAAACGCAACTTAAATGTTTTAGTCCTACCATCTTGATTCGACTGCAGCAGAGAAAATGGCTAGAGCGTTTTCTGGTTTTAGCTTTGTGTTGAACACCAGAAACTTCCAGGTGTTTTTGTGTTCTGGCTTTTTACTAGCAGTAACACCAGAAGAAAAAACGCTTGAAAACTTCTGGCTTTAAGCGCCAGAAGAAGTGGTGAGAAATTTAAAAAAATGGAACAGCATGTCATTCTACCATTCATTTTTGAGCAGTTTAATAGACTTCGGGAGGTTGATAACTCGCCACCTATATCTGAAATGTTACAATTGGTAGAAGACAGCACTGAGGACACTCAGAATAAACTTTTGCTGGCATTCGGAAGTGAACTTGTAGACAAAACATCCCACCAGAAAGTAAAGAAGTTTTCAGAAGAAACGGTGGCGATGATGTCAGAAGAAAGATTCAAGGAACACTTTCGGCTTGAAAAAAGGACCTTTGAAGTCTTGTACCAAATTCTGAAAAAAACAGACTGTTTGAAGGAATACTTTCCCTGCGAAAATGAGGAGAACTGTTCTCCAGGATTTGTTAACAGTCCCTTGAGTCTGCGCAAAAGTATCCAAATCACAGTATGGTACCTGGCGAATATGACTTCAATGCGTGACGTTGGTGACAGATTTGGTGTTGCCAAGTCTACAGTGCATGTTTGCGTTCGGAAATGTTGCTATATGCTCGCCAGAATCTCAGCAAAGATTATTGTTTGGCCAAAAACTGATGCTGATTATGCAAGTATTGCTGCTGAATTCAGTAACCCTTCTGGATTCCCAAAAGTGATTGGTGCTATTGACGGATGCCACATCCCAATTTTGTGTCCTGTGGAACAACAGAACTCATATCGAAACAGAAAGTGCCATCATTCTATTGTGCTACAGGGAATTTGCACACGTGATAAGATTTTTACGGATGTTGCTACTGGATACCCTGGCTCAATTCATGATGCAAGAATCTTACGAAATAGTGGAATTTACGAAAAAGCATCTTCAGACCCAAATGCAGTGTTCAAGAACGAGTACTTGTTGATTGGTGACTCAGCTTATCCATTGCTTCCATGGCTCATGGTTCCATACAAAGACTGTGGAAATTTGTCTGCCCAACAGCACAGATATAATAAAAAACTGTCCAAAACCCGAGTATGTATTGAAAATGCATATGGCCTCTTGAAAGGAAGGTTCAGAAAACTTCGACATGTTGACTGTTCTTTGTCATTTGCTCCAGTTCTCATCATTTCCTGCTGTGTATTACACAATATCTGTCAGATGGAGCAAGATGAAATTGAGGAATGGTACAACAAAAACGATGATATGGATGACGATTGCACTTCTACCGCCGTTGCTCTACCAAGTGCAAGAGCAGCTAACACTGCCGCACAAGTGAGAGACAGGATTGCAAGACATCTTTAGGTGCAACTGCTCTGTAACTTATTGAAAATTTGATTTTTATATGTTTTTTTATTTACAAATGATCAATACACATTTTGAATGTTATTAAGAGTGCAAACCAATTATTAGCAAATTAGCAAAAGCTATGCTACTTCTCCTTTCCCTTAACCAACGTTTCCATAATACTTAGAAGCTTGTCACTAGCTTCTTTCTGAGCTGTTTGTTGTGCTTTCTTGAACTCCAACTCCTCCTTCATGTGGCTGATCATTTTGTCGCGAAATCCCCTAGTTTCAGATCTCCACTTATCATCTTTTTCACTTTGCTGATCAATCTTTGTCAGCGTCTCCGACATTAAATTGCGTCTGTTCCCTGTCTTCTTGGCAGGAGGAGTTTTCCGGCTGTTTGAGGGCTTATCTGATGCCTCACCATCATCCTCATACAGCCAAAGGTCGTCAGTATCCACATCTGTATCAGCCTTTCTTTTCATTGCTTCACTGCTTTCTCTGGCTGTTCCCTTTTCTATTTTCTTTTTCAACTGGTCTGGTTTCGACGTGTCAATGACATTTTTGAGTGTGACGCTGTCATCATCCCCGATGATATCATAAATTTCGTCATAGTACTTTGGCTGAGGTAATGGTGCTGCACCAGTCTTGCTTGTATTATCAATAAAAACTTTCACAGGTTGCTTAAGATTATTCCAACGGTTCTTGCACTTGTTTACGGGATTTGGGCCTAGGTTAATTCCTTTTGCAATCATCATGTCACTAATCTCTTTATAAACAGTGTCACCCCTTCGATTCCTGCTCTTTATTTTCGAACGAATGCTGTCCATCTTCATGATATCAAGAAGCATTATCGTAGCTTTGTTGTCAGCTACCTCCTCTTCCTTAGTGCGCCTCCCTCCTTTCCAAACTTCTGGATTATCTATTTGCACCTCATACACAAATTCTGCATTTGTTTCATCGGATCGAGGATGGAGGTGAGCATACTTTTCCGGAAATTCAGCTCCGAAGGCTGAGTAGATCTCGCGCAGGTCCATGCCCAAGCCATGAGCATCTTCTGGAGATACGGTTTTTAGGACTCCATCTAAAAAAAAAATCCTTTAACATCGATGTCTGAAACAGCTAAAAATACCAAATTACGATTAAGCTTGTGCAGAAAATTCTGTTAAATAGACCCTGGTTAGATCTCTGAGAAGCAGCATAGAGTCATGCTATCCTATTCTTTTGGTCGAGAATGCTATTGGTACTCCTGAAGGCAAAAGTTGCAAAAGAAGAAGCTGCTGCCAGCAATGATAAAACAGAAAACAACTAACTGGTCAAGAAAAGAATGAGCAAAAGGTGCAAAACTAAAAATGAAAAGAAGTGCATTCTTGCATAATACCTGTTTACCATATTTTTGTAACTTATTTAACTGTTTCATCAGAATAGGTGTCAAGGGTGGCACCTTAACTCAGCACTCTTGTACACTGAAGGATTTTATTTACATGACATGTTCACTACTAGCCTACACAACCCTTCCACTAATACAGAGCAGTGTCTCACTGTTTCCAAGCAGTCTCTAGTTGAAACGCCAACACTGCTGCAAGGCCTCGTGAAACAGACTGGGGGCTCACCGCAAAAGGTGGGTCATCCCTGTCAGAAACAGGCTGTTAAAAACATGGGTCTTCAGGGTTGCCTGCCAGTAGTGGGAATATTGTTGTAAAATAAAATGCCTCAGACTCAGTGTTCCTGTAGCTGTACACAGTCAGGTTAACATGGCACCTATCTTTTTGTGCCCAATTTTTATATTTTCTCAGTACAAACACATATGGATGCTTACTTTGTATTTCCTTTAAGATGAAACGCCCATCATCATCAATTTTGATAGGCTGATAGTACACAGCTTCTCCAATCTTCTCTGTCATCTTTTCTGCCAAGTTTGAATTTTCTGCCAAATTCAAAGAACGCCAAATCCCAATTTGCTTGGTAAGCGAGTTGACAATTTCAAGAAAGCCAGAATAACGCTAGATCAAAGCCAGAATATAAAAACCCTTCTAAACATAACGCCAGGAAACCTCGACTTCTGGCGTTCAAAGCCAGATTCAAAAACGGTCTTTAAGCAAGTTTCCTGCTAACGCCAGATCAACGCTAGAACGTTCAAACGCGGCTTAAAGCGTTGCTTGGATAGAATACTATCATTTGTCTGGATAGATTAAATTTAAATTTAGGCAATAAAATTGTTCTGGTGTTGTAGACACAGTGTTTGTCAGGTGTTAGTTAGCCTAGTGCAAATTTGTAGACATAGAAAAGATCTACGGACTGGAGAGGAGTTAAGAGGATGCCAGCTAAACAGAGGAAGATAGCATTGCTTGGTTTCAGATCAGTGGGTAAGCTAAATAAACATCATCGGTCGCTGTAAGTTTTTCTGAGACTTGTTTTCTTATTTGTCAACAGCATGTCTGTCATAGTTCTCTTATTTTTCACAACAAAAACAAAAGGGCTCTAATGATGATGGAGATGAAAAACCTAACAGCACCCTATCTATTTTCCATGTATTTTCCCTATCTATTCCCCAAGAGCCAATATTCTGGTTGGCTGCTAGGTAGAAAAAGCTGAGGCACAGGACACTTTGTATGCAAAACCCTTGACTATGTAGAAAAGGAAATGAGGTTTTTCACATCTGTCATCAGCCGAGCCCTTTTGTTTTCGTTGTGAAAAATATATAAAGGATTGTCTTTGATTTCTCTTATTCATGGTAGTAATTTCAGCCCTGTCCGAGCTGGTGCTCAGTTTTCATGACAGAAACTGTGTTTTTGATGTCTGCACTGTATACTGAAATCCATGCACCATACATGAAATCCAAGGTACAGTGCTTGAACGTCTAGCACCCAGGCATGGTGCTAGACGTTTAAGCACCGTGCCTGAAAAGGGGCTAGTGTTAGACTGTAGCTTTTGTTGCAACTTTGGCTAAAATTTGTTTCGCTGCCTCGAGCAGTTGGGGACACCACCATTCAGCTATTTTAAGATTGATCAGTTTCAGTCAACCACAAACCCCTGATTTTTGGATACCCTATGCCAAACGCTGGATATATCTGTCATTTTGCATAGCCTATGCCTAATGCTGGACACCCTATGCCAAACGCTGGATAGCTGTTGGCACCCTAACCCTGACCTACCTCACTGTGGGTGAATTCTGATTGGTTGATTTCTGAGCTTCACTCAAATCATCAATATTTTATTGGGTTCCAGTGTCCAGCATTTGGCATAGTGTATCCAGCGTTTGGCATAGGGTATTCCAAACGCTGGATATACCCAGCGTTTGGCATAGGCTTTCCCAAAACCAGGGGTTTGTGGTAGACTGATCAGTTTATATATAAATGAAATGTATGTAGCTGATCATATTATACTACCAAAGTTCATAGCCAGTTAGTTGGCTACTCTTGGTGTGCCCTATACAAACAAGCTTCGTAGCCAACTAGTTGGCTACAGGTTGGCTACACTTGTCCCCCCAGAAACACTCAGTAGCCAGTTAGTTCACTACACATTTAGCCCCAGAAAAACTCTCAGAAGCAAGTTAGTTGGCTACAGATGTCCCCCCAGAAACACTCTCAGTAGTTGGCTACACATGTCCCCCCAGAAACACTCTCAGTAGCCAACTAGTTTGCTACACATGTCCCCCCCAGAAAAACTCTCAGTAGAGTTGGCTACACACGTCCCCCCAAAAACACTCTCAGTAGCCAGTTAGTTGGCTACACATGTCCCTCCAGAAACACTCTCAGTAGCCAACTAGTTGGCGACACATATCCCCCCAGAAACACTCTCAGTAGCCAACTAGTTGGCTACACATGTCCCCCAGAAACACTCTCAGTAGCCAGTTAGTTGGCTACACATTTCCCTCCAGAAACACTCTCATTAGCCAACTAGTTGGCGACACATATCCCCCCAGAAACACTCTCAGTAGCCAACTAGTTGGCTACACATGTCCCCCCAGAAACACTCTCAGTAGCCAGTTAGTTGGCTACACATGTCCCCCCAGAAACACTCTCAGCAGCCAGTTAGTTGGCTACACATGTCCCCATACAAACTTTCTCAGAAGGGACATACTTTGTATTTTTTCTCTCCAGGATCTGACAACATAAATACTAAAATGACTAGAGAAAAGATGGAGCTTGGAAGAGTGCGGGGATTATATGAGCATGTTTAGTTCTTACGTTCTGGTCACAAGAGCACAGAAACTGACATTATTTTGGGATCCCAAAACGTAAGTGGAGGGATACCTATGACATTGCAAAAGTTGTCTGTCAGTCCATCCGTCTGTGAGCACGATAACTCTCGAAGAGAATGAAATATTTTGTTGAAACTTGGTGTAAGGGATGGGTTGGTACTGAAAGTGTTTCTGGGGGGACATGTGTAGTCAACTAGTTTGCTACTGAGAGTGTTTCTGGGGGGACATATGTAGCCAACTAGTTGGCTACTGAGAGTGTTTCTGGGGGGACATGCGTAGCCAACTAGTTGGCTACTGAGAGTGTTTCTGGGGGGACATGTGTAGCCAACTAGTTGGCTACTGAGAGTGTTTCTGGGGGGACATGTGTAGCCAACTAACTGGCTACTGAGTGTTTCTGGGGGGACAAGTGTAGCCAACTATTTGGCTACTGAGAGTGTTTCTGGGGGGACATGTGTAGCCAACTAGTTGGCTACTGAGAGTGTTTCTGGGGGGACATGTGTAGCCAACTAGTTGGCTACTGAGAGTATTTCTGGGGGGACATGTGTAGCCAACTAACTGGCTACTGAGTTTTTCTGGGGGGTCAAGTGTAGCCAACTAGCTGGCTACTGAGAGTGTTTCTGGGGTGACATGTGTAGCCAACTAGTTGGCTACTGAGAGTATTTCTGGGGGGACATGTGTAGCCAACTAGTTGGCTACTAAGAGTTCTTCAGGGGGGAACTTGTGTAGCCAACTAGATGGCTACTGAGAGTGTTTGTTTAGGGCACACCAGGAGTAGCCAACTAACTGGCTACAAACTTTTGGTAGTATAGTATGATCATCTACATACATTTCTTATATATATAAACGACTAAATTTTACTTTAGCTGAATAGGGGATATCTCTTTCAAGCAAGCTGAATGACCTAGGAGGACAGCTAGGAGAGCTAGGACCTGTTTTGGACTGCACAGACATTTCCTTGTTGTGAGGTTTTCAGGCCAAGTTCGAGGTCATATAAATTCGAAGTCGGATACCCCTCCTGTTGAAAACTTAACAAGGAAATTTCTTTGCAGTCCAAAACTGGTTTGGGGTCCCTCAGGGTTTCCTTCTTAACAGTAGGACCTTTTTAGGAGGACTGGACTGAAATTTCCTTCCAACCTTTTTAAGCCAGGTTTGAGGCTCTGTAAATCCAAGGTTGGATACCCCTCCTGTAGTTTTGTAAAGTGACTCCATCATACGAGTGGGAAGTAATCCTTGTAATTCAGCGAGAAGTTTTAAAATTTCACGCCCCTTGTGTACTTACAACTTCCCTTGCCAAGGCTTTCTGTTATTTCTAGTCAGCATTGGATTCTTACTTTGTGTTTGGAAGATTGAATCTGTGAAAGTTTTATGTATTTCCTTTGTCTAGAAATAGCCTTTGTCAAATGCAGTGCATGCCGGATCAGGGCCTGATGATGCCCATTACACTGTGAGAAGTTTCATAACAGAAAACACAAGGATGCACAGTTTCAGCAGACAACACTGGGATGTAATTTGTTGTGATTTTGAAAACACAGTTTTGAAAACATTCAATACTGCCCTAGTTAATGGAAAGGCTTCAAGGGCCCAATGCTGATGCTGGGCCCAGTGGCTACATGTTTTGATCGGATTTTCATGGCTTTAAAAGATATTCATATTGCGGTGATTGAGATCCTTAAGAAAACTCTGGATTGCTGATAATACCAACTTGTTCTTAAGGGGGGGGGGGGGGAGGACTGAAGTTTAGGCTAGTCCATATAGCCTGTAATGTTTTTGGAATTTTAATTTAGTTTGTCTTTGATTAACATAAGCTGTTGTTTGTACCCGGTATTATTCATGAATATTTGTTGGGTTTGAAATTCTTCATATTCTTAGGCACAGTTAGTAGTTGTTCAAAGAAGCAACTCTGTAGGCTATTCATGACTCAAGTAAAATCTAAGAACATTTGAAATTATTTTTAAACTAATTTAGGATTGTGACAACAACCTATATAATATAGCCTACTTTCCTCTTTAATCTATATATTATACTTTCTGTGAAATTATTCATGTTACATCTAGTAGGCCTATTTTAGGTGTGGTATTGATGGAAATTGGAAATGCTTGGCCACTGTAAGCTCTAAACACTCTGGGAGATCTCGTCTAGTAAGTTCAAGAAAAGCCAGTATTTTCTGGTATTGGTTTTCTGAAATGATGACGCAACCCATGTTTTTTAAACCTGGTTTCTTTAGTTTTCAAGCGAACCTGACAAAGCTCAAGACAGGCAGGCCATTGTTTGCTTAAATGTTTGCAATTAGGATAGATTGTTGTTGACTGTTTGTTGTGTCTGTTGTTGACTACCCTTACACCATTTAAGATGGTAATAGGAGGTGTGGAAATGCCTCAGTTGCATGACGTTCATATAACTTTTTGTTAATCAGATAATTGAACTCAAATTGTGCTGCCTGTAGCTGGCTAAGTGACAGAGCTGTTGCGAGTCCAGCATACCCAAGTTTGTGAAAAAAAGCGTCTCGGGACAGTCACACCAGGAGTCCTAACAATAGTTTTTTCTTTAAATAATTAACTATATTCTTCATATACAGAGACTTCATATGAGAATGAGCCAGGCGAAATAAATCAGCCAAAGGATGTTTTATGGAAGGAAATGTTTGAGGTATAAGAGCATACCATTATTTGGATCGGATTCTGAGCCAAAGAATCAGTGTGCTGTTTTAAAGAGATATTCTCATCAAGGATAAGGCTAACATATTTGAAAATAGAAGTCCTTAAAAGCTCGGCATCAGAGAGACTAGGTTTAAGAAAAGTCGAAACTGACCATACCAAGAGAAAAGCATGCATCAACATTTTCCGCATTTGAAGCTAGATAAGTTGAGGGAATCATTTATAAGAGCTTAAGTAAGGACATTGAACACCTGAACCAAATCTGAATGCCAACCAAAAACCACAGTGTTGTCGGCAAAATACCGTGCTAAGAAAATGAGAAATAGGAAAGAAGGATGTGGTTTTTTTAAATATATTAATGTAACAGAATTTAAATAGTATCCATTTAAAAATGAAATTTGCGAAATGCTCAACAGGAGCGGGGATAACGAAAGAATGGGAAGAGTGACTGGTACCAGTATTTTAAAAGTTCGTCCCGGCAGGAGGTCCTGTTGTTCGGTTTCTGAACCATCCAAACGACAGTTTGCGAGAGTTACTCAATATTCTGATGTATTTGTTATGCTGAAACAATGATTTATTCAACAACTATTTAAGATTTCAGTTACCTGTGTATCCTAAATGGAACCCTGGTCAGTCGCAAGAAATGAAACTTTAATACTACTTGCCCTCCGACCAGTTTTGGGGAAGTTCAGTGAAGGGAATCCCTTATATTATTGGTGTGTAACTTAAGAACGTGTGGTCCGATTCCAGTGATATTTTTGGGGTAGTAAACCGAAAATTTAGGTATATATAGAATCTGCCCGAACCACTTGCAGCTATGACTGGGGGAGTTAGAAGGAGGGGGAGGGGGCAGTAATTCTGTAAGCGCACAAGAAAGTTGGACAGTAACGAGTCTAAGCGTCCTGAATGTGTTATTTGGCGTTCGGACCGGATTCGGTAACGGTGAGAGTGATGAGGGGGCACGGAGAATGGCAGATATGCTCCGATTACAGCCAAATTTGATGGATGTCGGAGATGCGACATTTATGTGCCTGGGTCGTATTCGGCGGTAACAGTGGAGGGAGTTGAAGGGATCCTCCCGGGAATTTTGTCGCTCGTATAAGGGTCAAACGAGTGGAGCGATATTAATGAAACTTCTCTAAATATAGTAGTATGGAGATTACGTATTTTGGGGCTCAGACCCTATCCACCACGGTTGGGTGCACAGGGATTCCCCGAAATATGTCCAAATTTGAATGAAACTTATTGGGTGGCAAGGGATGAAACCATCAATGACTTTTTACGCGTCCGAATAGGAAATAACCACGGTGGGTCGAGTTTGAGAGGGTTTCCTGAAATTTTGTGGCTTGCCTAGGGATCAAACGGTTGGAGTACGATTGGGATGAAATTTAGAAGGTGCAAAGGTAATATACTCAGTATGATCCATTTTAGGGTCCCAGACGGATTTGACCTCCAAGGTATGCTGGAAAAGGTGCGACATAACCATCCATAGGCCAATCTCTTTAATTGGTCGCTGTAGACTTCGTTTTGTTCTAATTACCGGGCCGGGACGTTCACCTGGACTCGTGACTCGGCCGGATTTCGAGGCGAGACGAGTCCGAGTCCTCCTCCGTGAATGACGAGTCCGAGTCCTTGAAAAAGGCGTCTCGACAGGACTCGAGTCCAACAGCTCTGCTGAGAGGAGAGATAGACAGAATACTGCTTATTGTATTAAATCTGATGCAAGGTTTGATGAAGCATGTGAGGTCTGGGGTCGTCCTTTGCCAGATGACAGAAGCAATAAAAAAGTGTGTGTTGGCAAAAATGCACAAAAGTTGCTGGGGCGATGGCTTGCTGCATCTGCATGCAGAGATAATGTTTATTGAAAGGTACTCCTGCAGCTGCTTGCGTGGGAGTTTGTTTACTCATGAGTTTTATTGCTTTATAGGAAAATCATCGCTGGCTGTTCAGTTCGTTGAAAACCACTTTGTTGACAACTATGACCCAACAATTGAGAATAGTAAGTATATGATTTTAGTCACATTTTCTACTGTCGTCAAGATGCTGATCCAGTTAAAGTTTCTGCTCATCTCTGTTGTGTTGTCCCAGAATTGTGGCAAAAAAAGGATTTTTATCTGATAGTCCTTTTTTTAAGTAAACTTTATGTGGAATCATTTTGGACATGATTGGATCATGTGATGTATGATGACTGCCAGAAGCTCAATGCTTTTGACGTTTCTGTTTGTAAATTGTTTGTGAAAAGTGTAAGACATTTGATTGTTTGTGCAAAGTGTAAGACATTTGATTGTTTGTGAAAAGTGTAAGACATTTGATTCCACCTTCTTCTTTACAGCCTTCACCAAAACCTTCAAAGTCAAGGGTCAAGATTATGAGCTGAAAATCGTTGACACAGCAGGTCAAGATGAATTCTCACTGTTCCCTGTACATTATCCTATGGATCTTCATGGATATGTCTTTGTTTATGCCATAACCTCAAGAAGCAGCTTTGACACTGTACGCACACTATATGAAAAGCTCCTGGATATGACTGGAAAACAACAGTAAGAAATTTATAGTAATCACAGAAATTTCAAAATCCATCAGTTATGTGACATGTTACTTCAAATTGTACCCTAGCTGTCAGACTGAGTACCTGTAATAGTTGCCTAGAATTGCCCTTACCCCCCTAATAATAATTATGTAGGTCCATGCACTTCGTTGGTCTACTTATTATTCGCTTATATCAAGGATCATTGTTTTTGGGATCCCAAAACGTAAGTGGAGGGATACCTATGACATCGCAAAAGTTGTCCGTCTGTCCGTCCGTCCGTCTGTTAGCACGATAACTCTCGAAAGGGTTGAGATATTTTGTTCAAATTTGACACCATGATTCTTTGGGTCAAAGTACAGGTCCAGTTTGAAGATGGGCTCTGTAGCTCTATATTTAGGGGTGGGGAGGGGTTTCGAATTAAGGGACACAAAATAATAGTTTTTAAAAGCTATTGAGATAGTTGATTTAGGGGTAAGAAGACATGCTGAATCCGAATATGAAAGTTATTTTTTGGCCGGATAAGTAGTTCACCCGGAATCCGGCAAAAATCGGACACAAAATTTGTCGACCAGTTTTCGGCTTTAGCAGTCCTACCCGTTTATTCACAAACTAGTATAGCTCTGCGCCTGGATGCCGGCGTTTATTGTGTGTGACGTCGGAGAGAGACAGGAGAGAGATGTTCAAACGAGGAAATACTCAAGGGTGGATGTTCTTCAATGAGGATTCACTGGTAGATGATTAAGCTGTGCTGTTAAAGTACAGGTCAAGTTCTAATTGAATCAAATGTTAGATTTTTGGGCATTTACTGGGTCGAAAAGTTAGAATGCATCCCAGAACTATCTGGTAACAATTTCATATTTATTGACAAATTTGTTACCACAATGGCCAGTCCCTACCCTACCCCTGAAATGCAAGCTCTATGTTCGCGTCTGACTTCATTTTGTTTAATCAATACACCCGAGGGAATGGTGACTTCGCTCGCGCGTATACGCGCAAAGTTAATTGGGTTTATGAGAAGACTGTTTAAACCTAGCGTACGTATTCTTTGGGTTTTGGATTGTCGGGGGGTGGGGGTCGAAGGGGTTGATATATGTTTTTCAAATTCGTAGAAGGATTCACTGGCAAAGTACAGGCCAAGTCCGTAGATGGGTCCTTTAGCCCCATATTTAGAGGCAGAGGAGGGGGTTTCGAATTAAGGGTACAAACAAATATGTTTTATAAGCTAATGAGATATTCGTTTGGTAAGGAGGCTCACTGAATCCATATCTGAACTTAGTTTCAGACGGACAAATAATTCTCCAGGCATTCAGCCACAATTGGAAATTTGGTTGAAGCTCAAAGTTGTTTCTGAAGTCGATGACAGATTCGGTATCGTGATAAGAAGACATACTGAATCGAATTTTGAACTTAATTTCCTTGACAGATAAGCTGGCAAAATTTGCAAGGTTCGGCTCTTAGCGTCAGCAGATCTTTTGTTCTGCATGCAGTTCGCCGGGAATGCTGCTAAAAACGAGGAATTTGGTAGAAAAACAACAACGCAATTTTAAATACCTTTTTTGAGGTCGATTAGATATGAGATATTGGAGTAAACATGCTTGTTGAATCCCTATGTGAACTTGGTTTCCTCATTTGATTAGTTGTTTGCCCGTAAGCAAAAAACTTCAAAACGGTATAATTTTTTATTGTATGCTACATATTCAAGCGGTTGATTATGGATAGACAGCAAAAATGTTAAAATGGTCTAGCGAAGATTGTCTGGATCAAGAAGTCTAAAAAACATTACATTTTTTGGATCCCATCGAAACCTTTGGTCTTGTTTCTTTTGTGTCTGTTGGTCCAAGGCCAGGTTATAGTTTAGCTCTTTTGGTGAAATAAGAGCGTGTTCCACCCTATTTACCGTAGTTATTACGCATGACGTACACGAATTCTGGCTTCTTGGCGTCCAAGCTGGAACGCATTTTTCTATTTAAAGCAAATATCGTGCCACGGGTTAATCCGGCCAATCACGTCACAGGGATTCGTATAGTTACCACGCTTAATACGCTTCCGAGCGTGGTTAGCAAATAGTTACTATTTCGGGAAGGTTGGAACGTTCAGCGTAGTAGCTTTTCACGAGGTTGGAACGAAAATAGTAAATAATAGTTAATACTGTTAGAAGGATGGAACACGCTCGAAATAGGCCTAAGGAAGTTGAACTTCGAAAGCAAAAACTAAGAAACCAACCTCGGCCGTAGAATTGCATAACGAATTATAGAAGAGTCTGAAGGTCGGAGCCTTGTTTCTTGAGGGGCCTGCGACTCCCCTGTCAATCAACGAACCTGGCTCCAACCCCGATTATAGAATATAAATAAGAAAAATAGGCAGATTCATCTTGTAATTTATGTTTGGTAGGTCTGTCGCCCACGATTTTCTTGCCTACTCTCACTATGCCCACAGTCAAAAGACCCAGGACTAATTCCTACGGATCAAAATGCCCAAAGGTGAGGGGGAGGTCAACATCATCTTGGGACGAATCTTAAATCGAATTGATGTATAGTCTTCTAAAATTTTACAGGATAATAAGGTCATACTCGTATTCCGAAAATAAAGTTTTAACAGGGATTTGTTATACTGTGTTTTATGCAGTTTTTTTTTCTTTTGTTAATAATGTACTTGTTACACTGGCAGACCTAACGATTATACTACCTCCAGCGAATTGCGTGCTTTTAATGGGACACTCTTGTATAAGCATATTTTGACGGGTGTTTTTCAGAACAGGGATAGTTTTTGAGTCAGTATACGCGTTAAAGTTAGCCCAAGAAAGGGATTTTGGGGGGCATTTTGTTACAACCCTCATAATCAGTTTACTCCTTCAGCTTATTTCAGATAAAAAGGGTCAAACTTGAAGCGTCCTAGCATTTGGTGTCCAGAACACGCCCGTCTAAGTCGCCAGTTCTAACCCGAACTCGGAACAACTGTGGGACAATCCAGTACCGCGACCCGAAAGCAACCAGATGGACAAGCTAACAATAGATCTTAACAATAGAATGAGACAAGAGCAATAGAAATGATATATGATACAGTAAAGGCACAGTAACAAGACAAAAAAAATCAGCTAAATATTTGGTGTTATGTATTTCTTTTTAATTGATTGTTCCGAGATTCTTATTTAATTTCTGCCTAAAAGTAGGCATAAGCCAAATCTCAAAGAAGATATGGGTAGCGTAACAGTGACGCATTACAAGTTATGATGATAAGAGGAGGGGTGAGCGCCGGATTCTAATAAGCTACAATGCCCCTGGAACGAAAATAATAATAACGCGGACATACGTCGTCACTCTTACGGGAGTTCCTGGCAGAACCGAAAGTTATTAATTGCGTTTTTGATCGAAGTTTTGTTCGCCGTTCGCTTAGCCGGTTGCTTAATTTTCGTTTTTGAACGCCGTCGAAGTTCACCGTTTGCTTAATTTCCGTTTTTACGACTCCGGCGATCCTTGCCAGGTCGACGTTTCTTCGACGATTCAAGCAAACTTCGAACTTGCTAGCGCACGAAGTTCGACGGTCAGAGTTTGAAGGACGAAGGAACTGTGACCGGCGACCAAAAACAGTATTTAAGCAGAGACCTTTAAGGCTGAAGGTAACTTCAAACTTCGATCAAAAACGCAACTATTCTTTTTTATGCATTACTCTTCAGTTTTGAAGGATTCAAATAAATAATAAGAATAATAATAATTATCACTTATGATATGATGCTTCTTCTTTGTGATGTTTGGTTTTAAAGGTGTTGGCTGGTTCACAGTTACAGACCCTTACAGCTTCTATCTATGTTTCAATGTTCAATATTCCAGTTAACTTTCACATATTGTTCATATCTCTCAAATTCATACACAGATCTATAACGACATCATACATACAAATATACGATTTCTTATACTTATCATGCTCGCGACCATCATAAGTAAATTGTAACGATCGCAACAGTCGTGGAACGAAAATAATAAGAGGGAGGAGCTAATTTACTTATTACGGCGGTCTTTGTAACAGCGATAATAACAAGAATAGTAACGATTGTAACTAATAACTAGGAACAAAAATACACACAATCAAAGTGTTGCTCTCGCAACACAATAAGTCGCTGGAACGCTACCATGATAAAGTAGGCCTATCTTGCACTGTTCTTACCCACTGAAGTGGGCATTCTGAACCATGGTCATTCTGAACTATAGTCATTTTGAGACGTGGTCATTTTGAATGTTAGCCGGTCTACGCTAGTTGCTAGTTTTGCTAGTTTCTTTTGCTAGTTTCTAGTTGCTAGAGCTACGCTAGTTTTTTAAATTCTCATAAAGTTAGATGACTCAAACTCTAGGCTCAGTCTGGTTTTTAAGAGGAATTTTCTGTCATCTTATAGACAGATAGATATTTAATGCGTAAAAGCCAACAAGGGCTATCGCACCTGAAAACAAAAAATTTATGAAAAAAACATGAACACTTTACTAATGTTTAAAACGACAGGGATATAGAATTTCCCCTGTGTGCTAGCCCTATCCGGAATGTCCGTAGTGAACTGTTTTTAGGATAATGACTTGTCATAGTAAGCTTTCAGTCACGTTTTATTTGCAGAATACCTGCAATTTTGGTTGGAAACAAGAGTGACCTGCAACGCGAGAGAGCTGTGAGCGTGGAAGATGGTAAACAGCTGGCGGAGTACATGAACGCGCCATTTTTCGAAGCTTCTGCTCGTTCATGTGATGTAAGTGTTAAACCTATGTCCTACTACTAAATCCAGCAAAAATACTTTGAAAGGAGTTAGGCATATCGCATAGAGGAGTTAGGTATCATTTTTTATGGCACTTGCCCTTCGGCCAAGTGCCATATAGCGATCGCAATTTCTGTCCGTCCGTCGGTCTGTCCAGGTTTTGCTAGTTCGGGCACTTCCACATAAGCGAGGACGATAAAACTTGGCAGGCGTATCAGGGACCCCAAATGATTAAGTTGGAAATAGTCACTTCCCCGATCCGAGCACCGTGGGGGGAGTGGAGGGAGGGGGAATCCGGAATCTTGAGGTATTTTTAACTTTTGAACGGGTGATCGGATCTCGATGAAACTTGATATTTGGAACGACCTCATGCCTCAGACGACCCACTTAAAATCCGAACGGATCCGGTGACTTTTGGGGGGAGCTGGAGGGGGCAACCGGAAATCTTGGGAAACGCTATGAGTGGAGGGATCGAAATGTAACTTGGTGGGAAGACACCTAGGAAACACTAGATACATCATTGACATATCCGAGCCGATTCGGGCACTGTGGGGGGGGGGGAGTGGAGGGAAGGGGAATCCGGAATCTTGAGGTATTTATAACTTTTGAACGGGTGATCGGATCTCGTTGGAACTTGATATTTGGAAACACCTCATGCCTCAGACGACCTACTTAAAATCCGGACCGGATCCGGTGACTTTTGGGGGGAGCTGGAGGGGGCAACCGGAAATCTTGGGAAACGCTATGAGTGGAGGGATCGAGATGAAACTTGGTGGGAAGACACCTAGCAAACACTAGATACATCATTGACATAACCGAGCCGATTCGGGTACTGTGGGGGGGAGTGGAGGGAGGGGGAATCCGGAATCTTGAGGTATTTATAACTTTTGAACGGGTGATCGGATCTCGATGGAACTTGATATTTGGAAAGACCTCATACCTCAGACGACCCACTTATAATCTGGACCGGATCCGGTGACTTTTGGGGAGAGCTGCAGGGGGCAACCGGAAATCTTGGGAAACGCTATGAGTGGAGGGATCGAGATGAAACTTGGTGGGAAGACACCTAGCAAACACTAGATACATCATTGACATAACCGAGCCGATTCGGGCACTGTGGGGGGGAGGAATCCGGAATCTTGAGGTATTTATAACTTTTGAACGGGTGATCGGATCTCGATGGAACTTGATATTTGGAAAGACCTCATGCCTCAGACACTTAAAATCCGGACCGGATCCGGTGACTTTTGGGGGGAGCTGGAGGAAGCAACCGGAAATCTTGGGAAATGCTATGAGTGGAGGGGTCGAAATGAAACTTGGTGGGAAGACACCTAGCAAACACTAGATACATCATTGACATGACCGAGCCGATTCGGGCACTGTCGGGGGAATGGAGGGAGGGGGAATCCGGAATCTTGAGGTATTTATAACTTTTGAACGGGTGACCGGATCTCGATGAAACTTGATATTTGGAACGACCTCATGCCTCAGACGACCCACTTAAAATCCGGACCGGATCCGGTGACTTTTGGGGGGAGCTGGAGGGGGCAACCGAAAATCTTGGGAAACGCTATGAGTGGAGGGATCGAGATGAAACTTGGTGTGCAGACACCTAGCAAACACTAGATACATCATTGACATAACCGAGCCAATTCAGGCACTGTGGGGGGACTGGAGGGAGGGGGAATCCGGAATCTTGAGGTATTTATAACTTTTGAACGGGTGATCGGATCTCGATGGAATTTGATATTTGGAAAGGCCTCATGTCTCAGACGACCCACTTAAAATCCGGACCGGATCCGGTGACTTTTGGGGGAGCTGGAGGGGCAACCAGAAATCTTGGGAAACGCTATGAGTGGAGGGATCGAGATGAAACTTGGTGGGAAGACACCTAGCAAACACTAGATACATCATTGACATGACCGAGCCGATTCGGGCACTGTCGGGGGAGTGGAGGGAGGGGGAATCCGGAATCTTGAGGTATTTATAACTTTTGAACGGGTGACCGGATCTCGATGAACTTGATATTTGGAAAGACCTCATGCCTCAGACGACCCACTTAAAATCCGGACCGGATCCGGTGACTTTTGGGGGGAGCTGGAGGGGAGAACCGGAAATATTGGAAAACGCTATGATTGGAGGGAACGAGATGAAACTTGGTGGGAAGACCCCTAGCAAACACTAGATATATCATTGACATAACCGAGCCGTGCTTAGTCGTAACAAGTGCCATATGAGCTCGTAGCTCTTGTTTTTACTGCCCGTAACTTTTTCTACACATCTTTATGCTTCCTGGTCCTTACAGAGAACCGTATTTTGATGCTTGACAGACAACTAAATTGGGAAGAAGCCTTGCCCGTCCCCGCTATCCGCGTCATAGGTCATATTAGTTGTTTTTTTTTGCAGATACCGTGGTATCTGATACCACGGTCTAAAGTCGTTTATGCAGTTATCGTGGTATCTGGCCTGTTATCGTGGTATCTGATATTCAGATACTACGGTCCGATCGTGGTAACTGGTCGTGGTATCTGAAAAGTCATCTCATTTTCATCAAATTTTGTCAGATTGGTGAGAAAGAAATTTAGCACTTAGTGACATAACTGGATATCAGTTTTTCTTTTGGGACGACTCCGAAAAGTGCAATTTCGTCAATAGTCGTTTTGCAATCTGAAACTGCAAAAACGACTAATTGCAGATCCAGTTACCGTGGTAACAGATACCATGGTATCTGAAAAAAATGCAACTATTATATTATGACACTGCTATCGTGGTTCAGGCAATTGACATAGGATAGATAAATATCAGCCCTCATATAACAAATGGCAGGGTTGTTATTTAAACCGCGTAGTAAAGGAACATTTTTACGATTTTTCCGCTCAATACAGTCCTACAGCTGGATACCTTAAAGAACCCGATGTACCTATAATGACAATGCAACTAACTTCCGTAAGTGATTCATTAGTTTTTAAACCCGAAGACCCAAATTTCGTGCTACATTCTGAACCCGCGAACAGCATCTTACTAATCTTTGCACTTGCAAGCGATTCACTATAATAGTTTCCATGCGCATTATGCTCCAACCGAGTCTTCCAGTATCATGCGATTGATGCCTAAAATCGTTTTTCTGAATTTTTCCAAGTTTTTGTTGGAAGTCAGTGGGTCTGGGAAAAGACTTAAAGCAGCCGTAGCCCTGTATAATTTATTAAAGGAAGAACTTAGTTGTTCAGTATTCAGTTAGTTCTAATGTTGGAACATAAACGGTAAATAGCGAATTGTGCTTTAGAAGTTGGTGGAGGTCCTACCCTACCAAGACAAATAAATAAAATATATCGCTCAAACGCCTCTTACTTAACAAAAAACTAAGTTTGTTACCCATATAGAAACAAAGTGACTACCAATTCGGAATTATTCAATAACGTCAGCACTAGTTTAGAGGCCAAGGTTTCGAACGCAAAAGTAAAAAGGAATGAGACCGGCGGAAATCAACGCCACTTAAAGAGCACCATTTTAATTGTCGTCCAAAGAATTTTTTAGAGTCTTGCTACTTTTTTTTGCTATTGATAGGCTACAAGAAAAATAAAAAATTATTAGACAAGAACAAACCCCCAAAATGAATAATAATAATTCAAATTAAAGTAGCGAAATTTTGAGACCGAAAACCGTCGTCTAGGTGCATCTTATCTAGTTTTTTTTTTTTATTATTATTCATTTATCGTCTCCGCACCTACTTCGTCGTCTGGGAGGAATTTTCAGGGGACTTCCACTTTGTTCCCTAACGCACAACGGTCAACATCTTTGTCAAAGTTGGAATTCACAGTATGAAAACGGTGGCCCCTGAGTTGCTTATTTTCATTGACACAATCTGGTTCTCAGCCGGACGGCTTTCGTAGGTATGGCACAGCTAATGCATCTCGATCAGATCCCCCTGGTCTGAGGCTAACCGTCCTCTTTGAAACGGTGCAGAGCTGCGCTGTCGAAATGAGACATAACAGAATATCTGTGGTAAGAAGCATAACCAGTGCAGGGAGGAGGGGGGCTCGACTGTGTCCCTAGATTCAGAAAGGCCTAAAGGGCTTCGTATTTGTCTTGGGGCTTCCTAGCATTTATAGAGCAGAGTTAGCACTTTGGAACTCTCGTTAGAGTGATCGTGATGGTTACGTGTGCTTGTGTGCGCCGATAATGATGCTCAAAGGCCCTGCTACTGCGAAGGTTACGAGCCACTAAAAGGGACTGATTTCATAGCGTTGGTGATAGCAGCTGAAGTTATGTAGCAGTTGCAGTGTTTGTCTCGCATTATCCGCTGTTAGCGTGCTGAAGATCGCGCTATGCCGAATGGCATTTACCCACTAGTAATAGAGGATCTCAGATTACACGGAGATGGGATGACAGCGTTCACATCTGCCTGCGAAAATTGGACTATGTTTGCATCTGGTTTAAAAGATGCCAGTGTAAAAAGCCAGGGACAAAAACGACTCTACAAGTGGTTTCTCTGAAGGCTGTTGAAGGCTTGCCCTTCCAAGCTTCATTGCCTTTCTTGGCAGGCGAAAAGGAAATAGTGTCTGTTTTTTTTAATAAATGTATCTGTACTCTACTGTATGCTGGAGAAAAAAAAAAATCCATTCTTCGACTCATTATCGTTCTTAACGACTTGTCGCGATTATGGATTTTACTGAACGTCCTAAGGCTTACAGCTATTTGCAGTGCAACTCTCATTCAGTTACTTTATGTAATATAAAACATATAATGTAGTATAAAGTAATATATATATATATATATCAACCAGGCATTGATATCACGACTTAAGATTTGTTCTTCTTCCAGAACGTCACCGATGTTTTCACCCGAATAGTCCTTGAGATGGACAAAGCCGACGGAGCACCTCCAGGAAAGAGCTGCGTCATAGCCTAGATGTATCTTAGATCAGATTTCTCAGGCCTTGTTTTGTCCAGACACGCCCATGTTGAATGCTTATAGACTATTATTTTCAGTTGTTTTCTACGTCCGGAAAATAAATGCGGTTTTCTTAATCTCCTGTATGGTCGACCTGTTCTGTGTTCAGATATGGGGTTAGGCAATTCACTACTAGCGTAAACCGATTCCTATCGTAAACAATTGGAAACGATCGTAAACAGTTGTTTTTTTTACGATTGTAAACAGTTGTTTAAGATTGTAAACAGTTCATATTTGACGGTGCAAAACTGATAAGCCAGCTACATATTATTAGAGCCTTTATTTCTGCCCTTCTTGGCAAGGGTCCTCTTCAGGCTCAAGCTGGAAAATGAACTTGTGGAGAAACAATTAAAGATTCTTCCTTAAATATCTGCGTTTGTGAACTTCTTCTCTGAAAATTGGTTGGAGTTAAAGCAGGTACTGTGATTTCATTTTGGACACGGCTGCTGTTTTTGCTGTTCGATTGGGTCGCGAAAGGGTAGAGATTCTTCTGCATTTTGGTTTTGAAGTCACCTGTCTCTTCTTCTTTCCAGCTAAGATGGATAATTGTCGGCGGCATGTGTGGGCGATTTGAAGTTCCATGCTCTGGTGATAGTTATTCCTTCAGCCCAAGCTGACTGCGAATCATATTTTCCGGTCACGAGTCACGACTGCAAATTTGGGTTCCGGCAAAGAAGTTCGCGTTCGGTGGGAAACAAGCTTACATTCTTGTCGCCACGCGTTCTTAGTACGGACGCACTCTATGAACAGTGCTTAAGGCGTATTCTCGCCGTTCCCCGAGGCCTCCTCGAGGAATCAAGGGGAACGGCGAGAAAAGAGGGAATCACTCTGCGTACGGAAAACAACTTCCAAAATGGATTTTGTTAAAAAAAATAAATAAAAAAATAGGCAGTTGGTGGAATTAGTCTGAATCCACTTTATTTCTAGTTCTGGTTATTTTTAATTAATTTTACATTGAATTAACACCAGCAAAAATTAACTCCCCTCCGAATCTTAAATAGAGTCCTTTTTGATGACGGTAATGATAATCGGAGCATTCCCCGTTCGTGGGGATTCGCGAGAATACGGGGTTCAGTTTCAGGCTTCTAACGGCCATAAATCGATAGTTCATTAATTGTTGGAATTTGTTTTGTGGACATTTTATAGATACGTAATAAACAAAGTGAGTGTCCGGGACAAACAGAAACACGGGGACTCCTAAAAAGGAGTCCTCGGGGAACGGCGAGAATACGCCTTTAGCTACCTTTGGACTCTTCTCCAATGAATCCAGTGAGCTGAAAAGGTTTAAAGGAGACTACGCTCAGCTTCAGTATGGTAGTCATTTTGTTTCGGGTTCTGCATTGCTGGAAGACGGAAGCGAGGGGAAAAGCAGCCAGGGCAGGCGGATATAGCCAATGTACTGCTAAATGAATTGTTGCAGGAAGCATATAGGAGAATAGCATATAATCATAGAGCGTGTTCCAACCTTCTAACGATAGTAACTATAAGTTACTATTTTCGTTCCAACCTCGTGAACAGTTACTACGCAGACTGTTACAACTATGTCGAAATAGTAACTATTTGCTTACAACGCTCGGGAGCGTAGTAAGCGTGGTAACCACGAATCTCTGTGATGTGATATTTTGCCACGATATTTTTCTGAAAATAGAAAAATATGTTCCAGCCTTGACGCCAAAAAGCCAGAATTCGTGACGTCAATGCGTGGCAGCTACGGTAAGAAGGTTGGACCACGCTCATAAAAAAGGTCTTATTCACCGCTGCTGAATAGTCGAATTCCGTCATTATGTTTTTTGAAGATAACTGTACAAAAAAAGGAAAATATCTTACTTTGACATCCCTGATATTCCATCAGAGTCTTTTAGCAGAGCGTTTGATACTAGTTCGGCAAACGATTCACGCTGTTTCGTAAGAAACGCATACAAGTCGTTCAAAGCCACTTCTTCTAGGGGAATTAGCAGGTTATCGTCACTAAACGAGATCAAGTTTCGCTTCTTGTACCTCCGTTTCTCCGGCTTCACTTCTACCACCTCGCCGGATTCCACTTTCTTCACCTCCTCGTCTATTTCTCCCTCTTCAACTTCCATCGCTTCCTGTTTCACCACCACTTTACCATCCTCTTGCTGTTCCGGCTTGATACTTATGGTGGGAGGTTTAAACTGTGGCGCGGGGTTGAATTTTAGGGCGCCGGACAAACTTAATTCGGAAACGGTGATTTGTCCAATTTGGACGTATAGATCAACTATGTCATCACGCAGATTCGGGAAAACGCTGGCAATACGAACAAGGGATGGCAGCACGGGTTCCAGCAGCTGTCGACGTTGCTCCGATTGCAGAACTGCAAAGATGAAGAATGGTTGAAAAAGATCTCAAATAAACATTTTGGGGTTGGGCTGCGGGTTGCGGAAGGAGTTGGTGGGGTTGAGGAAACCATCCGGTTGGGCCTAGAAGGTCCAGCATGTATCTGGGCCGCTCAAATTACGTCCCAAATACTTTGAGCCCCGACAAGGCGATAGCGCCCGGAAACTCCGCGATATGAACAACTGATAAAGCTAAGCTACTGTGAGCACCTTGCTTAAACCCAAATAAGGTAAAGGTCCGTCCAACCACATTGATGAATTGACTATCGATCCGTAACATGGCAGATGACTCGGCTACGTGGCCCGGAAACCAAAGGATGCTGGTAAATAATCAGTCATGCTGCGTTTTACTCTTCCTTGCTTCCTATTTCTTAATAAATTAAAAGTATGTGCCAGAGAAAAGCTGGAACAGAAGGCTGTTGGTTTCAAATTTGTTACATGTCCTTTCCACATGCCTTTTGTAAGCACGAAAAAAACCCAAGGTAGTGAGCCATTAGCGTTCAAAAAGCCTACCTCTACTTTGCTAAGGAACTGCAAGCCAACAAACCGAAGTTTTACCACCTATCTGAGAATCTATTGTCAGCCCATCCAGTCGGTAAAAAAAAACGTGAGTCGGCCCGAACGCCGCGATTTTTTGTAAAAGCAGTGAAGTTTTTCTTGGAAACAGTCGATTTTTCTTCAGAACAGTCGGTTTTTCGTAAAAATCAGTCAATTAATCGTCAAAACAGTCCTTTTTTTTCTAAAAAACAGTCGGTAAAAACGACCAGTCAGTCGACCTTGCCCCCCACCCCCGAAACATTTTGGCTAGTAACGCCTCTGGATGTTAATCGTAAGAACCTTACTTGGTATCAGCGTTGCCACGACATTGATGGCCAGGCGTGCAATGCTGAATGACTTAGGCAGAGCGTACTGGACGCACAAGTGAGAAACCAAATCGATTCCAAATATCTGCTTTTCTAAGTTGGGCTGTGCCAAAAGTTCCGGGATAAAATCCAGGCAAATGTGAATGCTAGGAATGCCTTCCACTGCTTTGGGAATCACTTCACGGGGGTAGCCCTGAAAATGGAAAACCGATGAGAGTAAGCATCGATCAAGCTTTCTAGCGATTCAAGCGATCAAACTCTGCATGGAGTTTGGTACCAAATGTCTGAATCACCTCATCCACAAAAATATTTTCCCTTCTGAAAAGCTGTCAAAAAGGCTCCCTCGCAAGGTAGGTACTACGGTTGAAAAGTTACAGCCAATTAAATGCGCCCACCAGAGGTTTGCAAAAAGTTTTGTCCCTTCATTTCTAAAGATGTATAACGAAGCATAAGCTGAGCTGGTAGTTTAAATTTATCATGTTATTTATGGCCGTTGTATATGCGTAGGCCTAATATGTGTGTGCTCATTTATGTCCATGACTATACCGAACAAATTTGGCGTGAGCCACGATCAGTTTTTGGCGAATAAAAAAATTTACCAATCTTTCTATCTATCTATCTAATACTATTCTAGACTCTTCAGAAATTTGATAAAAACAAAAAAAAAAACGCCTCAATATTATAGAGGCTTCTGAAGACCATAAATCGAAACTTCATTAATTGTTCGATTTTCTTAAGATTTATAGACATTTATAATTTTTCTTAGGTTTACAGGTGCGTAATAAATCAGAGCATGGCCTTGTAATGGTTCCCAACGATTATTTAAAGCGGAACGTTACGCGATTCCACTAGCTTGACATGATTTAAGGCGTGTGTCTAAAATCATTGATGTATGGTTCATAGCCGCAATAAAAGTTGTAGTATTGTAGTATATACGTAGCCCCCAATTACTAAAATTCCTGCCTAAATAATGGATTTATCTTTGCCTTTTCGTAAGTCTTACATGCGAAAAAATTACAAGCTAGGGCGATAAGATGAAAGGAGTCATAGTGGCGCCAATTTTCCAAAAAGATAATTCGCGAGGTATCATTTGCCGGTAGGAGATGTTTATGTAAGTGGAAAGGGTCGTGCTGCCCAGCTGGCTCGACGCCAAAACGATACACAAGACAAAGAAGGTATATCAAACAAATCCACATACTGCCATTGCTGTTTTCACACCTGTAATGTTTTCAACGAACTGTCTGCAAAGAAAATACGAGATTTGCTTCTCTGAACCACTTCGCATGCTAAACACAGTTTATAACTGGGAAATCAATGTAAGTATAGGCTAATCGGATTTTTTTCAAGAAATACTCCAAGCCAATTATCGGCTGCGTTCGGACGGCTACAGTTGTGTAACAAATGATTGGCTGATTGATTGTGTAGCTTTGGCTTCAAATACACCCGTGAGTTTCGGTCCTAAACTCCCAGCGCGTCACGGGCTTGATCTTCCGTGTCTTTTTGCAGCAAGTTTTTGCTGTAAAACAGTCTAAAGGCAAAAGCCCCTGATTCGAATCCAAGCATCGAACGACATTCTGCGCAACGAGAGTCTAGTCGTTAAGAGTACAAGAAGGGATAATGAAAATAAATTAACACGCTCGATTGCTAGCATGGGGCCTTAAGAGCTGGGCAAATATTTATGACTAATATGACTATGCGGAATGGTCCATCCATGGTGTCCCAAAGCCTCCGAAAAAGCAAGATAAACCAAACCTACAATAATTTTCTAACACGATTTTCGGAGAGGTTTCCAGTCAACCTCTGGATGGCATTCGTCACGCTGTGATTGGCCGTTCCCCAAGATCTCTGGTGTTTTTGGTAACTAGAGCTTTAACACAGTAGTTGCGTTTTTGTAGTTACCATGGTACCATAGTAACTGAACCTGCAATTAGCCGTTTAGTTACCGTGGTATCTGATACACGGTTGCTCTGCAAAAACGACTGTTGCCGAAATTGCACTTTTTGAAGTCACCCCAGAAGAAAAACTGGTACCCAGTTACATCACTTAGTGCTCAACTTCTATCTAACGTATCTGACAATTTTGATAAAAGTGAAATGACTTCTCAGATACCACGGTCGGACCGCGGTATCTGAATATCAGATACCACGATAACTGGCCAGATACCGCGATAACTACAAAAATGCCTTTAAACCGTGGTATCAGATACCACGGTAACTACGAAAAGGACATTAGACCATGGTACCAGATACCATGGTATCTTCAAAAACGCAACTAATGATCCGGAGCCCGATAAGTCGTGTAAAGAAAACAAATTTGGCAAGCGCGACAATCAATGTAATTTAATAGAGGAGATAGGATACACTTTCAGAGTGTAGAACTACTACTGAAGCAGAAGAATAATATCATAAGTACTACGCGTCCTTTAACGCTCCCATACCACAGGCAGGAATTTCAGACGAAGCTTGCTAGAGCCCCACAGACTATTTTTTGTATTGTATTATTACTATTAAACTAGGGGTTTAATTCTTTCTTCTCAAGATGACGGCCAAACTGTCAGAAGTTTGGTAATAGATAACGCGCATTTCAGGGGTGCCGTTTTGTCGAGTCGGACGTTGCCCGATGAAAAAGGCATACGCCACGGTGCTATTTCTTCCCCTCTTATCTATAATAACAGTGTAGTTGAGGCAATAAGACCTCTAAGAATGAGTAATGTGTATGAAAGTATGGACTTGTCGCTATTAAATTACGCAGATGATGTGTTGAACTTGAGCCGGTCGGTTGCGTATGTTGAAGGAAATTTTCGGGTTCTTAGCGAAGAATATGAGTGTATTGGTTTATAATTTAACCCGAATAAGAGCGAAGTTGTCTTCTTCAACCAAAAGCCTGATACAGAAACAATTGATATATGCTTCGGGGATAACATTCTTCAACCTTCGCCTAAGGTCTGCCTACTGGGTGGGATATGAAAACAACGCGTTCCGGTCTTGTATCGTCTTTGCGGAAAAAGCTAGAAAAGCATTCGGAATACTCATTATTTCGCAGCGTCGTTACAATAGACACATACTGGCCCGGCTATATTCCGGATTCGCTATGCCGCACATACTAGCGCTGTCGTCATTTTGGTCACTACTGACTATGAAAGATAAAAAATGCATTCGTTCCACATTTTATAGGTATTGCAAATATCTTGAAGGACTACCTCCTGGGCCCGCAATTCTAGATTGACGGCAAAGTATAATGTCACCGATCCGTTTATTGTAGTATCGGAGCGAATTGCAGGTTTTATTCGTTCTCTTGACGCTAGCCATACTTTGTATAGGGCTATGTTTTTATTTTTTTTCTGGTTGGGCGTCCCAGACCGGGTAAGTCAAGCTCCTTTCTTTCTTATTTTCCTTTATTTTCTTTATTTTTCGTCGAAGTTTTTGTTGTTGTTGATGTTTTGTTTCGAGGGTAATTAGTCCCTTACAGGTTCGCCTCTGGGCATTGAAGATTCCAGTTTTTTTTAATAAACCCTTCATTCATTCATTCATGTGTGAATACGAGTACCAAAATCTATGTGTTTCTTGTCGCGTGTTCTTGTCCTTTTTTTTTTTTTCATACTCCGTTTGTGACTTATGTCTTAAAAATGGGAAATAACTTTCATTCATTCATTAATTTCGAATGTTATGTTTCGAGCATGTCTCGCGAAAAATAACGTTTAAAAGGTTTATAGCAGATCCCCATGAAAAATCCTTTGACTGTGTAGTTGTATGTTAGTTGTACGAAGAAGTTCCATGTATTTATATGTAGTAGTATGGAATACGTCGAATTAACATGCCTCCGACTGGGTTAATGTTAAGTAGTAGTATGTGATAGCATTCAATCTTACTATAATAGCATCCAGTTGCTAGTAATAGCATGCAGTGGCAACAGTTACTACTACATGCTACTTTTCCGTACAACTCTATACGACTAATTCTCGAAAAAATTTCATCAGGATATGTTCTTATAACGTTTAATACAAGGGTGGGCAAACATGTGTTATCTGTAATCAAAATGTGTTATAGTGCAGACAAAATTATTGCCACTATCTTTTTATAAGTGGTGAACTGAAAGACAAAAATGTTCCTCAGCCGGGATTTGAACCCAGGACCCTCTGCTTACAAGGCAGGCGCTCTTACCATTTGAGCTACCGAGGGGCTTGTGAACAGATTTCGTAAACCACTACAATAGTCTGGTAGAAGTCGGTCGCAGGAACAGTGATCCCGCCCGAAGGCAAATTCATGTAACCAGTTCACATCCCCATGTCACGAAAATTTATAATAATACATAGATGGCACTTTACGCAAGGGACTTGTACCGTGACCAATAAACCAGAAATAGTTTTATCGAATATAATTTAGAAGTCTAGGACTCCATAGTTGCAGCCACGTAGACAAACCAGGATCTACAAGCCAATGTGTGCCCTGTTGTGGATCCTGATCGGACGTTTGAGTTTGAACGAAGGCGTGAAGCAGTTATGAGGTTTGGGAACCAGTGGCTTGCTTCCGCACGGCACAGGCAGGTCCTACCCGACTTTCCGGCGTCTACGGTTGATGGTCCCCTGACAAGAAGTAAAGCAGCCTCAAAAGTCACCTTAAAGCAACCACCTGCAAACTCCAGCGAGAGATACAATTCATCTTTTGTCCCCTACTTTGTTCGGCACAACAATGCCAGATAATGTGCGTCTTTTTTGGGATCCCAAAACGTAAGTGGAGGGATACCTATGACATCGCAAAAGTTGTCCGTCTGTCCGTCCGTCCGTCCGTCTGTAAGCACGATAACTCTCGAAGGGAATAAGATATTTTGATGAAACTTGGTGTGAGGATTCGTTGGGTCGTCGGACCAGTCAAGTTCGTAGATGGGCTTTGTAGCCCTACATTTAGGGGTGGGGGAGGGGTTTCAAATTAAGGGGCAAACAAAATATTTTGAAACAGCTAATGTGATAGTCGATTATGGGGTAAGAAGACATGCTGAACACGATGGCGAAAACCATTTTGTCATCGAACAATTAGTTCACCCGGAATTCGGCCAAAACCGGAAAGTTTGTTAAAAAAAGTTTTATTTTAAGTTGATTAGATGTTCGATTTAGGGGTAGGAAGACATGCTGAAGACGATGGTGAAAACCATTTTTTCGACCGACAAGTAGTTCGCCCGGAATCAGGCCCAAACCGGAAAGTTTGTTAAAAGTAAAAGTTTTATTTTAAGTTGATTAGATGTTCGATTTAGGGGTAGGAAGACACGCTGAGCACGGTGGTGAAAACCATTTTCTCGACGGACAAGTAGTTCGCCCGGATTCCGGCCCAAACCGGAAAGTTTTAGTTGAAGTTGATTAAATGTTCGGATTAGGGCAAGAACACATGCTGAACACTTATGTGAAAACAATTTTCTACCCGGACATGTAGTTCGCCCGGAATCCGGCCAAAACCGGATAATTGGCAGAAGTTAAAGTTTTATTTCTAGTTGATTGGATAACCGATTTAGGGGTAAGAAGAGATGCTGAATCCGTATGTGACAATCATATTTGACCCGGACATATAGTTCGACCGGAATCCGGCTGGAGTCGGAAAATTTGTTATAAGTTAAATTTTTATTTGAAGTTGATTAGATGTTCATTATTGGGGAAAGAAGATACACTGAGTTGATTTTTGAGCTTTCTTTTTTTCGCCGGACAATTAGTTCTGGAGTTTGGCCGAAATCGGGAAATTGGCGTTAGTGGCAGGAAGTTTTCTCAGATGATTAGCTATTTGGCCTTAATCTGTTTCTGAATTTTAATTGTAAAAATGTTCAAGGAGTCTGGCGATGACTGGGTCTGGCTAAGACAAGACCCAGTTGTCTGGATCAGATATTGAATTTTTGGGATCCCATCGAAACCTTTGGTCTTGTTGTGAGTGTGTGCTCATTTTAACTGTTTTTTTTTACTATGTTTTGACAATGCCACTGCTATTTTGTACAATATTCTGGCAAATTACAACGATTTCCTGATCGTGGGTCCTGATTTGTCTACGTGGCTCCGACAATGGAGTCCTCTGAATTATATTCGAAAAAACTGTTTCTGGTTTATTGGTCACGGTACAAGTCCCTTGTGTAAAGTGCCATATATGTATTATTGCCACTATCTTTCTTCCAAGATTCCGCTAAGAATGGCGGGTTCAGCCCCGCACGACAAATCCTCTTGGGAGTGGCTGCACGGATTCCTATTGGACGGTGCAGAATCTGGTTTCGCAACACTTAGCAGGGCGATTAGTCCGGAGGCGATTTCTAGTTTCGCGCGAGGGCTGCCTTGAATCCGACAGACTGGACAGCACCTTCTGTGTTAAACAGAGCAGAAATATCAAAGAGGGTCTTACTTGGAAGTGTACTAGCTTGCACAGACTGGGATCTGCGATGAAGACTTGGTGCAGATACGAGCAGATGACACTGCGAGCCTCTTGTAGTTCACTGAGGAGCGAACCTGTCTAAATAGAAAACGTCAAAATTGTAAGGAAGGCACAGGAACACACAATCCTGTTACCACGTTCGTATTAGTCTTGCATATACTCGCTCAACAGCTTTGCCGAAAGAAAAGAAAAGCAGTGTATCGAATTCTGGAGTTCCGAAATGGATGCAGAAGGCTGGTGAACAACGGTTTCATTGCCTTATAGTCAAGGCCCAATCTAATTTTGGTTTATAAAAAAATAAATAACTATACTTATAAGTAGTGAAATGAAAGATAAAAAAAAGCCCCTTGGCCCAGCGTTGTCAAGTGTTACGATTTTTGACGCTTTTTGCCTCTGGATGAAACCACGACACTTTTTCTCTGAAAATGACATCATACAAATGACACAAGGTCAGAAAAAGCACCTTTTCATTTGCTTTACAAAAGTTACGGATTACAGCCCCCAAAAACATGTATACTTTGATTTAGTACACAAAAACAGTTTGAAACCTTCAATAAAACTCATTTCAGAATAAATTTTGTTGCAAAACTGTGATACAATTAAGAAATGTTTTGAAAAATGTTCTTACAAAATCAGAACAATTACCAATTATTCACATTTTGCGCGCTGAACAGCGGAATATGCAAACAAATCTGAGCTGTCAAAGCGCAATTTTTTTGTTAGAAACGTTGACACTTTTATGAGTTAAAGCTCTTGGCACACTGCTCAGCAGGGATTTGAATCGGGATTTCGATGGGGGATATAAATCTTTATTTTTTACAGGTTTTCACCATGATGCCATACCGTGCAGGTCCTGGCTTGTCTATAACGCTCCGACACTGGAGTCCTAGACCTCTAAATTCAATGAACAAAAATTGTTTATGGCTTATTTGTCGCGGTACAAGTCCCTTGTATAAAGCGCCATCTAAGTCATATCTAGATCTACTTTACTGTATTACACAATTAAATCTGTTGAAGACTGTTCAACAACTACGGCGCTTCAGTCAGGACTCACTATATACTGCTTGAAATTTACCCCAACCGCTAGATGGTATGATAAATGGAAAAAGCGAGCAGGATTTAAATTAAGGCGTTAGACAGAGTCGATTATTCCCAACATGGTCAAAAAAGGCTATTATGCCTCAGACTTACTTCAATCGGGACTCACTACTGCTCAAAATCTACCCCAACCGCTACAATGAAAAAGCGCGCAGAATTCAAATTATGGTGTGAGACAGAGACCGTGTTCCACCCTTCTAACTGTAGTTACTACGCATGACGTAAACTCCCAGCAATGCTTGATAGAAAGGGATATATTTGAGACGTCACCAAATTCTAGCCGCAGATGCAGTTTACCTGATTGTTCTAGTGTTTCATCAGAAGTTCCATGGCTTAAACTGCCTCTTAAAAGTTTTTCTTTGTGGAATAGTGTTGTGAAGCTTGTAAAAAATAACATAGCAACACAAATCATACTACGCATACGTTACTACGCATGACGTAACGAATTCTTGCTTTTTGGGGTCAAGGCTGGAACGTATTTTTCTACTTTCAGCAAAATATCGTGCCACGTGCTAATTCAGCCAGTCAGATCACAGAGATTCGTAGTTACTACGCTTATTACGCTCCCGAGCGTGGTAAGAAAATAGCTACTATTAGTTATACTATTTCGACAAGGTTGGAACGGTCAGCGTAGTAGCTTTTCACGAGTCTGGAACGAAAATAGTAACTAGTAGTTACTAGTGTTAGAAGGGTGGAACAAGCTCAGATTCGAACTTTTCCCAACATGCTCAAATAAGGCTGTTACGCCTCTTCCTTCACAAGAAACCAACAACACATCTTGGGGCCAAATCCGACAACATTCTTGTCCTGGCTTGCCTGAATAACAATGATAATGACAAATTCTGATACCAGAAAACTAACTACTTTAAAGCTCTCAGTGAAATTCTGAGACCAAAAACCAGATGCATACTATCAACGGTTTTTTGAACATATTGACCGTCTCGCACAGGTGAAGATGTGGAACACCTGGTTTGTTTTAAAGTGAGTTGGGGGATCTAGGGAGATACGTTTTAGGTAATGAGGTTCTTCAAGGGCGGTCTCTGAAAGAACTGATGGGTAGCAAAGTGTTCCAAGAGTTGCGCGGTTGGGTAGATTCCTGAAAGCACAATGGACACTTCTAATGCTTTACTTTGTATTAAATGCTTCACCAATAAACATTTCCGACTTTCTTTACAAGGCGCTACGAAAATCGGCCGTTTTCTTGTTATCCCTTGTCTTTACCCCCCCTGGCATTTCGGCGAAACAGATCTTAGGAGCTGGGATATCGTGGCAGGAAATTCAAAAACTCCCAGCAATGCTTGATAGAAAGGGATATATTTGAGACGACCAAAGTCAAGCCGCAGATGCAGTTTACCTGATTGTTCTAGTGTTTCATCAGAAGTTCCATGGCTGAAAGTGCCTATTAAAAGTTTTTCTTTGTGGAATAGTGTTGTGAAGCTTGATTAGCTTGCTTTATAAAATGTACCAAAATATGAAATAAGACGAGGCCTGACGAGGACCCTTGCCAAGAAGGGCCGAAATATCGCTGATGAAGAAACGTAGCTGACGTATCCGTTGAAAACATTGTTGGAATAAATGTTTCAAATTCAGCTTGGGCTCAAAGAATATTTATGCAATAAGCTTGTAAAAAATAACATAGCAACAAAAATCATTCAAAAACAAATAACCTATCGAATCTGAATTATACAAGCAGATTTATGCATAAAATAAAGATCTACTAAGTATTATAAGAAATATCACTTTATCTTTGTCCAAGCTAGTAAATTGAGCATGTACTGGCCCCAAAAATTACGCTTTGAAATATCACAGAGAGGAAACTGTTGAAAAAGCTGCTGGTCTAGGGGGTAAGCATTGCTCCTTGGTTGTTACAGAGTGGGATTGGGGTAGTTTGATGTGACCATTGAACTTGGAAGGTTCCCATGGAGCACCGTGAAAGTTTTATTGTAGGCTGACGTGTGGGGATAGGTATTAGTTTGTTTGATAGCTATTTAGTTATTAGAATTATGAGTTGAGTGTTGAATATTTGGACTGCTACAGTTGGACTGCTTACTTATTTTTATATTTTGTCCCGCCATGGCCCAAAGGGCTTTCTTGGGAATACATTCATTCATTCATTCATCGTCTGGTAGGGAGTTCAACCTGTTAAAAGGTTATCCCACTTCTGGACCCCATTGTTAAGAGGATGTGATATCGAATCCCACTGTTGAGACCATTGTTAAGAATGTATCCCACTTCTAACACCATTGTTAAGAGGATGGACGAGTGGAGGCGAGGTTTAATGAAGATAAGGCTCCTGGGGTGTGGGCTGAAGACATTCTGACACCGTAGGTGCCCACTAGCCCCAGGACCAGTCAGGAAACCGGACAAAAGAGACAAGGGAAAGTCTCAGGGAATTCTATAGCTCAGCCGCAGTCAATCCAGAAATCCCTAATCAAGCTGGTTCACACATCCTAGCGAAGCTGGAATTCACATATCCAGTCAAGCCCGAGGCCTACTAGCCGAGATGGACCATAACGTCTATAGTTAATTTATCTATGTAAATCGTGTACAAGAGTGTGACACATATAATATAGCACTAATGGGTCCCTAACTAAATATGTAAACTGGTCCTTACCATAAATTATAATACAGAGTAACGGAGGTCTTACTCCGACCAAGGATGAAAGAGAACTCTCCTTGGCTGCGGATTTATTCCGCAGCCAAAATACTTGAATGAAAATGGATCAAAGCCTGACCTCGGATTAGCGAGCAGCTAACTGAAGCTAGGATAAAGACCGAGTGACCTATTGTCACGATGCCGGGAAATTAATGATGGTGATGAAAACCGAAGAGATATATAAAAAAGTAGGCGATAGATGGAGGGAATAACTAGGAGGACTATTGCAGAGCAAAGTGCTATGGGATGTCTCCATAACACACCTCCCCCCCTTGGGCAGAGTGGTGTACGGGCAACAAAAGATTCTACAATGTTTCCATTCCAGCCCCACCTACTAACATACCATCGATAGCTAAGCCATCGCGGCAACCCAGGTTTCTGACAGAGGGGCCGCAATCAAATAAGTGTGAAAAATCAAAGCCCACTCTCTGTTCAGTTAGTTCAGGGTCCTTTATTGAGCTTCAGTCCTACTGAGCTTACCCTGACCACACGAACCAAACCAAAACAAATATAAAATGCGAAATAAAGGCAGAATTAATATTTGAAGCGTCGATGCCTTTAAGTTCTAAGATAAATTAGGGCTGGAAGAAACTTTAAAAAGGGATTATCAGGGAAATATTGGGGAAATGTTGCCAGTACCACAACTCGTCCCAAAAGAGAAGTCTCTGAGATTTGTTAAAAATAGAAAATGGAAAAGGGAAAACTAGGAGGAATTTGGGAGGAAAGGGAAAAAGAAAGGCCGCAATTTTAAAAATTACTCCAGTTAGCTGTCGCAAGGACCTAAGGTAAGACCTTGATGCAAAAAAAACTTGAAGTAGAAATGGGGGAGGTCCTACGCACTCTAAGCCGCAATATAAAGCACTAAAGGTAATGGCACGCCAGTAATGAAAGCGCAAAAGACAGGCGCAAGCATTTTTAAGCATGATGGCCGAACACACGGCGTCAATATGATTTTTGATAATATATACATTATGTGCATAAACCTGAGGCAATAAAGCGCCGAAAACTAAAGCTAGCGGTGGCCGACAAACGGCTTCAGTCAGATCGACCGAAAAGTTGAAGGAACTGCATGAAAAGCGCGGAAGCAGAAAAAGCAATGCTTAAAGGAACAGTGCAGTTATCGCAAGGACTAGCGAAGCGAAACCGAAATCAACATATGTACAAAAGCGACTTTAAAGAGGGCCTACACAATTAAACTATGAAGGGGGGGGGGGGACGAACATATATATACCTAACCGGAAATATTTATAGCCGCACTTGCGAGCGGGAAAACGCGGACCTAACACTCCTACCTAAATATTTACATTTCCACTTGGGTGTCGTGGTGTCCAGTCCAGGTGATACGGATTGATGGAGGTGGATTTGGAGGATTTGACTAGTGATGGGGGTTGAGTTGATGGTGGAATAGTTGTTGGTTGTTCGTGTAGATGGCGCTGCTGCTGGTGATGAGATTTGCGTCGATGATGTTAGAGTGATTGTTGGTAGCTGGATTGAGGGTCAGGGTGGAGAGACCGGAATTGTAAGTGGACGAGGCCGTGACGCAGGACGGAGATCGGCTGTCAGAGTAGGCTCGGCTTGGCTCGACCCATGGTGGGGAGATAGGAGGATGCTGAGTGCTGAGGTGGGGTCCGGAGCGACGGAAAAGGGGGGGGGGGCTGGCACGGATTGTGCGGCGTGCCCGTTATCACTGTTGGCGCGATTTCCAATGTCGGTGGCGTGCTTTCGAAAGATTGGCGGCGTCGGTGGCGCGATTCAAAAGATTGGCGGCGTCGGTGGCGGGACGTGCAAGGTTGGCGGCGTGATAATGACTCTCGGGGGCGTCGGCGGCGTTACAGGCTCCGTTGGTGGCGTTGGCGGTGTAAGTTGTCCCATCGGAGGCGCCTTGACGCTCGAAGACGCTGGGACCTCAGCGCCACTGCCTCTTCTGTCGCAACCTGCGTGCCATACAAAAAGTCCGTCCGAAAATGTAAATATAAACAAACATTTGCAAAAAAAAAATCGATTGGGAGTCAGACCACTCTGATTTAAAGATTAATTGCTAACGTTTGAAAATTTTGAATCAGATAGAAATTTTCAACAAACTGGAAAATTTACATTAGAATTGGAAACCAACAGGAAAATGGAATTTTTCAAACAATCTTGAACATTTTTCATTAGATTTATTTTAAATTTTTTTTATTTTATTTAGAGTGTATCGTGGTATAATTAAAAAAATGGCGTCAAATCGAGACAGAAAGTCTGTTCGGTTGCTTGCGCCGTATGAACCTTTACAGATTAAACATTTTTAGTACCAATACAGACGGTAAGGCACGGGGCGGCGACTGGCGCGGGTCCACCAGCAGCGATGACACCTGGAAGAGAAAAGTGATTGCTCGGAGGGACACTCCGGCGTTACTGGCCGGGGCCAATCGCTTCTCATAGTATCATTTTGCCCTGCATAACCTATTTCGTGAGGGGATAGAGAGAAAATCTGACTATACTGAGGAGGATGAATAGGATGATTGATAGGCCTTGACACTGGCTCTACCGAGGTTTGCTGAATCAGTGGCGGCGTTACCACTGTCCGTTCCAGTTTTGGGAATGTAGAAGAAGGGTAGTATTCCGTAGCTGATGCAAACGGCGGTGAAAACGGCTGTTTCCAAACAAGAACAGTTGGTGAGCTAGCTACACCGACTCTTGGCTCTACGAATGTAAATCTTGGACCAGATTTTTCCAAGCGGTCATAGTGGACGACTTGTTTTTCTGATCCGAGTTTCTGAATTTCGTAGCTTCTGCCTTTGTTTAGAACGCGAACAACATGATAGGGTCCATCCTGGCGCATTTCGGAAATTTTTGACCCTATACCAGAAGCGGGGGGGAATTTGAGAAAAACCATGTCACCAGTATCATGCGGGGTAAATTTGTTGCAATTTCTATCAATGGAAAGGAGGGAGAGGTCACCTTTTCGTATTCGGATTTTTGAAGTAGAACGATTCTCTGCTATGAAGACGACATTACCATCGGGGAGAATTTTGACGAACTGGGGGTTCACTGTAATCTTTCGGGCCTGTAGGGCGGCATTGCCCTTAATCAGAACTGTTGTATAAGGGGGTAAACCGACAATTTTGCAGCTAATTTGTCTGGAATAATTCGGTCTGATACGATGAACACTCTTTAATGGGAGCACTTTTTCTCCATCCGGTAAAATTGTGCAGGTTTTGGGTTTACTGGGCACAACTTCATACAAAGGTTCTACACCTTGGCATGATGGGAATAGTGGTTGGTCCTCAGTATGCGAGTCTGGTAGCGGTTTACATTCTCGCAAATACTGAGACCAACCAAACCAAGGATCTGGAAGGGGAAAACATTGGGGATCTCGTGAACATTCATTTTTGATGTTATTTTTAGGGAGAAGTAGCGATGTGCGTGGTCGAGGGACAGGGGGGCAAACGGGGTAATTGTCCATTTCCAAAATCCGTCATGAGTGTAGGTGACCTCAATTGCGGAACGACAAATCAAAATATTCGCCAAGACCACCGAAAATCTTCACTAAAAAAATTCACTTGAGAAGTAATATGTAAGAAAACCGAAAAATAACACTTATACAAAAATATTATAGTTTACAAGGAAATGGGAGGGGAACAAGCTCAACTGGACGTGTAAACTCAGACTAAACTAAGACGCGGAACCAACTTGATATCTAACCAATGTTTTTACTTCATGAGGGAAAAAAAAATATGTGGCATGAATAAATGGCATTAGCCTTCAATTTATTATTAAAAGAAAATAGGCCAGAGGCTTCATGCGAAATCGCCGCATCCGGATGGCGAATAAACACACATACGCTAGATGGCGATCGAAACGCAAGAAAACCTGAAAAAAAAATGTGGTGGTGGGGGAGGGATGACAGAGGGAACGACTGGCGAAACGCACACAACGTCTATGTGGCAAATTACTACACACATTTAGACCGAAACCAGTCGAAATTCCACGAAAATGTCACGAATGAAGCGCGATGTACATTCTTGAGAGAGTATCTATCTCCGCAAGAAAAATATACAAACAGATCACCACCAAACAAAAAAATAAACTGGCCGATAGGGGAATATGAAAAATTAAGGATAAGCCGAAAAAATGCCACAAAAAGAAATACGACGTCCCTGCATCACACTATAGGGCTTGAAAATCGTGCCATAAAGACAACGTCTAGAAAAAACGGCGAAAAAGGTTGATTTTATTCCGAATAACCATGGCTTTCATGAAAAAAAAAAAATATTATGTCGGGGAACTAAACAAAATAATCCTCATGGAACTGGGAATAATCGCAGGCAAAATTACGTTTCCGGGTATGTGAAAAATGAAATCATACGCAAGTGCTAGTTTATCAATGGTACCGCAAGCACGCATTGTCAGTGTTGAGAGCACTGATCTAAAATAGACACGGCGAAATGACGCAATGATGTACCCCGGTGAATAAATTATTTTGCCGATGCGATGACGATTTGCAGTCTGTGGCGCGAAAAACACTCACTTGACGACAATTAGACAATAACAAATACTGAAGGGATGGACAAATCGCGATCTGTAGTGCGGCGATACACATACAACGACGACCGGAAAAATCCTGGAAGGCAAAGGGGCAAGGAAAAGAAAATCTGCAATCAGTGGCGCGACACACACACACATGAAGACTGCAAAATTCCTGAAAAGGCGAAGAGGGCAGGAGAAAAGAAAATTCGCGGTCAGTGGCGCGAAATACACTCACATGTAGATCGGAAAATTCTTAAAACAAAAAAAAGTAGGAGGAAAGGGGCAACGAAAATTCACAGTCAGTGGCGCGACACACACTCACATGTAGACCGGAAAATTCTTTAAAAAAAAGTGGGAGGAAAGAAGGAAGGAAAATTCACAGTCAGTGGCGCGACACACACTCACATGGCGACCGGAAAAATCCAAAAAACTATACAAGGGAAAACAAAAACAAAAGGATAAACCCGACATAAAATAATTTTCATATGTGAAGAAAGCCGACGGAAATATTAAAGAGCAAAAATGGAAAAACCTAAACCTACATTTTTGTTCTGGACTGACCGAGCTGAACCATAAAAAAAATGAAATAAAATAAATAAGGGAGTTATTTTTATTTTGCTAAATTAAAGGGTAGGGCGGGTGGGTGGAAAAAAATTTAATTGTCGTGACTACGAACAAAAAATTTGGACGTGGGTCCTCCTTATTCTGAGAAAATAAGGGCTTACAAAAATAAACTTCCCACTTCTGACACCATTGTTAAAAGGTTATCCCACTTCTGGACCCCATTGTTAAGAGGATGTGATATCGAATCCCACTGTTGAGACCATTGTTAAGAATGTATCCCACTTCTAACACCATTGTTAAGAGGATGGACGAGTGGAGGCGAGGTTTAATGAAGATAAGGCTCCTGGGGTGTGGGCTGAAGACATTCTGACACCGTAGGTGCCCACTAGCCCCAGGACCAGTCAGGAAACCGGACAAAAGAGACAAGGGAAAGTCTCAGGGAATTCTATAGCTCAGCCGCAGTCAATCCAGAAATCCCTAATCAAGCTGGTTCACACATCCTAGCGAAGCTGGAATTCACATATCCAGTCAAGCCCGAGGCCTACTAGCCGAGATGGACCATAACGTCTATAGTTAATTTATCTATGTAAATCGTGTACAAGAGTGTGACACATATAATATAGCACTAATGGGTCCCTAACTAAATATGTAAACTGGTCCTTACCATAAATTATAATACAGAGTAACGGAGGTCTTACTCCGACCAAGGATGAAAGAGAACTCTCCTTGGCTGCGGATTTATTCCGCAGCCAAAATACTTGAATGAAAATGGATCAAAGCCTGACCTCGGATTAGCGAGCAGCTAACTGAAGCTAGGATAAAGACCGAGTGACCTATTGTCACGATGCCGGGAAATTAATGATGGTGATGAAAACCGAAGAGATATATAAAAAAGTAGGCGATAGATGGAGGGAATAACTAGGAGGACTATTGCAGAGCAAAGTGCTATGGGATGTCTCCATAACAAACCGGATGGGATTTATAAGCAATGTGAAGCAGAAACCGTGCACCATTTCAAGGTAACAGATCACGGGGCTTTGAAATTCAGATGGTCCTCCTTGCAGATTACTCCCAATACTCTATATGACAAGTTCAAAACCGCCAGTGATCTTCAGGAAGAGCGAGAAAACGTCTCACTAACGACTCAAACTCAACAACTCAAATCCTGCGTCAAACAATCACGGCGATCTTCGGGAGCAGCTGTGATGCCCGAGGTGATACCGCTTCTGGCTCTTAATTCAATTCAATTCACTTTATTCGAAAAACATGCGACGGACAGAGCCGATTATTAGTTTTTGTTGTCAACATGTATGTCAATCGATGAGCCAAAAATAACATGCACAAAAATACAATATATACAATTGATAACTATTTTACAGACTAAAAAATCGACCCGGCATTGAACAACTTAACAAACGAGGGCACAAAACTAAGCTCATAACGAGCATGTGAAGCAGTCACAGGTTGAAGTTTCGGTACAGGCTCTGCAATGGACCTGCTTGGCCTTAACCGAGCCGGTTCATGTTGGGGCGGGAGGATATTTCGGTGAATGGGGCTCGACAGGATTTTATGTCCAAAAGATAGGGAGAGTTTTAAACGACGGGAGTGAAGGGTTTGAAGTTGAAACTGATTAAGGAGGGATATGTATGGTACTTTCCGGGCTTTTGAAATTACTAGGAGGGCACGGTATTGCACCCTCTCAACCCGGTCAGACTGTTCCTTCGTCAGTCCAAAATGCCATACAGGGCAGCAGTACTCGAGTGTCGAACGAATAAAAGAAAAATAAATGCGTAGGAGGTGTGGGGCAGGGATTCCATGGCGAGCCAGCAACTTTAGAGATCTGATGGCCAAGTTGGTTTTCTTTAACATGCCATCGACGTGCTTGTTCCACTTCAGATCTGAAGTTATATGGACACCAAGTAGTTTGATTTCGGTCACGTGACTAGCGCTGGGAATAATTGGGTTAAAAACTGGCGTGGATTTTAAAAAAGAAATGGTTAAAATTACAGATTTGTCACAGTTGACAGTCATTCTGTCCACCTTTGCCTCTTGACATATATCATTCATTAGTGAACCTGCACTGCTTGGGAGGTTTTTCCGACAGCATTCAATGAGTGACAAGTCATCGACATACTTCCAACGGTTGTCCAGTGTTGTTGCCAAATCATTTATCATGACAAGGAACAAAAGTGGGGTCCGCTAGGTACCCGGCTATTTTGCATTGGCAAGGAGAGTTAGTCATCAACAGTATTCTTTGGAAAGTTAGCAAGCACAAAAATAACCAAAGAATCTTTTCCTCGATGTCGTTGTATTTGGCAAGTTATAAGATTTATTTAGAGCGTGTTCCATCCTACTTACCGTACTTACTGCGCATGACGTCACGAATTCTGGCTTTTTGCCGTCAAGGAACGATTTTTCTATTTTCCAGCAGAAGATCATGCCGCAATCCCACCAATCACGTTACAGAGATGCGTAGTTACCACGCTCACTACGCTCTCGAGCATGGTAAGCAAATAGTTACTATTTCAAGAAGGTTGGAACGGTCAAAGTATTAACTTCGTACGAGGTTGGAACGAAAATAGTAACTACTTACTATTATTACAAGGGTGGAACACGCTCTTAGTATTTTTTTCCGAGATGTTAATTTCTAGGGCCGGTTGGATGCATGACTTTTGTTTAAAACTCCCGCCGGACTCCACCATTTCTTTTAAATACTTACTTCTTCATCTACGTCCTTTTCCAAGCATGCCTCAAGGAGAATCTGCACTACAATACTCTCCTGCGCCGCCACGTAGGCGTTTCTCAAATCATCTCTCTCACTTTCACTTGACAAATTTCCGGATTTTTCCAGTAGTGGCCGCTCGATCTGATGGCGCTGCAGGCAACTCCGGGAGGATGCCAGCCAAACTCGTAGAAGGTGTAAGACGATCGACAGTACAGGCGGACATCTGAAAAAAAAAAAACAAGGAGGAAAAGGTTAAAGGACCTGTCATACCTATAATACTAACGCAACTTACTTCCATAATCACTCAATATATTTCTAAACCCGGAGACGTAATTTCGGACGGTACAGTCTAACCCCTCTAACGAAACCACGCTGATTTTCTTACTTGCCGTGTTTTGCTACCTTCGATGTGTCTCACGTTGTCGACGGTTGTCTGCGAAAAGTGTTTCCATCAGAAAAACCGGTTAATTAAATTGCTTCCCTGTTTTCACTATAAGTCAACGGGTCTCGGTAAAGGCTTGAAACAGCCAAAACCGTGGGTTATTCGCTGAAAATACAGCCTAGTTTTAAAGTATTCAAACATTTAAAAATACTGTAAGTTGAAGAGTAAATAGTGCGAGGGGTCGTTTAAGGACATACGGATTTTGGGTACGGCAAATAACAGAAAAAGTACGAGGAAATATGATACCCTTTGATACAAGTCCTATATCCGTCTTCTTTTTTTTTCTTTTTTTTTATAAAACCGGTGAACAGAAATCCGGTGAAAATCTGGCAAAACGTCCTGGATGAAAGAAAATCAGAAACGTGGATAGTGAAGAAGGACAAGAATCACGGAAGTGAATCTACTTCAAGGACATAGTTGATCTCCGCGTGAAAACACTCGGATTTATGCATAATGTAGATCTAGTGTAAAGGCGGAAGGATATGAGGCTCACAATGATGATCAATTTATCGCACATTTCTATGATAAATGAAATGTAAGAAAAGAAAAGAAACACAATGGCTAGTAATGATTATACTCTTGCTAAATCTCTATTACTAATAAATTACAACATACTATAATTGAGACTAAGCCTATGATCCGGATCAGCCACAAACCGATTTATCTTACAGCCTTTGATTAGAAGAGGGAAATAGCGCAGGTACAAGACAAAGAAAAGGAAAAAATACACTGAGTTTTCAATAATGTACTAAATGTACAAGATAAACAAGACCAAAGGTGTCGATGGGATCCCAAAAATGTAATATTTGATTCAGACAATCGGGTCTTGTCTTCGCCAGATCCAGTCTTTGCCAGGCTAATGATCAGAGAAAACCAAGTTCAGATATATCTCTATAGGCCATATCTATTTTTTTCGATACTGACAGAAACTTCCCGCTTTACTTCTGCCAAGTTTCCGGTTTCACTCGAAAGTCCAGCAAAAAAAGAAAATTCAATAAAGAACATTTAATCAACTTTGAATAGAAGTTTGACTTGACAAAAAGTTCCGGTTACAAATGTTACAACCGGATTCCGGACTAATTATATGTGCGGGTAAAAAATGATTGTCACCTACAGACTCAGCCTTTCTTCTTACTCCTTAATCTGTCATCTAATCGAACTTTTGCTTTTAACAAATTTTCCGGTTTTGGCCGGATTCCGGGCGAACTAGTTGTCCGGCGAGAAAATGGTTTCACCATCGTGTTCAGCATGTTTTTTTTACCCCTAAATCGAACATTTAATCAACTTCAAATGAAACTTTTACTTTTAACCAACTTTCCGGTTTTCACCGGATTCCGGACGAACTACTAGTTCGGCGAAAAAATGGTTTTAACCACCGCGTTCAGAATGTCTTCTTACTTCTAAATCCACCACTTAATCAACTTCAAATAAATCTTTTACTTTTAGCAATTTTTCCGGTTTTTGCCGGATTCCGGACGAACTACTTGTCCGGCGATAAAATGGTTTTCACTATCGTGCTCAGCATGCCTTCTTACTTCATAATCGACTATCACATTGGCTGTTGAAAAATATTTTGTTTGTCCCTTAATCTGAACCCCCTCCCCCACCCCTAAATGCAGAGCTACATAGCCCATCTACGAACTTGACCTTACCCTTGATCCAATGAATCCGCACACCAAGTTTCATCAAAATATCTCATTCCCTTCGAGAGTTATCGTGCTCACAGACAGACGGACATTTTTGCCATGTCATAGGTATCCCTCCACTTACGTTTTGGGATCCCAAAAACCAAACATTAAAAAAAAAGATACAGGACTAATCGGGTCTAAAAAGTATTCTTCCTAGATGGAATGCGGAGAAAACAAGGGCAGAAACGTGAAAGTCCTGGGCAATTGAAGATAACTCTGAACAAGGGTCACAGGGCAAACAAGTTGCAGTTATACGGGAGTTCCTATAACGTAGATGAAGGTACAACCTATTTTTTAACAGTTTAAACGGATCTGTGAAACTCTATGGTGTGTGTAACCACGGCTTGCAGAAAGACGTCCCTCTCTGACTAGCTGCAATAAGTTTCTATCTACCTGAATACGCGAGGGTCACATCGCAGGGTTACCAGCGGATCCATCGTCAAATCATGTTCCGTGAGGTGTCTTCCCGTCCGTCTGTCGGCCGGCTGCAGAGCATCTGTTGTCTGAACCCAAAAACGTCGAGGCAGGGAAGAGGCGATGCGGAACCAAACCTCCTTGTACATAACTAAAAAAAAAATAGATTTTTTTTTGCTTGAGGAGGTACAAGAAAAAGACAACATGGAGAAAGGAGAAGTAGGAGTAAGTAAGTATTTATTTATTACCGCCATTTTGGAAAAGCGGAGTAAAACAAGAAAATAAACAAAACATATAAACACACTGAACAAGACCAAAGGTTTCGATGGGATCCCAAAATTCAATATTTGATCCAGACAATTGGGTCTTGTCTTCGCCAGACCCCTTGAACATTTTTACTATTAAAATTCAAAAACAGGTTAATCATCAGAGAAAAACAAGTTCAGGTATTGAATCAGCATGTGTGTTTACCCCCATAAGCCATCTCTGTTTTGACGAAAACTTCCTGCCGCTTCTGCCAATTTCCCGGTTTCGGCCAAATTCCGGAACTACTTTTCCGGCGAAAAAAGAAAGCTCAAAAACGAACTCAGCGTATCTTCTTTCCCCAATACTGAACATCTATAATCAACTTCAAATAAAAATTCAACTTATAACAAATTTTCCGGTTACAGCCGGACTCCCGTCGAGCTATATGTTCGGATAAAAATGATTGTCATACACGGAATCACCATCTATTTACCCCTAAATCGAATATCTAATCAACTACAAATAAAACTAACTTTTAACAATTTTCGGTTTCGGCCGGACTCCGGGCGAACTACTTGTCTGGGTAGAAAATTGTTTTCACATAAGTGTTCAGCATGTCTTCTTACCCCTAAATCGAACATCAAATCAACTCCAAATAAAACTTTTACTTTTAACAAACTTTCCGGTTTTGGCCGGATTCCGGGCGAGCTACTTGTTCGGCGAGAAAATGGGTTTCACCACCGTATTCAGCATGGCTTCCTACCCCTAAATCGAACATCTAATCAACTTCAAATAAGACTTTTACTTTTAACAGACTTTCCGGTTTTGGCCGGATTCTGGGCTAACTAGTTGTCCGGCGATAAAACGGTTTACACCACCGTGTTTAGCATGTCTTCTTACCTTTAAACCGAACATCTAATCAACTTCAAATAAAACTTTTACTTTTAACAAACTTTCCGGTTTTGGCCGGATTCCGGGCGAACTACTTTTCCGATGACAAAATGGTTTTCACCATCGTGTTTAACATGTCTTCTTACCTCATAATCGACTATCACATTATCTGTTTAAAAACATTTAATTTGCCCCTTAATCTAAAACCCCTCCCCCACCCCTAAATGTAGGGATAAATAGCCCATCTACGAACTTAACCTTACTCTTACCCAGAAAATCCTCAAACCAAGTTTCATCAAAATATCTCATTCCCTTCGAGAGTTATAGTTATAGTTATAGTACGCACAGACGGACGGACGGAGAGACGGACAACTTTTGCTATGTCATAGGTATCCCTCCACTTACGTTTTGGGATCCCAAAAAGACACTTAATTTTCAGTCTTCGGTCAGGAAGCAGCGGATGACCTGGTGCGCTGGTTGGGCCCTGTTGTCCATGATTTCTGAAAGCGATGAGGAAACATCCAAAAGCCTAACACTTGCATCCTGAATTTTGAACTTTTCCGTCAATGTGTGGTTATGACATAATTTCGACAAGTGCAGCAGGTGCTTTGCATATTTAAAATAACATTATAACGTTATTTAAAATAAAGTAGAGGAGTAAATCCTTAGTTTTTTTCTTTAACTGAGATAGAGAGACGAAAGCAGTCATTCTTTGTTCCTGTCCCGTTTTGAATTTTCAGTCACAAAATTAGTAATTTCAAGAGATTTTCTGTTCTGCATGGAATCGCAACCGGTATCTTTTTTTTACAATACAAGCCGATAAGGAAAATTTTTGGACCTGATCAGGATCGAGTCCGACCAAAGTAGCCCCCAAATGAACCATAATCGACTACAAAAATAAAAGTTATCAAAACAGCACTGTTCTCCGTTTAACAGTCTAGTTCTGGCTGCTAGTTCTGGCTGCTCTTACCCAATGTGAACTGATAAAATAGACCGAGTTCAGAAGAGATCGCTGCAAATTATCTATGGCACTTCCCTCCTACCATACTCTTTTTACCTCAAAGAATTTAAAATTGGATCCCTTTCTTCTCGCCGCCAAAAGCTATGCAGTAACTTCGGCTCCTCCCTTCTCCAGCACCCCATGTACCGTTCATTCCTTCCCCCACCGTTTGTCCCTGTAAGATCTCGCCCCCCCCCCCCCCCCCCCCCCCCCCGAGAAGTGGCTGAGAAGGTTCCCAAACTGACCCCAATCTACTGTAACACCATGCGTTAGAGTAGAAGCTTTGTGCCGAGCTTCGTAAAGCAGTATAATGGTCTTTTGCATTTTTCTGCCCTGTTATTTTTAATTTTTTTTCTGTTGACAACTTATTTTATTCTTGTTTATGACTAAAAAAACATCGTATTTGGGCGCTGACCACGAGAGATATGTTTTGCTTTATTATCAAATAAATTGAAAATTGTCAATGATTATCTCTTTTCTTTTCTTTTTTATTCTGAAATATCGTCGCTACATCGTTCATTGTCTTTGGCGAAAAAAAATTTGGTTCACGTGCGAGTATCACCCGAGATTTGTGTACAATTGTCAAGGCTTCTAGGTATCCAGTATTACACCCATACTACTTAAGTCAGGAGTCGGATGAGCTAGCTACGACGAGCCAGGGCGAAGCGGTGTTGCCAGATTTAAAGACTTGTGAAACCTATTTGTTTAATAAAGTATGATTTTAGGTTGGTCCCGGATTATTTGGTTTTGTGTTGGTGTTCTCTCGGCTGTATTACTGTATTTTTGTAAGATTACGAGCAGAAAAAGAAAAAATAGAGAGATGTCTGGAGCCTATAGAGGAGTAGCTTGCTCTGCTACAGTGCTGCCCAAATCCATACAGCCTCTGTACAGCTGGGATTTGGCCACAACCTAAAAATGAAGGACAAGAGGTTCCTGCTGACTATACTGCTGTGCTGTCCTACATGTCTCTCCTGTTTCTTTTCGGATTCGTTGGCTAATTTCTTTCCAGGCATTTTCCCGAATTCCGTTGTCTTTGTGCTCCTTGATACCAGTATCGTAGATTACTGGATAACTCTGAACTAGGATAATTAGCTGTTCCACATCCATCTCAAATTATTTGCCAGGCCTTGCGTTTTTCTTTCGGCTCGGAGCCGAAGTCCGACGAAACGTTTTTTTTACCTGACGATACGTTTTTTCAACGCCTGGCGTGACCATACGTCCTTCATAAAATCCGATGATGACGAATTGCGCCAGACGCGCTAGAGGAACAATAACAATCACACGTGAGATCTGGGGATAAGTTATATGACGGGTCAATAAGCGATTGGGCTTTCGCTTCATATCGAGTCGCGCATTAGCCCCGTTGAAAAGTCAGCCAGCACTCAGCACTGAAGTCGGCTGCCAGAAATGACAAAGTTGATGACTCTTGACAGAACAGAGTTGGGTAAAGCAAAAAGAGGGGAAGAGGCATTTTAAACGGTTTTAAACATGGTTAGACCTAAGAGGAATTGAAAATATCAAAACAAACCTGGATAAATGTACACCATGAAGTAACATGTCTTTGTTTTCTTTACGATACCGCACCTAGCGGCCAAAAAAGAACTAATCCGAGAGGAATTTTATGAGGGGCGTATTATCGCTACGCGTGGCGAAATTCGCTCTCTGTGTGAATTGGGCTTTAGGGGACCTTTTCGCGTTGATGGTTGTAGAGCTGAACGGGTGAACCCATCCATGCGAAAATGAGAAAATTGACCGGGTGTTGAACGGCTGAGGAACATGGGTTCCGTCCACGCGAAAATGCCCATTCAGCTGGATGGGAGCATATGAGTGGGAAGGTCCACGTTTCTTATGTCTTAATCTGTGCAGACCTTTTTTCTACCCACGTTCGGCTCAACGCTGCCCTCGAAGCGGTGTTGGACGGGAGGTGTCCATCGCGCTGGATTGCCCGTTCATCTGTTCACCCGTACATACAAAAATTACAAAAAGATCGACGGTATCCACCCGAAAATATTCGTCAAGCTCGACGGGAGGTCGATGGGACTAGAGCCATCCACGCAAAAACGTCCCCTTAGCTCACACTTAATTATCTTTATCTACAAATAAATTCCTCGTTTTCGAGCTCGGCTGGTCACTTCGTAAAACATCTAACGCTACAGTGAAGTTGTGCTTCCTTGAACGAATAGTTAACTTTGACCAGTGCTACTTTCATCCACTTAATTGCTGTGAGAAAAATCGACTACCCGTCAGCCAAAGTAGCTAATTACGGGTTCCTAAGAATATCCGAATGGGTGTTTGGGTCTTCACTTACCATTTAACCCGAAACTATTAACTGGGGTGTCCAGGGTTAACTGGAGCGGTTCCCAGCTTGGTGAACGTAAACCTCAGCCGGGGTCAGAGACCTAATATGCTAGCGTAGGCCGGTCGAGCGGATAACTACATCCCTAATGTGTGGTATGCGGGATATACTACATTTAACTACATCCCTAATGTGTGGTATAGGACGGGATAAGACGAACACAACTAACTATATTGAAGACAACATTAACTCTACATAGGTACTGCTTAAACACTTGTACATAAACTATAAACTAATCTTTTGATCTGCTCTGGATCACGGCAACGAAAGGAAGAGAGTCGATATCGGTCTTGTCTGGTCTATAACCTTCTGTCGCGCGCCCTAAAAACCTCCGCGCCGCCCCGGAAGCAAAGATGTTCCTTTGTCCAGCAGAGCCCCCAAACCTGCTGGACGCGCTCTGGAACATACGTCCTTCCGGAGAAACCAAACCCTTGTATAGCAGACTAACAAAACTGAACTGATCAAAGTCAACTAAAGTTCAAAGAAGCGTACCTCTACTGTATGATTTGAGCCTCTGTGCAGTGTTGCCCTTTAAGGACAAACTAAAGCTTCACGTGGCGGCCTCGGTTCACATCTGTTTATCTTTCTAGTTAGTTCGCAGAGCCTCTAAAACGAGATACAGGTAATAACTTACTCTGGACACACGTAGGGACGTCCCTCTCCAAAACCTTTTGTATGTTCTCAACGAAAACGGAAGAAATGGACCACAACTCGTCCAATGGAGCTCTTGACAATTGCTTGAGAATGCGGGAAACCTTGTCTGGCGAAGAGCGGATACTCTTGAAAGCTGAAAAAGGGTCAATATTCAGTCTTCAGCCCGAAGAAAAGATTTTCCATTCGCTCTGACTATTATGCTTCATGGAGAAAATGGAAACTAGGGTTCCTACTTCCCTACACTTTATTGCTTTTTACTCTGAAAAATCTAATATTTGATTCAGACAATCGAGTCTTGTCTTCGCCAGATCCAGTCTTTGACTGGCTAATCATCAGAGAAAACCAAGTTCAGATATACCTCTATACGCCATATCTATTTTGACGATACTGACCGAGACTTCCTGCCGATTTCCGAGCGAACAACTAGTCCAGCAAAAAAAAAATTCAGAAGCAAAACCAGCATATCTCCTTATCCCTATAAAGAACATCTAATCAACTTTGAATAAAAGTTTGACTTAAAAAAAAATCCGGTTACAACCGGATTCCGGAATAATTATATGTCCGGGTAAAAAACCATTGTCATAAAACGACTCAGCCTCTCTTCTTACCCCAAATCTGTCATCTAATCGAACTTTTGCTTTTAACAAATTTTCCGGTTTTGGCCAGATTCCGGGCGAACTAGTTGTCCAGCGAGAAAATGATTTTCACCATCGTGTTCGCCATGTGTTTTTTACCCATAAATCAAACATTAAATCAACTTCAGATTTAACTTTTACTTTTGACCAACTTTCCGGTTTTCGCCGGATTCCGGGCGAACTACATGTCCGGGTAGAAAATTGTTTTCACATAAGTGTTCAACATGTCTTCTTGCCTTAAATCGAACATCTAATCAACTCGAAATAAAACTTCTAATTTTAACAAACTTTCCGGTTTCGGCCGGATTCCGGGCGAACTACTTGTCCGTCGAGAAAATGATTTTCACCATCGTCTTCAGCATGTCTTCCTACCCCTATATCGAACGTCTAATCAACTTCAAATAAAACTTTTACTTTTAACAAACTTTCCGGTTTTGGCCGGATTCCGGGCGAACTACTCGTCCGATGACAAGATGGTTTTCACCATCGTGCTCAGCATGTCGTCTTACTCCATAATCGACTATCACATTAGCTGTTTCAAAATATTTTGTTTGCCCCTTAATTTGAACCCCCTCCCCCACCCCTAAATGTAGAGCTACAAAGCCCATCTACGAACTTGACTGGTCCGACGACCCAACGAATCCTCACACCAAGTTTCATCAAAATATCTCGGTCCCTTCGAGAGTTATCGTGCTTACAGATGGACGGACGGACGGACAGACGGACGACTTTTGCGATGTCATAGGTATCCCTCCACTTACGTTTTGGGATCCCAAAAACGAGATTTTTTTTCCTATTTTACATCGTTCTTCTGTTTTTTAGTTTCATGTCCTTTGGTTCCACATAGTTTTCCTGTTGTCAGGGGCGTCACAAAGGGGGGGGGGGGGGGGGGGGGGGGGTGCAGCAGCCCCCCCCCCCAACCTTTTTGAGATTCGGTATTTTTTTTTTTAAATTCGGTAAAACTGTTCGGTATTTTTCGAAAGCGGAACTCTTCGGATTCGGTAGTTATACAGAATCCTAAATAGGCTATATGTACAAATCTCTTCGGTATAAAGATCGGGATTCGGTATAATTGCCAGTATTCGGTAATTATCACGAATTTGGTGAGAGAATTTACTGAAATCATTTGGTAATTTTTCGATGCCGGAACTATTCGGTATATTTATGGATATTCTGTAGTTACACAGAATGCCGAATAAGCTATTGGTTCAAAATTATTCGGTATCATGATTAAGATTCAGTAATTTATTCAGCATAATTTCCAGGATTAGGAAGTTAACCACGAATCCAGACTTTATTCCAGTTTGACGAAAGTATACCGAATAAGAACATTGTTCGCTAGTCTTTCGACACCAAAACAATTCGGTATAGTAACCGGGATACGGTAGTTATACAGAATCCCGAACATGCTATCGGTCTAAACTTATTCGGTATAATAACTGGGATTCGGTAATTTATTCGTTATAACTGCCAGGATTCGGAAGCTACTACGAACCTCAGGAGAGGTCGAATGAAGCACTGGTCGCAGACAAAAGGGATGATCTATGATACCATCGATAGTCCTTACTTTTATTTTGGATCCCCAAAGAATATCTAATCATAAATATTTCGAAAAATCCCGCCTGCAGCACTTTTCGTAATATTCTCTATTTTGTGGAAGGGCGCGTCATTTGACGGGGGTCTTAAGCCAGTTTTAGGATTGAGATTTTGAAACATTAGAAGCTAGCATTTGGATGGAAATTAAATTAGGGAGGAAAAAAAAAAAATAAAAAATCGCCTGCGGCGATCACTTTATGTGATTATGGGTAGTATATTAACTAGACTACAGTTGCTGCTGCTGTCGGAACGTCGCTCCATCCGGTTTCTGGAACTTCTTAGAGTCTCCGTATTTAATGAACGGTAAATGATAGAATTTCTCAGAGAAGCAGTTAAATTTTAGCCTACAGAAAAAAAATGGATTTCAAAAATTTTCACCTGCGGCGCTCGATTTAGTTTTCTATTGGCTATAACAGATAGAAGTTGTTACTGCAATCATGCCCGGCAACATATTCTACATGTGGGCTTCGACAAAACGCCGCCTAATAGTTGGCTTATCGTCTTTCATGCTGCCCTGTATTGTTACTCTTCCTACGTAATCGTTTTCTGTTCCAGCATTTAAAGCTCAAATTCTTAGTTCTAGGATTCGGTAAAGCTTTTGAAAGATTCGGTAAAGTTTTGGCTCTGCACCCCCCCCCCCCCCACAGAAAATGCACTTGCGACGCCCCTGCCTGTTGTTATAGTGGACCTTATGATTTAGTTTTGTTTTTCGCTGAGGACGTTTTACCGGGAGTGCAACTGAAATATCCGAAAATTTATTTATCCCTCGCACATCATCTTAGAGGGATAACTATATCTGATAAAAAAAAAAAAAAAATCTTGTTTATCTGTTTTTCTTTGCAAAGACAGGGGTAGCTATGAGATACAAACGGCATCGTTACGAAACTGAACTGCACTCCCTCCCAAGATGAACTAGCCGTTGCTGATCCATACCGTTTCGAATGCTGGCTTCGTCGCACTTCGCGTGAAGAATGGGGGATTCGGGTGACGACGGTTCTATTTCGTAGATCCAGTCTTCCACTATGCAAAGTTGAGGGAACTGCGACGTCAGCAACCGCAATAGAGTGGGGAAAAGGCCTGGAAAGAGATGCGGAATTACCTTCATATATTGCCTGCCAAATTTACGCCACAGCAAGCCAAAGATGGAGTTAAAGAAGAAAATATGCCAACAACCATCAACACATAGGTGTGTCTCATACAGAGTTTTTTCATACAGAATTTTTGGAGGCAAACTTTCTCACTCATTTATTCTGGCCTCAATTGCATTCGAAGGGTCAGCAGGGTATTTTAGTATTTTATCAAATTTTTGTTACTAGAGGGAGGTTTAGCAGCTACTTAGAATATTTGATAGTGCAAAACGGATAAGTTAGCTGAATTTTATTAGAGCTATATTTCGGCCCTTCTTGGAAAGGGTCCTGTTCAGGCTCAAAAGCGCTCAAGTTGGGTAAACGAGCTTGTGGGAAAACTTTTCCCGTAAGTTGCCAACCCTTGTTTTCCACACCCTTGCCAAGAAGGGCCGAAATAAGCTCAACAAAATTCAACTGACGTATCCGTTTTGCACTATAAAAGATGATTCGCAGTCAACTTACGGTGAAGCGATATTTAGCTACTTAAGTATCGGTAATATATTTGCATAGTAGTGTGAGGTTGAGACGTAGCAGTATATGCCAAAATATAGCGACGAGTTGAATTCGCTGATTTGCAGGCTCAGTCTAGGATTTGAATGTAGTTATTAAGTGCAAGCCATGAGCATCACAGACACAACCTCCATATACATCTTCATGGCTTACTCCCTTACAGCCTCAACTAGCCGCACCTAACTTCGATCAGATATAAACCTACAAGCTACCAGCCTCCACCCCCCACCCCCAACGACCTCGCGAAATGATTCCTAGTGTAGGTACAGTAGCCAACTTAATTTTGTATAATTTAATTGAATACACTGCATTATTTAAATTGTGAAATCCGATTTTTTTTTACTATTTGCTCTAGAATGACGTTGAGAATACCTATGACTGTCTTCACAACGCAAAATTCAACTATGACGCGGAAAACTTGAATCTCAATCGAAACGCGTTTTTTCAGTGGCCAAAGATCATCTTGCGGAAGGTAGCTCACTGCGTGAACACTTATTTTTAGTAAATCGTTTCATCAAGCATACAACAGAGGTACAAGCACAAACAGTTACCACAAATCCGACAGGGAAATATCACTATTTGAAAATCGACTATTCGTGAATAGCGGAGCAACCAAGTAATGCATTTTCATCGGGTCTTTAAGCCTCTTTCAGTGAATAAGTGATGGATAACTAGATTTTCGTATCTCAGCCCTTTTCAGTTAAACTTTAATTAAAGTACGAAATACACCATAGATGCACTGTGTACTAACCAGGATATGACTGCTGCTTCTTCTCTGCTTGAAGAAGCAAATACCGGATAGGCAAATCTAAAATGAAGTCCCGCTCGTAGGCCTTCACCCTTAGACCCAACTGTAGGTACGCCTTAACGTTTTGCATCCGCGTATCTTCATAATAAAGAATGTAGTACAGCAACAGCAACTGAGGAGTGACGTCAACGCGTTTGCATATCGCGTCGCTTGGGTGGAAAATTCTAGAGATGTCTGATTCTTCTAGGGGGGCGTTGACGGCTTCCAGTGTGGGCGGCGATCCAGGTTTATTAGTAAGGGTCAGCATAGACGTTATGTACTGCTCGATGAGAAGAGGCATGGTCGGGTGGAGTGGAGCTTTGCAGGCGCCAATTTGCCTATAGAATAGCTCAAGTAAGTATAAGTAACATTTCAGAATAAGTCGACTACGCGAATCATGCTTGGTGGTCGAAGAGGAAGGACAGATTTTTTATTTTAATTTAGTACCGGTGACAGGAAGGATGCGGCATCAAAATCTCCTGGTGCCAGTTAAATGTCGCACAAACAGGTATTCGATTTCCTTTGTACCAATTTCAGTGAGACGATTAACAAAAACAAGTGAGTTCTAAGTGATTTATTTTCTTTTAGGTAATAATTGTATATATTCAAGTATTTTAACCCATGAAATGTAACGACGTATTTAGTGCCATGTCGGCGCTACGAGTTGGATCAATAAAATATCTATCTATCTATTACGGCCTTAAGCCGCTTTCACATCGATGCGCTTATCTTGCGTTACGCACAGGTTGCGTATCGTACCTTTCACACCTGTGCGAGCAGTTTCATGGTGAATGGGTATTCACGTTTTCCTTTCTCGTTTTCTTCAGCGGAATTTTTGTTTGTTTCATCATCACTAAGTTTTCTTCAATATAATAGTAGGTTTTTTTCAATTTTTTCTTAAAAAAATCCTTTTTTTCAACGTATCCTTTTTTTCAACGTTTCCTACGCGTCGACGTACCGCAAGAATAGAACTTGCTTATATTCTTACGTTGTGTTTGATTTGACTGCGTAGGCTCTGCGTTGCGTCGCCGCAAACACGAGGAAGAGGCTGTCGTGTTCGGCTCAGTTTGAAAGGCCTAACGTGTCAGTGTGAAAGGTATCGCCGAAACAAAATCTTTTCATCTGTTGGGAGTTTAACTGATTTTAAAAGAGGAAGTGAGCCGGTGATGTTTGCGGAGGGGTTGGATTGTTGTGTCATACCGACCGAACCTGTGTATGAATGAATGAATGAAGGGTTTACTAAAAAAAAATGGAATCTTCAATGCCCAGAGGCGAACCTGTAAGGGACTAATTACCCTCGAAACAAAACATTAACAAAAATAAAAACTTCGACAAAAATAAAGGAAAAAGGGAAAGAAAGAAAAAGAGGAGCTTGACTTACCCGGTCTGGGACGCCGAACCAGAAAAACAACCAAAAAACAACAACACATTTTCAACCAGAATCACTGCTAACTATCCAAAACAAAAACTTAAGGTAAGGTACAGTTTTATTAAGATGAACATTTACCTTAATGAAAGCAACAGACATGCCAGTGGTATAAAGGGGCTTTGCTAGTTAACATAAACAGCACCAGGAAAAAAGTTCAGGACAAGCTGCAACGACCAAAGGCAGCTAAAAACCAAACACTTTTTCCGCAACTGGTTTTAACGGGGTGGCCCTAGTGGATTTTCAATTTATTTGATAATGAAGCAAAACATATCCCTCGTGGGCAGAGCCCAAATACGATGTTTTTTTTGGTCATAAACAAGAATAAAATAAGTTGTCAACAGAAAAAAAAAAAACAGGGCAGAAAAATGCTAAAGATCGTTATACTGCTTTACGAAGCTCGGCACAACGCTTCTACTGCAACGCATGGTCTTACAGTAGATTGGGGTCAGTTTGGGAACCTTCTCAGCCACTTCTCGGGGGGGGGGGGGGGCGAAATCTTACAGGAAAAAAGGGTGGGGGAAGGAATGAACGGTACACGTGGTGCTGGAGAAGGGAGGAGCCGAAGTTATGGCATAGTTTTTCGCGGCGGGAAGAAAGGGATTCAATTTTAAATTCTTCGAGGTAAAAAGAGTATGGTAGGGGGGGAACCGCTATAGATAATTTCCAGCGATCTCTTCTGAACTCGCTCTATTTTATGAGTTTCACATTGGGTAAGAGCAAAGTGCCAAACCGGACAAGTGTATTCGTCTAAGGGTCGAACGAAAGAGCAAAACATTAGCTTTAGCTTGTCCTTTGGAACCCGAAACTTTTTCAGTGTTTTTAGCATTTGAATTGCGCTGTTAGCTTTCTTTACAATTGTCTTTGTGCCTCTGTTTTCATGCCATGAAAGGTCAGAAGAGATCACTACACCTAGTGGCGTTGTTTTATCACTGAGGAGCCCAGAGTCGATAGGAGGTCGAGTTTTCCTGAGAAAAGAAAAAGTCGTAACCGAGCACTTATCTTTATTCACGACCATATTCATTTCAGTCGCCTCTGAGGTAACCTGGTCGATGAAACCGGCAGCGTTGCTTTTCAAACCCTCAGATACGACTTCCGCTAGGGACAAATCGTCAACGTATTTCCATCTATCCTCCAGCCCAGCAGCAATTTCATTTATCATGAGGAGGAAGCACAGCGGACCAATCACAGTTCCTTGTGGAACTCCACAAAAAAACTGGTAACGAAGTAGAAAAAGAGCTGAAAGCTCATATGGCACTTGTCGGAACAGTTAGCATGTTTGTCAGTCTGTCCCCCTCCAGCTCCCCCCCCCCTCTAGTGATCAGACCCACTCCGGACTTGAAACTGAACATTTGAGACACTCGCTATTGACACTTTTCAAATTACATGCACGTTCGATCATCCGTTCCTAAGTTATGAATGTCACCACATTACGGATTCCCCATCCCTCTACTCCGCCCACGCTGGTCGGATCGGGGAAGGGACTATTTTCAAGTAATTATACTTATAGTAATTATAGTGATTCATTATAATTATAGTGATTCATCTAGGAAACAGTATTAGTAAGATTTATTGCAGGATTATTGATAAGAGGTTCAGTGAGTGGTTGGGTAAGAAAAATATATTAAGTAGTATCCAGGCAGGATTTCGGCAGGGGTTTAGTACCTTAGATCAGATCTTCGTTTAAAAGGTGTTTGTGAAAAAATATTTGAAAAATAGACGTGGAAAATTATACGTAGCTTTTGTGGATCTAAAGGGGGCTTTTGACAACGTTAGTAGAGCGTTGCTTGTAGAGTATTTAGTAAGGATTGGTCTACCGGTAGCATTTGTTTTGATTGTAGTTGAAATGTATAAGGTGGTGGCTTGTGTGGTAAGGGTGATGGGAAAATTTTCAAGGAGCGCAAGATCGTATATTGGAGTTAAACAGGGTTGCACCCTATCGCCGAAGCTTTTCGCCCTGTTCTTGAATGATATTGAAGGGTATATGGAGGGACGAGGAGCTCCAATGGTAACCCTAAACCTTGTAAAATTGTGTGTCCTTTTGTTTGCTGACGATATGGTCCTGGTCGCCGAAAGCCCGGAGAAACTTCAAAAGTTGATTGATTTATTAGAAGATTATTTAAGTGTTAAAAAATTAGAATTGAAACGGATAAAACAGTGGTGGTGGTATTCAGGAAAGGAGGAAAAATTAAAGACAGTGTGGTATTTACTTATGGTGGGAGAAACTTGAAGGTGAAGGAGGAATGGGTGTATCTTGGATGCAAGTTTAGCGCAAAGGGGAAAATGGGGAAGCATGTAGAATTTAGTATAGCTAGAGGTAAAAGGTGTGTCAACATGATACTTAGAAGTGATATAAGAAGGAGTTGTAATTTAAAGGTATTTAAGGATATTTTTAATATGAAAGTGTTGCCGGCAGTCCATTATGCGGCTGAAATATGGGGTTTTTGTCAGGGGGAAAGTTAGAACAGTTACAGTTAAGCTATTTTAAAAGGGCCCTAGGTCTCAGTAATAAAATTAATGGATTGGTGGTTAGGGGGGATTTAGGCTTAATGTCGTTGAAGAGTATTAGATTAGTAAAAATGATTAAGTATTGGGAAAAAATATTAATATTGCCGCGTGAAAGACTATTGAAAGATGCGTATCTTGAGTCGCTGAAGGACGAAACACACGATTCCTGGGCTTTCCAGATTCGTTCAACATTAGATAGTTGCGGGCTTGGTTATATGTGGAATAGAGGGGAGGGTCCGGGTAGAGAGTTAGAATTTGTTTCAAAAGAAGTTAGTAGTAGGTTAACTGACCAAGAAATCCAGGTTTGGTTAGCTAGGATAAGAGATAGTGGATCCTTGAGTTTGTATGGAGAAGCTAAAGAGATTTGGGGTGAAGAAATTTATTTTAAAGCGGGTCTAAAAAAAGAGGAAATGAAATTAATTTTAAATATGAGGGCAGATAGCTTGCCACTTGGTGAAAGAAGAAAGTATTTGGGAAGTGTTAGGGAGAAATCTTGTCCGTACTTTTGTCCAATGTGCGGTGAGGGAGATGAGGATCTAATTCATTTTATGTGTGGTTGTGATGAAATTGAGGAACTGAGGGAGGAAATTTTTAAGGGAGGGATTCATGGGAGGAAGTGGTTGTTAAATATTATGCGGACCTCAGAGTGGCCAGTCTGCACAGGGAAAAGTGTTTGAGTGAGGTTTAGCATAGTAGTGTGACCGTTTATTTTGTATTTACATGCTGTTATTTATGTGTGTTTGTTATGGCAAGACAAATAAATATCATATCATATCATATGTTAGAGTCCCTAACAGGACTGCCAAGTTTCATGGTCCTAGCACATCTGGAAGCACCCTAGCTCGAGATCACCGGAATTCCGGAAAACTCCATCCAACTTTCCAAACCGTGACACGATCCAGTCCTGTTTTGTCATAGATTTATCTAGGTTTTACGTTTGTTCTTCCAACCAAGTCCAACTCCGATCCCTCAACTTTAGGGGATTCAGGAGATTTCCGGTGCCCCCTCCAGCTCCCCCCCTCCCCGAGTGATCAGATCCGGTCCAGACTTGAAGCTGAACATCCGAGACGCTTGTTCTTAATACTTACCAAGTGTCATGCACGTTCGATCACCCGTTCCAAAGTTGTGAATTTCACTATATTCCGTATTTCCCGCCCCTCTACTCCCCCCACGATGATCGGATCGGGGAAGGGACTATTTTCAAGTCAGTATGGTAGAGTTTGAGCCAGCTAAGTTTCATCGTCCTAGCACATCTGGAAGTACCCTAACTCGAGATCACCGGAATTCCGGATCACCGGAATTCCGGTGAACCCCCGTCCAACTCCCCCCACTGTGACACGATACAGTCCTGTTTTGTCAGTAATGTATCTAGGGGTTAAGCTTGTTCTTCCCACCAAGTTCCATCCCGATCCCTGGAATCTGATTCTTTCAGAAGATTTCCGGTTACCTTTCTAGACCCCCCCCCCCAGTTATCCTATCCGGTCCGGATTTGAAAAGGAACATCTGATGCACTTGTTCTTGACACTCGTCAAGTTTCATGCAGGTTACTAATTTCCGGATTCCCCATCCCTCCACTCCCCCTACGATGGTCGGATCGGGGAAACGACTATTCTCAAAGCAGTCTGTTCGGGTCCCTGATATGCCTAACAAATTCCATCGTCCTAGTACCGAACTCACGGGATCACCGAGTCCCCCCCCCAACTCCCCCCACAGTGCTCGAATCCGGTCCGGTTATGTCAATGATGTATCTAGGGCTTGTCCTTGTTCTTCCCACCAAGTTTCGTCCCGATCCCTCCACTCTAAGCGTTTCCCAAGATTTCCGGCTCCCCCCAAAGTCACCGAATCCAGTCCGGATTTTAAGTGGGTCGTCTGAGGCACGAGTTCTTTCCAAATATCAAATTTCATTAAGATCCGATCACCCTTTCAAAAGTTATAAATACCTCAAGATTCCGGATTCCCCCTCTCTCCACTCCCCCCACGATGCTCGGATAGGGATAGTGACTATTTCCAACTTAATCATTTGGTGTCCCTGATACGCCTGCCAAGTTTCATCGTCCTAGCTTATGTGGAAGTGCCTGAACTAGCAAAACCCAGACCGACCGACAGACCGACGGACGGACAGAAATTGCGATTGCTATATGGCACTTGGTCGAAATGGCCTTTACACTTTACAGTTTGCTCTCTATTTGTCAAGAAGCCCTTGATGATTTTGACGATAAAATTGGGTATATTTTTTTCAGCCATTTTTTCTAAAGGAATTTTATGGTCAACAAGGTCAAATGCCTTTTTAAAATCAATTGCAATTAAATTTATCCATTTGCCAGGTACATTGTTGTTGTTTTGTTGTTATTATTTTTTTTATTTTTTTTTTTATTTGCCATGGCCCTTGTGGCTTTTTAGCGCAAATAAATCTATCTATCTATCTATCTAGATGTTTTAAAATAAAATTCATCAAATTAACTAGGTAATGGACTGTCGAACACTTAGGAAATAACCTATTCGAGTTATGCTATTGTAGATTATCTGAAGGGGGAAAGCTAATTCTTTAGCAAATGCTTTACCGAGAACAACTGGAATATCAAAAGGAGCAATGGAAATTCTTTTTATCTTAGAAAGTTTACGGGTTACACTTGACAAAGAAATATCAGGCATTAAATTATCATTTGAAGGAGCAGTTAAATTTTGTGGAGGGTCTTCAGGTGGAAGAGGCTTAATATCTTCATGTACAAGGGTCATAACTCCTCCTCCTTTCTTCCCAAGGGGATGGTCATCAGGGCGAAGTTTAACAAAAGAAGAGAAATTTGGAACTTTTAATAAATCTAAATCTTGTCGATGGACCTCGGTTACACAGATAACGGACCAAGCACTTGGGCCGTGGTCTCAAGTTCAGTTAATTTTTCTAGGTTTAAACTTTCCGCATTGCTGCAGAGGAAGGAAGGAAACACGTAACGCTTATCATTAAATTCACGGGATATCGCTTTATTTTTAAATTTCTTACCTCCCACCGATCCCGGGGCAGCATTATGGGGGAGGGGAAGGGGAGATGATGCCGGTTCCAAACTGACTCCAATTTTTCATCCATACCTTGGTCCGTCACAACCGGCAACCCTATGCTAAGATTGTGGGGACGTTCATGAGTGGCGGAGGCGGGAACCCAAAACGGAGGCAGCGATAAAGCACGAACTTGGTGAAAAAAACGCATGTCAGAAGAAGCAATCTCGTTTAAAGGGGCTTGAAAGAAAAGGAAAAGGAGGTTACACGAGAATAGACCAGAGAGGAGCGAGCAGAATTGACCGGATTTATGTAAGTGCTGATCTTGTACCACAAATGACTCGAGTGGAAAATGTAATAGCCCCTTTTTCGGATCATATAGCCGTTATTGCTGATGTAAATAGAGAAGAAGGAAGTGAATTAAAAAGGGAGAGAAGAGGGTTTTGGAAGATGGATCCAAATCTCATCAAGTTAAAAGATACAAGAGAGTCCGTCAGGGCGAAAATTCGAGAAATTCTGGCAGAATTTAAGGAAGGAAATGATAAGCGAAAATTTTGGATTACATTCAAAAAGAGGATATCTAAGTACATTAGAGAACTAGAAAAGGACCACTTCAGGACTGAGAAAGCCCACAAAAGATACCTATATAGGGTCTTGAACGATCTGAAGGATGAATTTGACTCCGGCCAAGGCGAGTGGCATGAATATGACGAAGTAAAACATCAGATAAAAAAAATAGAGGAAGCAGAATATGAACGGTGGAAATTAAGAAACAGACTGAATGAATTAGATGATACAGAGCAAATTAATCTGGCATCGAAGATAAAAGCAAAAAGAAATCGAGAATCCAATTCAATATCTAAGATAAAGGGGAAAGCCGGTGAGATTCTAGAAGATCCAGTTCTGATCAGAAAAGAGATACATACTTTCTACCAGGACATGTTCAAAAAGCCGACGCGCCCCCGAGAGCCGGGTAATTTTCTGGAAGATTTCGAAGTGAGAAAGAAAGTTTCAGAAGAAGAGAATGAGGCTCTAGGGCAGAGTATCTCGAAAGAAGAAATAGAAAGAGTTTTGAAAAGCCTAAAAACCGGAAAATCACCGGGATTTGACGGCTTAACCTATGAGTTTTACAAAGATTTTTGGGATCAAATAAGTGTGTTCTTTGTGGAAGTGTGCAATGAGTTTGTGACTTATGGTTATCCAAAGGAAGAGATGGCCAGTGTTACCCTTTTGCACAAAGGAGGGGAAAAAACAGACATAAGAAACTGGAGACCAATTGCGCTACTTTGCTGTGACTACCGAATATGTGCGAAGGTTTTGACTAAAAGAATAGAGGTGGTACTAGCAAAAATTTTAGGGGGGTACCAACACGGAGGTCTAAAGGGAAAAAAGCACAACATATCTTATGTGTTATACGAGATTTGATTTCGAGAGGAGAGGAAGAATTGAGAAAAATCGGAATACCCCTCGAGTTTTTAGCCCTTGTCAGTGTAGATGTGGTGAAAGCATACGATTCGGTTATCAGAGATCTTCTGTGGACTCTGATGCGAGATAAGTTCGGTTTTTGTGAGAAATTTGTGAAGTTCTTCGAAAACCTTTATAATCAACCGCAGATCGTGACAAACATAAATGGTATATTTACGGAGAAAGTTGAGATGGATCGTGGACTTAAACAAGGAGACCCATCTTCACCAAGTTTATTTGAAATTTATATTGACCCTCTTTTCAAATATATAGAAACAAGAATTATGGGTTTTCCTGTGAGCACAAGTTTGAGCATAAAGTCGGCGGCTTTTGTTGATGATGGGACTTTCGTAGCAGGAAAAAAGAGCGATATAAAAGATATTTGTGAGGGGTTAAAGTGGTATGAAGGCCATTTTCAAGTGAAGATACACAGGCAAAAGAGCAATATTTTAGTCCTGAGCAGTGAAAGAGATTTTAGTGATGTGGAGTGTGATTTCCTGCAGCTAGTACAAAAAGCAAAAATATTAGGAGTTCAGTGGGGGAATTGCCAAGAAAAGATTGATGTTTGGGATGAAAAAGTGAGGCGGATTGAGGGGATGCTCGGGGGTCGTGAGAAGCAATTTTTGAGAAGTGTGTTTGAGAGAGCAAGTTACGTTAACACGTACTGTCTCCCCATCTTATTTTATTTTGCACCAGTGTTCGAGTTGTCGGAAGCTTATGCTAAAAGGATTGAGAGAGCGGTATGGCGGTTCGTCTGGTTTGGTAAATTAGAGAAACTGAGCATGAAAATGCTGTATGTGCCGAGAAAGGAGGGAGGTTTGGGAGTGATTGATTTTAGACTAAAATGTGAATCCTTGCACCTGAGGAATTTGTGCGATTTTTTGGCGAAAGAGGATGAGTTTAGTTGCATGATAAGAGGGTGGTTACTACCCGTGATAAACGAAGAAAAGGAAGAAAACTTGTCACGGAAATTAAAAGAAATTCCTGAAGAGCTGAGAAGAGCAGCTGAAACGCTCCGTTGCCTCAGAAAGGGAGGGGGGATGAACAGTGGAGTTGACAGTGATCAAATGAAAAGTATTATAGAACAGTTTCTTCAATCAAGAGCTAACCTCCAAGTTGAGTTTAGTGCCCAAAGAAAAGAGCCATTTATGAATTTTGGCATATCATTCAAGCATTTACACGAAAGTCGATGCGGACATGATTTCCGGGATATAATGTTCTCTGTAATCCATGGAATTCTCCCATATAAAGATCGTTTAAATAGAATGATAAGGTCAGAAAGCCCCTTGTGTCATCTGTGTGGAGAAACGGTTAGTGACGGTATGATGCATGAACTAATCGAATGTCCTGAGAACGGAGAGATTTTTTTGAGAATTTTTGAGGTATTTGAGCGAGAGGATCTGAATGCAGCGACTGTAGAGGAGAAAAAGAAAATTCTGAAGTTATGTTTTGAAATGGAAGATAAACTTAAAGAACGAGCTATGTGTTTCATGGTTATGTGCGCATGCGTGTATGTGTGGAAAAGACGAAGAAAACGAGGGAAAGTGAAAGCTAACCAGTTTGAGGCGTGGTTGAAAGGGCTGATAAAAGTGAATTCGCAGTGTGCGAAGTGGTCGAGAATGGTTGATTGCGAGTGACTGGAGAGTTTAAATTTGGACAGTCAAATTTCAATTTAATTATATTTGAAAATAATTGTAAATATGTTAATATAATTTTAATGAGAAAGTAGTAATAATTTGGTTTTAAATTTTAAATTTTGTTTGTTTTTTTAATGAAAAGCATTCAAAGTTGTATTTTTTTTTTATTTTTTTTTTAGAAAAATGAAAGAGTATTTAAAATGTTTGTGTGTGTGGGATGATTTCAGGGTGTTCTATTACCAATGTTTTGTTTTTGTAATAATAGAGCACATTGAAATCATTTTGTTTGTTTATGGGAAAATTTAAATAGAATTTTTTGATTTAGTGTAAAGTTTTAAAGTTGGGAGGTTGGTGTGTTTGTTTTTTATTGTAAAAGAATTCGAGTCTTGTTTTTGTTTTGGTATAGTTGTTTTTGCCACCACAGTAGAGGTGCCCTATGGCGGAAGGGCACCTTTCGGCGTGGGTTGTGCTCTTCTGTTTTGTTTTTTGTTCGGTTAGTGTGTGTTTTGACTCGTTTTCATGTTACAATAATCATTTTGAATGCTTTTCAGTGATTTTGATTTTTAATAGTTAAAATAGTAATAGTAAAGGTGAAAATATTAAGATAATTGTTAAGATATGAATAGAATTGTAAAGATAATATAATTTTAAAGTAAAAATAGAAAGAGTAAGTGCCACACTTGTGTCACTGAGTGGAGGAGGAGGGGAAAAAAAAAAAAAAAAAAAAAAAAAGGGGTGAAACGGTTTTGACATAGTGAACCCGCAATCAAACCATAGGGTGGGCTGCGCGTGTCAGTTACTGGAGGCCCGTAACGTGATTTTTCGAAGTCAGTTTGGCCAGGCTGGCTCGGTGCAGCAATCCGCGCGTTAGTCCGATCGCTGGCAGGGGACGCAATCAAAGCATAGGGGGACGCGATCAAAGCATAGGGGGGGGGGGGGGCGCGTGTCAGGTACTGGAGGCCCATAACGTGGTTTTTCAAAGTCAGTTTGGCCAGGGTGGCCCTGCGCAGCAATCCGCGCGTTAGTCCGATCGCTGGCAGGGGACAACCGCTTCCCGACACTTGTACTCGAAGTGTAAACTCTGTTACGTGGTAAAACTACGTGTACAAATCTGCAACTAGGATTAAAACAACGACCGCTACAATATTTGTAACAAACTTTCGTCTGTTTCGAAACATGCGTAAACTTGCACGCAGGACCACGGTTGCACTGACCAATGGCGTAGAATTTGCAAGCAATGTCCGTCATGTTTCTGCTCGACTATTACACACACTCGGTTGTGTGGGTCCTTCGGTATGAAGAAACTTGCGTTTGACACCATAACTGCAGTGCCCTTTTCGATAACGGCGGCATGGTTCGTCCCCAGTCGGGACCGAATTCGATGATTTCAAACTTCTTTTAGAAATACGCGGCTCTAAAACCTTGTCAAATTTTTTGCTAGGGTCGAAACAATAAAAGCAAGAACAAATAACTGGATGTTTCTTCGTCGCTATCAAAAATCATTGACAACAGAACCCAACCAGCGCACGACCTTCTACACTGCTTCCTGGCCAACGATTGAAATTAAGTGTCTTTTTGTATATGTTTATGTGTTTTATTTATTTGCTTCATTTACTCCGCTTTCTCAAAACGGCGGGTTATAAATAAATTACTTACTTACTTACTGGACTAATAACGCAATCAACATTGTATGGGCGTCCGACATACCAGTAGCTTGTGAATCGTCAGAACTTGATAACGTTAACATGTGAACACGCATTCTTGTGCTAAACGTGTGTTTAAACTTCTGTCATCTTTTCGAAGAAATAACACTGTTTGGCAACATCTGAAATCGTGCTCAGCGTTACGTTTAAAAAAAAAGGCAAATATTCGGAGCATAAATACTTCTTGAGCCCAAGCTGACTGGGAAACATATATTCGAACAATGCATAAAACGGATCCGTCAGCTAGGATGCTTTGGCAGCGATACTTCGACCCTTCTTGGAAAGGGTCCTCGTCAGGCTGTCGAACTTCAGGGACAATGTTAGTGTCTAAGGTTCCCAAGCTCTGTCCCGTACCTACAAAACACGCTAGATATGCCAAAAGTTTTGTTCCCGAGTTCGTGAAATATTTTAAAGAAGTTTGAATTTTTAAGCGTACTGACATTTTACACATATATTATAGTTTTTTCTGTCTGTTTGACAATAATCGCAAATTTGGTTTATAACCACGATAGTCGATTTTTAAAATACACTTTCTATCTTTCTTTCTATCTATCTATCTAGTGAAGGAACGAACCTGCAATATTCGTTAGTTATGCATTGTTCGAATATATTCAGAACATACTTCATTTATAAACGCCCATGGCCTAAGTTTCGCAATTTATTATTATGATTATAGTTAAAATGTTACACGCCAAGAGGCTCATCCTGTGGTAAATGTTATTTTATTTATTTATTTATGACCCGCTTTTTGCGTAACAGCGGATTATGAATAAAATACAAAAGTAAAATATACATATAAAAACACTTAAACAAAACAATGTAATTATCAAACTTCTGGACGGTGTGTCTTTCTTTGAAATAAAAATTATAATAAAAAAAATAAAGTGGTAGTTACAATGTCGGCAGGACATATCAGTCTTACCTATAGACCCAAGGCTTGATGGACACACGGTGTTTTGTGAACGATCGGCTCTTAAGAAGCTGGTAGATGCAGTTGACCGGTAGATGGTTTGTCATACCGCTGTTCAGTCCAACAGTGATGGGGATCTTGGTTGCATGTGAAGTAATCACCTAGAATGAAAGCCAAAAAACAGCAGGCTAATAAATACATATTATATGTGTTTTATTGGTAACCCGTCAAATACACAAGTTGGTAGCGGAGTAAAGAGAACAACGGACAAGAGCTGAAAGCTCATATAACACTTGTCGCAACAGTTAGCATGTTTGTCAGTTTGTTCCCCTCCAGCCCCCCCCCCCCTCAGTGATCAGACCCACTCCGGAGTTGAAACTGAACATTTGAGACACTCATTCTTGAAGCTTGTCAAATTTCATGCACGTCCGATCACCCGTTCCTAAGTTATGAATGTCACCAGATTCCGAATTCCCCATCCCTCTACTCCCCCCACGATGGTTGGATCGGGAAAGGGACTATTTTCAAGTCAATATGTTAGAGTCCCTAATACGCCTGCCAAGTTTCATGGTCCTAGCACATGTGGAAGCACCCTAGCTCGAGACCACCGGAATTCCGGGAAACCCCTTCCACTTCCCCCACCGTGACACGATCCGGTCCTGTTTTATCAGGGACGTATCTAGGGTTTACGCTTGTTTCTTCCAACCAAGTCCAATTCCGATCCCTTAACTTTAAGCGATTCCGCAGATTTCCGGTGCCTCCTCTAGCTGTCCCCCTCCAGTGATTACATCCGGTCCAGACTTGAAACTGAACATCCGAGACACTTGTTCTTAATACTTGCCAAGTTTCATGCACGTCCGATCATCCATTCCAAAGTTGTGAATGTCACTACATTCCAGATTCCCCACCCCACTAATCCCCCACGATGTTCGGATCAGGGAAGGGACTATAACTCGAGATCACCGGAATTGCGTTAAATCCATTCCAACTCCGCCCACTGTGACACGATACAGTCCTGTGTTGTCAGTAGGCCTAATGTATCTAGGGTTTGAGGTTGTTGTCCCCACCAAGTTCCATCCCGATCCCTCAAATCTAAGCCTTTCCGGTGCCTCCTTCCAGCCCCCCCCCCTTAGTTATCTCATCCGGTCCGGATTTGAAAAGAAATATCTGATGCACTTGTTCTTGACACGATGTCAAGTTTCAAGCACGTCCGATTACCCCTTCCAAAGTTATGCTTGATACTAATTTCCGGATTCCCTATCCCTCCACTGCCCCTACGATGGTCGGATCGGGGAAACGACTATTCTCAAGGCAGTCTGTTCAGGTCCCTGATATGCCTATCAAATTTCGTCGTCCTAGTACCGATCTCGCGAGATCCCTGGATTCCGCTCCCCCCCAAACTCCCCCCACAGTGCCCGAACCCGGTCCGGTTATGTCAACAATGTATCTAGGACCTGTGCTTGTTCTTCCCACCGAGTTTCGTCCCAATCCCTCCACTCAAAACGTTTCCAAAGATTTCCGGTTTCCCCCTCCCGCTCCCGCCAAAATCACCGGTCCCGATCCGGATAATACTGGGTCGTCTGAGGCACGAGACCTCCCAAGATATCAAATTTCCTTGCTATCTGATCACCCGTTCAAAAGTTACAAATATATCAAGATTATGGATTCCCCCTCCCTCCACTCCCCCAACGATGCCCGGATCGGGAAAATGACTATTTCCAAATTAATTATTTGGGGTCCCTGACACGCCTGCCAAGTTTCATCGTCCTGGCTTATGTGGAAGTGCCTGAACTAGCAAAACTCGGACCGACCGACCGACAGACCGACAGAAATTGCGATCGCTGTATGGCCCTTGGACGAAGGGCAAGTGCCATAAAAACAACACAGGATAAATAACAGTATAAACACACGAAACTTAGACATAATTTCTATAGCTGTGCCTTAAAAATTCACGAAAACATCACGTATTCGATGACCAGGATGACGAGCTGTACATAGTAGTGACGTTGACGTTTTCTCCAGTGAAACAGAGAGGTGGTATCTCGGTGTCTCCAGTTTCTCACCAGTTACGTTCACAAAGCTCTTTCACGGTAGTGCAGTATTCTTGCAGCTGGGCAGTGTACTACCAACTGCCAGGCACTATGCCCTGACGCTGGAGAATGCCCCAAGTTTAACGCATAGATGTGATGAGGTGAGTTTGTACGTAGTCTCTCTTCCCCGGATACATTGTTTGGAGCTCGAAACCCAAAACTGTTCACACTCCACACTGGTGATGCGGGTCTTGCTAATTATATGTAGGTGTATAGTAAATGTTCTGTACATAAGCAGCCGTTCCAAATATTTGACGGTGCAAAACGGATAAGTCAGCTACATTTTATTAGAGCTATATTTCGGCCCTTCTTGGAAAGGGTCCATTTCAGGCTCAAGCCGTTCAAGCTGGAAACTGAGTTTGTGGAAAAATAATTAAAAGTTCTTCCTTACATATCTGATTTTATGAACTTCTTCTCTGAAAATTGGTTGGAGATTAAAGCTGGTGCAGTGATTTCATTCTGGACACGGCTGCTGTTTTGCTGTACGATTGGGTCGTCGAAAGGGTGGAGATTCTTCTGCATTCTTATTTCGGAGTTATGTCATCAGTTCAGGAAAAAATTGTTCTTGGAACATACCATTTTGTAAGCCTTGATGGGTTGGTAACTTCAGCATTTAACCGATAGCGAAGAAACAAAACCAAAGGGAAGAGGACCCTTGCCAAGAAGGGTCGAAATATAGCTCTAATAAAATGTATCTGAATTATCCGTTTTGCACCGTCAAATATGATTCGCAGTCAGCTTGGGCTGAAGGACTATCCATAGCCACCACTGCAAATATAAACAAGACCAAAGTTCTCGATGGCATCCCAAAAGTTGAATATCTCATCCAGACAATTGGGTCCTGTCTTCTCCAGACTCCTTAAGCATTTTTACTACACAATTCAAAAAGAGATCAGAAGAGAAAGAGACAAATAGCTAGTCATCTGAGAAAGCCAAGTTCAGATATGGATTCAGCATGTGTGTTTACCACTGTAAGTCATATTTGTCTTGACGAAACTGATCGAAACTTCCTGCCTTAGCTTACTTCTGCCAAATTTCCAATTTCTGCCAAATTCGGGAACTACTTAATATCCGACAAAATAACAAAGCTAAAAAACGAATTATCGAACATCTAATCAACTTCAAATAAAGCTTTAACTCATGACAAATTTTCCGGTTTCAGCCAGATTCCGGGCGAACTATATGCTTCCAGGTAAAGAAACGATTGTCATATACGGATTTAGCATCTCTTCTTACCCCTAAATCGGAATCTAATCAACTACAAATAAAACTTTTGCTTTTAACAACTACTAGTCCGCCGAGAAAATGGTTTTAATAGTCGTGTTCAGCATGTCTTTCTACTCCTAAATCGAACATCTAATGAACTTCAAATAAAAATTTTGCTTGTAAAGGACCTGTCTTACCTACAATACTAACGCAACCTACTTCCATAACCACTCCATATATTTCTAAACCCCGAGACCCCAACGTCATACGGTAAACTCTAACCTCTCCCACGAAACCACGCTAATTTTCTCACTTTATACACCCGTGTTTTGTGTGTATCCCACTGTCGACGGTTGTCTGCGAGGAATTTTTCCATCAGAAAAAACGGTTATGTAAATTGTTCTCGCTATAAGTCAACGGGTCTCGGAAAAGGCTTAAAACAGCCAAAACCTTGGGTTATTTCTTGAAAGCACAGCCTAGTTTTAAAGTATTCAAATACTGCAAAATACTGCAAGTTGAAAAGTAAATAGTGCGAGGCAAATTTCCGGTTTTGGCCAGATTCCGGGCGAACTACTTGTCTGATGGCAAGAAAATGATTTCCATAATCGTGTTCAGCATGTCCTCTTAACCAAAATCAAACATCTAGTCCGCTTCAAATAAAACTTTTACTTTTAACAAACTTTCCGGTTTTGGCCGGATTCCGGGCTAACTACTTGTCCGGCGAAAAATGGTTTTCACCATCATGTTCAGCATGTCTTCTTACCCGGTAAACGACTATCACATCAGCTGTTTAAAAATATTTTGCTTTCCCTTTAATTTAAACCCCCTCCCCGCCCCTAAATGTAGGGCTACAGAGCCCATCTACGAACTCGACCTTATTCTTGACCCAAAGAGTCCTCACACCAAGTTTCATCAAACTATATCATTCCCTTCGAGAGTTATTGTGCTTACATACGGACGGATAGACGGACAACTTTTGCGATGTCATAGATATCCCTCCACTTACGTTTTGGGATCCCAAAAATACAGTCGTCTGATAGCTGAACAGCAAGGATTCGATAGCAACGCATGCCCCGTCACATGCAAATGTCATATTTACAAGGCTGCTTATTCACAAAAACACATACTATACATATCTACATATAATTAGCGATCTATGGCAAACTGGATAGAGCATGGACTCGGAGGGGGTGTAAAACTTACCTGCTCAGGAAGTATGTCCTGCGTAAAAAGAGTCCTCATTCGCGCTAAGGTACTCGTCCGAATGGTCAACCGCATGGCAAGCGTGTTACAAACGAAGTCGGTGATCGCCGATAGCTGGAAAGGAAGTTACAAAATCAAAATCAACTGAATGTCAGTCTAACTCTAACCATTGACAGTCAAAAGACATGACTCACGGCTTGTATCCTTCTTTGGATTTTGCATTTTGTCCGGGGCGCCATTTAGTGGCATGTTATCTGCAAAAGTGCAATCAATAGTATCCGTGTAACAGAAAGCCCTGATTTTTTACTATCTTATGGCAACCCTAACCCGATGAAAAATTTGTAGCCTGCGTAGTTGTATGATAGTTGTACGAAAAAGTTGCATTTAGTGATATGTAATAGCAAAGAGTACTATCATTTAATGTGCCTCAGACTGGGCCAATCTTAAGTAGTAGTATCCAGTAGCATCCTGTCCTCTAGGAGCATCCAGTCTTGCTAAAAGTAGCATGCAGTAGCATACATTAACACGGTAACCTTGAAGTAGAAGCATGTAGCAGCATCAGTTACTGTGTTCATACTCCTGTTCTGAGATAAACTTTTCATCGGGAAGGCACCCTATCCAATATGTTGGCCTTTGTTGGTATCCTAACTCAAATCATCAGTATATTATTGGGTTAAAGTATCCACCACTTGGCACAGTGTATCCAGGGCATCTTCCCCTGGGTTCCCAAGCAGGCCCAGAGCTACCTAAGAAACAAGACCAAAGGTTTCGATGGGATCCCAAAAATTCAATATTTTGTCCAGACAATTGGGTCTTCTCTTCGCCAGACCCAGTCTTTGCCAGACTGCTTGAACATTTTTACTATTAAAATTCAGAAACAGATTAAGGCCAAATAGCTAATCATCTGAGAAAACCAAGTTCCGATACGGATTCAGCATGTCTGTTTACCACTACAGGTCATAATCTGTTTTGACGACAACTTCCTGCCACTTCTGCCAATTTCCCGGTTTCGGTCGAATTCCGAAACTACTTGTCCGGCAAAAAAGAAAGCTCATAAACCAACTCAACGTATCTTTTCTCTCGAACATTGAACATCTAATCAACTTCAATCAAAATTTAACTAATAATAAATTTTCCGGCTCCAACCGGATTCCGGTCGTACTATTTGTCCGGGTAAAAGATCATTTTCATACAAGGATTCAGCCTCTTTTCTTACCCCTAAATCGGATATCTAATCAACTACAAATAAGACTTTAACTTTTTCTGGTTTTGGCCGGATTCCGGGCGAATTACTTACCCGGGTAGAAAATTGTTGTGTTGCATGTCATCTTACCCCTAAATCGAACATCTAATCAACTCCAAATAAAACTTTTACTTTTAGAAAACTTTCCGGCTTTGGCCGGATTCCGGGGAACTAGTTGTCCGGTGAGAAAATGGTTTTCACCATCGTGTTCAGCATGTCCTCCTACCCCTAAATCGAACATCTAATCTACTTCAAATAAAACTTTTACTTTTGACAGACTTTCCGGTTTTCGCCGGATTCCGGGATAACTACTTGTCCGGCGCAAAAATAGTTTACACCATCGTGTCCAGTATGTCTTCTTAGCCCTAAATCGAATATCTAATCAACTTCAAATAAAACTTTTACTTTTAACAAACTTTTCGGTTTTGGCCGGATCCCGGGCGAACTACTTGTCTGATGACAAAATGGTTTTCACCATCGTGTTCAGGATGTCTTCTTACCCCTTAATCGACTTTCATATTATCTGTTTAAAAATATTTCATTTGCCCCTTAATTTAACCCCCCTCCCCCACCCCTCAATATAGAGCTACAGAGCCCATCTACGATCTTGACCTTACTCTTGACCCAAAGAATCCTCACACCAAGTTTCAGCAAAATACCTCATTCCCTTCGAGAGTTATGGTGCGCACAGACGGACAGACGGACGGACGGACAGATGGACAACTTTTGCGATGTCATAGGTATCCCGCCAGTTACGTTTTGGGATCCCAAAAACAAGTCTATCAAGACCCACACAGTCCACAAGTCTTCAAGTTCAAGTTGTTTGTATTGACAAACTTATATATACACAACTAACATACTACTAACATAGACAAAAAGTAGTACTCTATTTATTAAACAGAATCCCAAGGGCTATATGGCCCTCTTCAGTCTGTAGCTGGAAGAAGCAAACCAGGTTCTTTTACTCACATATTTTATATATTTTAAGGTAGGGTTAATTAGGGAGGAGTTGGGCTTGTTAAAAAGTATGAGGGCTGATGGGCTGTTCGGTGCTAGAAAAAAGTATAGGCTATGGGGAAAAAAGAGGAAAGATCGGGTCCTTACTACTTATGCCCTACGTGTGGAGAAATGAATGAGGATATATGACACCTTTTGTGTGATTGTAGAGAGTTACGGGGAAGAGATTTTCGGGGTGGGGGGAAATGATAAGAAATGGATTATTAAAATGATGGGAATTAAAGATTTTAAAGAAATAAGAGATGTTGGGAAGTTCCTCAGGTTAGCTTTTAGACACCGGAAAGATTCCTTCGGATGGGGAAGTTGTGCTTTTAGTGTTAATAAAGTATTCAGAGTAGATTAAAAATATTAAGAGTGTTTTAGTGTGTATATACGCATGTAAGACTGTTCATGTTCTGTTTTGTTTTGTCGCATGATGGCCTGGTGGCTTTAATGCGTAAATAAATCATTCATTCATATACTTATCTTAAAAGCTTAAAGGACCTCACTCTACCCATTTCTAAAACCGGAGACCCGAATTTCGTACTGTACTTTCTAACCCCTCTAACAAAACCCCACTGAATTTCTCACTTGCCATGTTTTGCTACCTTCGATGCGTATCACGCTGTCGACGATTGTCTGCGAGAAGTTTTTCCATCAGAAAAGCAGTTATGTAAATTTTCCCCTGTTCTTGCTATAAGTCAACGGGTCTCGAAAAAGGCTTAAAACAGCCAAAGCCCGTGGGTAATTTGTTGAAAGCAGGGCAGTTTTACAGTATTCAACTATTTTAAAATACTGGAGGTTGAAGAGTAAATAGTGCGAGGGGTCCTTTATGATGACAAAAAAAATTAGAAAATCACTTACCTGGTTAGCATGAAAATAAATAGCAATGAGGATCAGCACTTCAGTAAATGACTTCTCTCCAAAATACTTAGCTTCTCTCAAGAGCCAACGGATATACTGAATGATCTTCACCTCCCACTCAGATGAGACAAGGAACGGACAAGCTAAAAGAGCTGAGAGGCTGATTGTTGCCAGAGTGACCCCCGCAGGGGTAGGAGGGGGTCTGCTGATGATGAAGGAAGGCAGAAGAGCCAATTCTTCATCGGAGAACCTAGAAGGAACCAATGAACATAAGGGTAAGGTAACGAAATAAACGTTTAATTTGAAAAAAAATATTTTTTTTTAAATTAATTTTTTAAAAGCCTCGTAGTATCTTTTCTGTTCTTCCAGTCCAATATGAATTGGCCAGGTGACTACGCTTCCTCTTGCCCTCGGTGACGCCAACGGTCTTATCAACTTATTTTTTATTTTATTTTTTCTTAACTTGAACACATGACCGGCCTATCTATTTAGCGTCACCTACACTTTCCTCTATCTCTACGTTTATTTTTTAATTTCTTAATATTTTTTTTCCTTCAATTCTTTCTAATCTTTACACTTCCATCCTATCTTTATTTATAAAATTAAATTAACAAAACGAAATTCAATACCAATATTTACTCTTTCCACTGTCAATACATTTCAATCATATTATACAATTTTAACGTGATTATCTTTCCACTATTATTATTATTATTATTTATTTGAATCCTTCAAAACTGAAGAGTAATGTATAAAAAGGAACAACAACATGTCAGTCAAACTCACACGCACTTACATACTAATAAACAACTGACCGTTAAAGACAAATTAGCCTACTAAATATACAATGAAGTACATGAAAAAAAAAAAAAAAACGAAGCTCAAAATAAACAAACTAAGCAGGGGACTTTCTTGTGAAAAAAGGAAAAAGGTTGTGATGAAGAAGAATGTTGTCAGCCTTTTTATGAAAGTTCTGAATTTTACTATTTAAAGTTTCCAAAGGATTCTTCACTTTAAAATTCGAAGTTAGGAAAGAGTTACTCGCAGAAATCGGGAAGCCAAGAAGGAATTTAGAGAATTTATAATACGTAACTTTTAGCGCAGAAAGTTCAGAAGGACGGAAAGAAGAAAAGAAAGCAGACGGAAAAAGAATGTGAGGAAGTGCAACAGCCGTATAAATAGAACCAAGAACATCTCTGCGATACATCCCTCGTAAACGAATAACAGCACCGAATGCTCTTCTTATTTTATCTTGCACATGTTGAATCAGGATAAGTTTCCAATCCCAGGGATGAGTAAGGGATTCCAAGATACATAACTTTCTCAACAGGGCTGAAAACAATCCCCCCACCACAATCCAGAGGGGAATTCTGTTTCGGCAAACTACTAATCACAAAATAATTACACTTTTCAGAACTAATTATTAGACCCTTCTGCCCCAATTTAGACACTAGAATGTTAAAGTTTTCAATTAACTTTTCCTTTGACCGACTTAAAATAATAATATCATCAGCATATGCTAAAAACGTTACATCACGTGCAAAATGTATTAAAGAAGTCTTAAGCGACCGAAGACAATCTGCCAAACATGCATTAAAAATATATGGTGATAAAATTCCACCTTGTCTAACGCCTTTTCCCACTGAAATTAAATTAGACAGAATTTTTGGGGAACGAATTGCCACTTGAACGTTCAGTCCATTATACCAGGACCTTAAAGCACGCACAACAGAACGGGGAATACCATTATACACAAGGGATAGAAGGGCAGCCGCATGAGAAATATTGTCGAAAGCACCTTTTATATCAATCAGAAGCGTATAAAGCGGTTGTCCGCTCACTCGCGCATCATTGATTAAAGTGGAAAAAGTAGCGTGCGCGTGATCGCAACCCATACCCCTTTTAAATCCAACCTGGTTTAACCCGACATCAAGGCCTTCAAACATATTTTTAAAACACATTTCAAAAAGTTTACTAATAATACAACCCTTGGTTATTGGTCGATAAGAACCGCAAGATTTTAAATCCTTCTTTCCATTTTTTAGAATAGGGGAAATCAAACCAGTTTTAAAAGATGAAGGAACACGACCTACCGATAAAATCAAATTAAAAAAAGCAAGAAGAGTTAAAAGGAACGTTGGGGATACAAACTTGAGATGGTTTGATAAAAGCCCATCATGGTCAGGCGATAATTGGAACTTCAGTTTCTTTTGAGCCAAAAGTAAATCTTGATGTACAATTACGTGGTCAGAAGGAAAGTCACTTAATATAGAGTCTAGCTCAGCTACGTCAGAAGGAAAATCATTCGAAGAAGACAGGGTGGACTTAAAATGTGTTTCCCAATCAGCAACAGACGGGAAAGAATCAGGTGGTGGTTCACTTAGATGCTTAGACCTACGTAGCGCTTTCCAAATTTTAAGCTTATCACGATCAGCATCACGAGACGCCTCCTCCATAAGGCAGTTATTGTGTCGCCTAAGTTCGGCCTGAAAAATAGCCTTCTTCTCTTTCATCCACCGGAAGGAAAGTCCATCACGGGGTTTACCGAGTGCCTTCCATCTGACGTAAGCTAACTTAGCCACATAATTACTCTCTACCAGCGAAGAATTAAGCGACCAAAAAGGTTTTTCAGTCCCGACAACAACAGTTTTGGATTGAAAAACCTTTTTTGCCGAAACCCTTAAACAATGAACTAGCTGAAAATATATACAATTTAACTCAAGCTCTATATTAGACGTAAGAGGAAATTCTGTAGGGATTTGAATTTTTGCCGCAATAAGATCAACTTCTCTTTGATAATGAAGCTTCAACGACTCATCCCAAACAATTCGGGAAAACTTAGCTTTTGCTGTTTTATGATTCTTTGAAATCTGGGGTACTGAAATACGTAGTGAAACAGAAAATGAAATAGGCATATGGTCGCTTATAGGAAAATCATCTACTACAAGCACGGTTGTTGGGAAATCGCGGTTACTTAGAACGTGGTCAAGATTACTCGTGCTTCCCGACCAATGAGTGTACGTGAAATCTTGGGATTATCCTCATCTTTCAAACTATTTCTATTACAAATAAACGTTTAATAAGAGGTTAACTTTCCTTGTGTAAATCTGGGAGTTTCCAGCTTTTGCTTCATACAAAGTTGCTCTTTGTCCTAAACTGTCATGAGAACGAGACGATACGTAAAAAATGCTGATTCCAACTAGTGGAAGCTGACGCGAATAGTTCCTTTGGAGGAATCTCTCCTTAATCGGAAGACCGTACTGAAAATGGCCAAGCCCCTATACCCATCTCGAACTAGACCTACGTTGCCCGGGCAACGTGAAGTGTTGCGGCAACCTTTGTCCGGCTTCGCCGACTAAAGTGTTGCGAGAGCAACACTTTGGTTTTGTTTCTTCGCTGTCGGTTAATTGCTGAAATTATCAACTTATCGAAGCTTTTAAAATGGTATGTTCTAAAAAGAATAATCACACGATCAAAAGCTGTTCTTTAGTGTTGTAAAACCAACAACAAAACAATATCGGAAGAAGGGACCAAATTGACTTTGCGGTCATTTGAACTTTATCCTTTTCAATCGTAGATATCGCGACCGATGAAAACTTGGAACAATATCTTATATAATCTAGTTGATATTATAAAGCTATCCGTAACTTTTCAGGATTAAAATACCATAGATGACACTATTAATTATTACAAAACTACCTTACTGTTTTACATTACCGTATCGTTTGTACCCGTTGCGTTAACAGTTAATCCTAGGTTATAGCGACAGACCATCGATACAAACTTTCTTACCGTCATATTTACAGAAATCGAATACAATGTGCACCAATTTTCAAAAATTTCTAGCCCCTCGTGAACCGATTCTTACTTACAAGTCCCTCCCCCGTGATTGATAACAAATTCACCGGAAACAAATAATGGATACACCAGCTAGCAAAAGTTGCAAACCCCTCATCGCTGAAGATGATTATAGCATAAGCTTTTTAAACGGGATGTCCTAAAAAATTAATCATATGGTCAAAAGGTATTCTTCAGCGTTGTAAAAACAACAACAAAATAATATAGGAAGAAGGGACTAAATTAACTTTGCAGTTAGTTGAACTTTATCCTTTTCAATCGTAGACATCGTGACGGATGAAAACTTGGAACAATATCTTATATAATCTAGTTGGTATTAGAAAGCTATCCGTAACTTTTCAGGATTAAAATACCATAGATGACACTATTAATTATTATGAAACTACCTCATTGCTTTACATTTTCGTTTGTATCCGTTGTGTAAAAAGTTAATCCTAGGTTACATTGATAGACCATCGACACAAACTTTCTTACCGTCAGATTTATAGAAATCGAATACAATGTGCACCCATCTGCAAAAATTCCTAGCCCCTCGTGAACCATTCCTACTTACAAGTCCCTCTCCAGTGATATACATTAAGTTAACCGAAAACAAATAATGGGTACACCAGCTAGCAAAAGTTGCAAACCCACCATCGCAGAAGATGATTGTAGCATAACAGCCGATTATTACTTACAAGTCCCTTGCATATCTTACCATTGGGAACCAAAAGATGATTATAGCATAAAAGCCGTTTTGGCTTTTTGGGAACAAAATTGTTCTTACCATCTAATACACCTGATACAAATAACAGGTATACCAACTAGCAAAAGCTGCAAACTCCTCATTGCCGAAGATGATTATGAGCTAACAGTCGACTGTTGCATACAGTCGACTGTTGCTTACAAGTCCCTTACATGTCTCACAACTGGTATCGCCTATTTTTGGTTTCAGTGTGTACCTTACTCCTGAAGTTGTCAACCCCTTGAAACTTTCAAACTGGTTTATCTCATGAAGGATTTTTGTTCAAAAAAATGGATGACATATACTTTGATCAGCTCATCAAGGGCATCGATTGCCCTAACCACAACAAAAGAATATCGGAAAAAGGGACTAAATTGACTTTGCAGTCAGTTGAACTTTATCCTTTTCAATCGTAGACATCGTGACGGATGAAAACTTGGAACAATATCCTATATAATCTAGTTGGTATTATAAAGCTATCCGTAACTTTTCAGGATTAAAATACCATAGATGACACTATTAATTATTACGAAACTACCCTGTTTTACATTATCGTTTGTACCCGTTGCGAAAACAGTAAATCCTAGGATACAGCGAGAGACCATCGATACAAACTTTCTTACCGTCAGTTTTATATAAATCGAATACAATGTGCAACAATTTGCACAAATTTCTAGCCCCTCGTGCACCAATTCTACTGACAAGTCCCTTTCCCGTGATAGACATCAAGTTCACCGGATAAAAATAATGGGTACACCGGCTAGCAAAAGTTGCAAACCCCTCATCGCTGAAGATTTTTGTAGCATAACAGCCTATTATTACTGACAAGTCCCTTGCATGTCTTACAATTGGGAACCTAATTGTTCTTACCATCAAATGACAGGTACGCCAACTAGCGAAAGCTGCAAACCCCTCATTGCCGAAGATGATTATGAGCTAACACTCGACTGCCGCGTACAAGTCCCCTACATGTCTCACAACTGGTATCACCTATTTTTGGTTTCAGTGTGTACCTTACTACTGAAGTTGTCAACCCTTTGAAACTTTCAAACTGGTGTATCTCATGAAGGAATTTGTGTATCAAAAAATGGATGACATATACTTTGATCAGCTCATCAGCGGCTATCGATTGCCGTCGAAAAAAAGAATTCTACCTGTCTTAGTTCAAAAGTTGACTTTTTTTGCCGTAGGCCAACTTTCTAACGTCACCACTTAGAAAGGAGCAAAGGATAAGCTCTAGTTTCTTTAGCAATGAGAGAACTTCTAAAGTTTAAGAGGTACATCTGATACCATTTCTCTACCGCAAACCCAAGTGCAAAAAAACGAATGATAAACTCAGCTGAAATCGCGTACAGAAATGGAACCAAATTGTTCTTACCATCGAATACACCGGAAACAAATAACAGGTACACCAACTAGCAAAAGCTGCAAGGCCCTCATTACCGAAGATGATTATGAGCTAACAGTCGACTGTTGTTTAAAAGTCCCCTACATGGCTCATAACTGCTATCGCCTATTTTTGGTTTCAATGTACCTTACTACTGAAGTTGTCAACCCCTTTGAAATTTTCAAACTGGTGTATCTCATGAAGGAATTTTTGTACCAAAAAATGGATGACATATACTTTGATCAGCTCATCAGTGGCTATCGATTGCCGTCGAAAAAAAAATTCTACCTGTCTTAGTTCAAAAGTTGACTTTTTTGCCGTAGGCCAACTTTCTAACGTCACGACTTAGAAAGGAGCAAAGGATAAGCTCTAGTTTCTTTAGCAATGAGAGAACTTTTAAAGTTTAAGGGGCACATCTGATACCGTTACTCTACCGCAAACCCAAGTGCAAAAAAAAAAAATTATAAACTCAGCTGGAATCGTCGCAGACATGGACAGAAACAATAGATGGCAGCACTTTCGGACCCGTGGGAAAAAGCCACTTTTTTGTCTCTGTAGATTTTTCTATTTATCACTCAAAGAAGATATGTTGGCTGTGGGGCCGGGTAACTGCCGCATATATTTAACACTTATAGATTTTAGTCCATCTTCAATTTGAAACTGGTGCCTGCCTGCTAGCGTGCTAGAACGGAGCTTTCCACTCGAAAGCAGAAACATGGTTTGATGAAACGAAAGGTTCGCTACACAACTTGAGATGGTCCTCTCCGACATAGGCTATACAACTCCACTTCACTTCGCAAACCGTAGGCTCTGGCTCGATGACAAGCAAAAACCATCCTTATTGGCCCCAGGCAAGAGTTCTACGGAGCTTTCCAAAATGTAATGTCATATTCATCAATCCGGCCTAAGGTCCACACTTTCCGTAAAAACCGCACAGGTTAGACCCTTCCCAGTTACCAGGAATAAAATGAAATCGGAGTCATAGGAAAAAAAAAAAAAAAAAAAAAAAAACGAGGACAAAACCAAAGTGTTGCTCTCGCAACACAATTAATCCGTTTTCAGTTTGTAAGAATAACCATGAAAACTTTTTACGTCTATGAGTCAGTAAGAGCCAGGGCATCGTTAGGTACGACTCGACCACACGACTGACCTTGGATTCTAATATGGTAGGCCTGTCCATATAGAGTATTATCATTACGACGCAAATTCTGATTCACGTTCAATAGGAAAGTCATCATTCAACGAGCAAACTCTCTCACGCCAAGCATCGAGCAGATTCTTCCAATCTAGACCTTTAAATAGGCGAGCACACATGAAACTGGAGACAGAATTGCTCCAACTGGAAGCGCTGTTTCTAGAGCCCGACCGGTCTCGCCTAAAAGGTTCATTGCCTTTTTCCCTACTTGGGTCTTCCTAGAGCCTACGAAGAGTAGCACTCGCCCAACGGTTTATTGCCCTTGACTCCTAACTAAGAGGCGTATTCTCGCCGTTCCCCGAGGACTCCTCGGGGAATCGAAGATAACGACTAGAATAGAGGGGGTCACTCCACGCGGACTCCGCGTACAGAAACAGCGATAACACGGGGGATGCTTCCATAATGGAGTTTGTTCGGAAAAAAATATGCAGGTGACGAAATTAGTCTGGATCCACTTTATTTTTGGTTTTGTTTATTCTGATTGTTTTTAATTAATTTTACATTGCACCAACACCAGCAAAAATTGACTCCCCTCCGAATCTGAAAGGTAGTCCTTTTTGATGGGGGTGACGATAATCGGAGAATTCCCAGTCCGTGGGGACTCGCGCGAATACGGTGACAAACAAAAATGCGGGGACTCCTCAAGTGGAGTCCTCGGGGAACGACGAAAATACGCATTATGGTGCGTCGAAATATCCAACTGGGCACCTCTTCGGAGGTTGGGTCTTAGGGACCAACACAGGGTTAACCCCCTGTGCCCGAATGGGTGTGCAACTGCAAACAAAGAACCAACTGGTCACCTCCTCGAAGATGGGTAAGAGCGAGGGGGGTGGGAGAGTGGGTTCATTGCTCAGCAATTGTCCTCGCCCAGCAGGGCACAAACCCCAACCCGTACTCGTTAGTTCTAAGATCTCTTTTGGGCTTAATTCTTGGGGACGGGGAATTGATACTCAATTTACTACGTTTGACTGTGCGGGCCGAGCATCTCGCAGAAGACAGAAGCTGGCTTGGTCGAAGGTCACGAATACTGGATTTTTATACATCTGTTTTTGGTAGAACGACGAAAATAGAAGACGAAAGCGACGAAAATACGCCTTAGGGTGCGTCGAAATATCCAACTGGGCACCGCTTCGGAGGTTGGGTCTTAGGGACCAACACAGGGTTAACCCCCTGTGCCCGAATGGGTGTTCAACTGCAAACAAAGAACCATGTTTTTGGTCATGGTGGAACCAAGTCCCTGAAGGTTTAGTTAAATTCGTGTTATGTTTAATCGTCACGGTAAGTTCCACCATGCTACCCTCAGGGCAACAAGTGACGAAAAAAAGCAACTCAACTGTAGGGAGATGCCTTCTACAATACAGTAGCTGGTATAGACCCCTACAAAGATCCTCCAAATCTCATTTCTGTTTCTGCAAAAAACATACTAAGGCAGATGAGATGACATTCAGTAGAGGTATGCATATGTGAACGTTTGTTGACACTGGACTTAGCCATTTTCATGCACTTACCAGTTAGCCGAAGTAGGTAATTAAGGGCAGCCCAAAGCTGCACTGTTTACATTAAAGTACCTGTTCACATAATAAAGTGGTATGTTTTGGCTAAAGAGGTATGGGGGGAGGAACTGTTTTCTAAACCAGAGGAACTTAAACGAACGGTGAGTCTGCGGGCCGATTGTCTGCCATCGGGGGGAAGAAGAAAGTTTATAGGTAAAGCTAAGGTAGGTTCTGGTCCTTACTTCTGCCCTACGTGTGGTTCACTAGGGGAAAATATCTTGCATCTGGTGGGCAGATGCATTGAGTTAAATGATCTGTGCAAAGAGATTTTTGGACATAGTACGACGGAGGAGGGGGATTTGGTTAAGGTCATAGGGAAGAAAAATGTTGGGGACCTTCGTCGGCTTGGGAGGCTCCTCAAGCAGTCTACGGAGCATCGCATCGGGAGCGTATTTTGGAGTAAGGGTTCCCTCCTTTTGGTGTAAACATTGTGTTTATGAGTGTTATTTTGTGTTTATGTTACTTTCCTGCCATGGCCCCACGGGCTTTTCGGAAATAAATTCATTCATTCATTCATACCTCTACTGTAGAGCTAGATATGAGATTGTACTTACTGCTTCAGTCCAGCAATCCCCTTCATAGCGCAATATAATCTTAGTAGCGAGACGGCTTGCAAAGCGTTTCCTTCGTCGATTCTGTTTCCAGCTGACAGCCACTTCATTCGCGATAACAACTCTTCCCTGAGTTTTAAGAACGTACGAGCATCCTCCGACCGCTATAAGAACAAGGAATAGCATCCGAAGTTAGAGAGCATGAAAAGGTACACACAACAAAAAACTGAGTGTGAGTAATAAACCGTTACATCGGGGTTAATACCAAAATAATCAGCAAATGAACTAGTCCCTTCACTATTACAATAAAATAAAGAAAGAACAATTGAAGAATTTGCTTTATTTTTACTTATCGCTCCATCCGCAAAGTTCACTTCCAGGTCCGCGCCGATCTCCCACAATCACTAATTTTCAACGAATAAATAAATAACTAAGTAAAAAAAAATAAAAAAAATAGCCTATCATCCAGGGATGTCGCCCTACCCTCACTGTTGATCTTACCTGTACACATAATACTTGAATTAACATATTCAAAACACAAAATATATATTCGTCGCTATAAAAAATCATCGACAACAGAACCCAACCAGCGCACGACCTTCTACACTGCTTCCTAGCCGACGATTGAAATTAAGTGTCTTTTTGTGTATGTTTATGTGTTTTATTTATTTTCTTCATTTACTCCGCTTTCTGAAAATGGCGGGTTATAAATAAATTACTTACTTACTTACTTATATTCCCGAATGTGTTTATTCCACATTATATTTATCAACCGAAAATGTTTTTAGCTGGATCTTAAAGGTGCCAAACGACTGAATGCTTGCTACGGACATTATCGGGGAGACTGTTCCATACTTTGCTACATGCAATACGAGGATTGAAATCTGATCTAACAGTCTTGGTTATGGGTAATTGAAGGTGGTCCTTGTTGCGTAGATCATGAGTCTCCTTGACTCAACGAAATCGGGAAAGAAAGAACTGAAGCAGCGAGGCAGATGACCATTAAGATATTTGAAAATCATCGAAGAGCACAAGACCACATAGAGTGCGTAGGTATTCACGAGCGGTTCTGGACGTTCTTTGTTAGTTTCGTATATTAAGTGGCGAGCCACTTGATGAATTACTTTAACTGGCCATATTCCCTTTCAGCGCTTCCAAGCGGATTAGTTTCTGTTAGTCCCCTATGCCTCACCGTCAGCACTTGGATCAGAGATGATAAAATAGATCCACAGGTTAGTGAGTGGAAAACCTGTCATCTGTGTCCCAGGTAATGGAGGTTTTGCATACGTCTCAGCAGTAGAAAGTGAAAGTGACCCACTACCCTACGGATCCGACTTTTTACTATGTCTACGCAAGTATTGGTTATGAGGCAATGGGAGACTAATGCCCGGACCACATTCAGTCACATCTGTACGTAATTTGGTTCGGTAATTTGGTTATTTCTCACTTTTACGTTTCATCCTGGTCACACCTGGAACGAAGAAATTCAAGATATATTACCACCACCATCACTTAAACGTAAACAAAACTGGCTAAAATCAGCGGCTCTGGTCTGTGATTGGTCCAAACACTCGAGAGATACGTTTCAAAATAGCGCAGATGGATTTTTCAATCTCGACAACCTTACGTTTTCAGCGTCTTTTCTTCCCAATTTCGACCGTAAGATGGCCTTTTATTACCGGCGTTCTTACTAGGTGTGACTATAGTGGGGCGCGGGCATAACAGAAATTAGTCCACTTCGAGCGCTGAACTGTAATATGGCCAATTGGATGGAGCAGAGACCGGAAAGTAGACATCCAAATCGAGTTGCAGTAAGTTACATAGGCTGAATAAGTGAAAAATAAAGGGTCCGAAGAATAGATCCAGGAAAAATGTGTTCAAGCTTTCGAATAATCCCGAGATTACGTGATATTTTTGCCTGGACCAGCTTGATGTGGTGTCTAAAAGAAAGGTTCTCATCCAACAAAATCCCAAGCAAGCGCACAAGAGTACACTTGTTAAGAGGTTTAACAAACCCCCTTAGACAGATTAACCTACATAACACTATAGTAAAGAAGGAAAGAAGAAAAAAGAGAGGAAGAGAGAAAAAAAGGAACACTTGCATCTTGACTTTTGAGCTTTTTCGTATGTATGGCTAAATGGTAAAAAAAAAGACCCAAAACACCCATTGATATGTTCTTAGGAGACCTTAATTAGCTACTTTAGCTGACTCGTAGCTGACTTTGGTCACAGCAAGTGGATGAAAATGACACTGTTCAAAGTTAACTACGTTCAAAGAAGCATGTCTCAATTGTACATTAGTAGGAAGGCAAATGAATGAAAACCTTTTAACACATCTCTTGATTTCGTGAAATTACGTAAGAATTTTCTTCGGCCTTCCAGCTAATGACCAGTAGTCGGAGGTACTCCTCCCCCCCCCCCCCCCCCAAAAAAAAGGGGACGTCGTTGAATCTGCCATATTGCTTTTAGGAAATTAAAATCCAAACCTTTTCACTAGTTCTAATGAACGCCGAGAGCCAATCTCGGATAGGCTTACTCGATCCAAGCAGTAGGCCAAGCAAAAATGATACAAGGTCGGTGGGGCTATACTGCAGCGTGAGGTGAACCGCAAAAGCAGGCATACGGCAGAGCTCAATCTTAAAAAAAGAGAATAGATAAAACTCTGTGGAGAAGAAACGATAGGGTCATACTGGGTCCAGGGTCTTCAAGATCCTAATATCATTTCACTTTCACGTTTGGCGACAATGTTCAGTAACAAAGACAAAAATAATACGGTCATTGTACTTAAAGCATATATTCGAATAATGCATAAAACGGATGCTTCAGTCACGATGCCTTAGCAGCCATATTTCGGCCCTTCTTGCCAAGGGTCCTCGTCAGGCTGTCAGACTCCAGGGTCAACGTTGGCGAAGGAAACAAACCTGCAATAAATAACTGAAGGTTCTACGGACTAAAATATCGTATTCAGACAAGTTACTTTCAAATACTACTGTAGGGAATTTTTTTTTAAGCATTTAGAATACCTTCTAAATTTCAAACCCTCAGGTCATCAAAGCTTTGATCAGTATTAACTACATCATTAACGATCCCCCACGTCCAACTGAAAGCGTAGAATTTTACTACGATCAACAAAAATCCTGGGCCTAAATACGCCTGGACAAAAAGAAGACAAAAAAGGGAATAAACCCTGAGCATACTTACGCATTTGCTTCTAAGACTGAGAGCAGCTTTAGGCTCCAGCGCTGCCAGTCTCTTCAGCACGTTGAGGCGAGTGCGGCCAGCTAAGGTTTCTTCTTCATATGCTTCGCCACCTCTGATTAACGAGTAACAAACTGCAAAAACAAAAAATCAGGACTTGACCCAGAGCAAAATAACACTAGGGAGTAGCGTCAAGACTTGAAAAAAGTAACACACTCAAATAACAGCGACACTAGCACCACTAACGATAGAGCCTCCCTACTGAAATTCAATTCAGTCGTGCACCAGCGCTGGCTCCAATTACTTCATATTCTGAATACAGCAAAAAAAACGGTACAACCTCCCCTGTTACCACGGTGTCTGCAGACAGCATCTTAGCTTTACCATAAATTTCTAAACTCGCACGTTAGTCTCGCTTTAAATGCCACAAGCGTAGGACGGTGCTACGACTATGGCTCGTTTGACAAGCATAGAAAGCATAGGTCTTGGCGCTACTTCCTAGTGTTATTTTGCTCTGGGCTACGTAGTTCGATTCCCAAATTGTCAGTCTTCAAACGTCAATCGTTACTCACAAACTACAAAACAATAAATTAGGACTTGACCTGCTGACGACGTTCTCACGCAGATAAACGGTCGACTGGGAGTGCACGTGGAACCGCGTCCAATCCTAAGAACCTAGCTTTCACATAAGGAGTATTCTCGCCGTTCCCCGAGGACTCCTCGGGGAATCGAAGGGAACGGCGAGAATAGAGGGAGTCGATGCACGCGGACTCCGCGCAGAAACAGCGAGAACATGGGGAATGCTTCCAAAATGGATTTTGTTCGAAATAAAAAATATGCAGTTGACGAAATTAGTCTGGATCCACTTTATTTTTGGTTTTGTTTATTCTGATTGTTTTTAAATTTTACATTGCATCAAGACCAGCAAAAACTGATTCCCCTCCGAATCTGGAAGGGAGTCCTTTTTGATGATGGTGATGACAATCGGAGCATTCCCCGTCCTTGGGGATTCGCGAGAATACGGGAGTCAGTCCCCCTGACAAACAAAACGCGGGGACTCCTCGAGTACGGGGAACGGCGAGAATAAGCCGTAATAGTAAAAGCTCGAGGAATACTTTACGGGCATTAAGCTTGTTAAAGCATTCCTTCTTCAATCAATGTTGCAACTAGATGAAGACGTTGAAGTACGTACCCAAACCAAGATTTTTTTTTTTTTAGCATTTCTGAAAATATATTTTTTTTTTCTATTTTAACTGTGCTTTAATTTTCTTGTGGGTCCGTTCCATACCGGCACCAGGAATTAAAATGTTAATACACGGCAAACACCTGTCAAGGTCCTGGTTAATATTACCTCAAACTTAATTTATTTCCCAAAATTTGATTTGGACCAGAACTAATGTGCACACCACTGTACCGAGTCACTCTCTCGTACAATCCAGCTTCAGGGCTTATGACCAATAGGCACGGCCGTATCGAGGGGGGGGGAGGGTTAAGGGGTTGACCCCCCCCCCCCCTGAAACATATTTTCCCTCTTATCTATGTGTTTTTTGTACTTTTTTGTCCGACCAGCAGGCAACCCCCCCCCCCCCCCAAAAAAAAAAAAAAAAATCCTGGATACGGGCCTGCCACTAAGCATTAGGCTACCAAATCTCGTCCCGATCACTATTTTATACACACATGACAGGCCAAGAAAACCTACTCTGGACGAGCCTTGAATACTTCTGTCGACAGACTAGATTCACATGGGTCTAGGACCTTGAATCGGAAAAAACTTCTGCCGGTGTCTGAGCTGCACCCATCTGCGAACGAAACTAGGGAAACCAACAAACTTATTGAGGGAGTGAGTATGTACTCCATTTGTGCACTTATCGCTACCCGTATGGGATAAGAAGGGGCATCACGACGGGGGAGGAGGGAATCGGTCGATTTTTGCTCAAAATAGTCGGTTTTCTGAAAATCAGTTTTTTTTTCAAAAAAGTAATTTTTGCTGTTGAAAACAGTCTTTTTTTTGAAGAAAAAGTCGGTTAAAAATTAACAGCCAGTCAGTAAATGCCTCCCCCCCCCTCCCCCTCCGAACATTTTGGCTAGTAACGCCTCAGGGCATAAGATCAATTTTGTATAAGATCAATGGCTTGTCAATATAGACTTTCTTTTTCCGGATAAAAGAGTAATAATAATAATAAGATACAAGGGCTTCATACAGTTTGTCATTGGCAAATTTACAGGACTGTCAGCTACCTAAACGTTTATTGCTAGCGAACAGGAATGGTATTTCCAGTTGTTGACACGGACTCTGAAAAGTCGTTTTGAAACAGAAAGCATAGTTTGAGGTGATAATAACGAACTTATAGCTGTAACCTACTTTGGCATAACAAAAAGTTCACGACCACGAAAGGAAGAATACGAGTTAGATTTAAAAGAAAAAATATTAATATTAAAGAACTTAAAACCTCTATCGTGTGGACCGCCCATTTTTAGTATCTACTGTCCTTTAAGAAGACTAGTACAAAATAGTAACTTACCATCAAGTAGAACATCCGGCATGTTTGCGACGATCCTCTCGATGAACCAATCCCCATTCTCTATTTGCATTAGCGCCTCTACTACTTCAGAAAGAGGCATAAGGGTTGGCAACTCTGCAATCGCAACGCACAAGACGTCAGAGACTTCATCAAGGAAAGCCTTGGTCGAAAACAGTTCAACATTCTTTATTTCGAAGTCCGTTTTACCATCATTTGTCTACAAATAAAAATTAATATTCTGAACAATATGTTCTATAGGGTTTTCTTTTTCTTATGGTTTCACTTAATGAAAACCGACTGAATGCAGCACTGAATCTCTTAGCTTGGACCAGCGTAGTTTTCAAGCAAGGGCTTAGTCAGTTCAGGCAGGGACCCATAAATTTCCTGTAATGACTCGCCATTCAGGGGCGTTGCGCTCTTGACCGAGCGTCAGATAGTTCGAAAAATACCCACGGGGATAAAATACCCGACTATCCAGATAGACCCAAATTTTCGCTGCTGTTGTGATGAACTAGGAATATTTCTCTGTAATGGAAGAGTATCCTGGATCTTTTGTCCTAGCCTAGGTACCTGGTGTCATGCTGTCAATTTTGTCTATCTGAGCAAGAACGCCGATTCGACCCAAGCGGAAATGGCGAGTCATTACAGGAAATTTATGGGTCCCTGGTTCAAGCAAGGGCCAATATGCGTCAAAACGACAATCAAAATGACACAAGGGCTTCTACTACATTTCACATTATCATTAATAGCAAAACAAAACAATGAAGACGCCGAGTGCCACCTTCTTCAGTCTGAAAGTACAAAATACTTCAGCCATGGATGGTAAATTGATATGTTATTAATAAGACCAAAATATTTCCAATCTGTGCAAAGATGAGTCAGTGGAGTTCCAACTCATTTGTGTCTAGCTTCCAGTCCTCTAGCGGAAATCGAGAAAACTCATGAAGGGAGAAGAACGTTGCTAAAAAATCATGCTAGCGTCAGACACAGGAGAATAACCATTAAAACAAGCCATCAGCCTTGTTTCTAGCATTCTAGCAAAAATAGTAGGCAAAATGAGGGACTATGACCACACCTTCAATTTAACGCATAGCTCTCTTAAAATTTATAGGAGGCGCTAGCCTAATGCATTAAATGAATGAACACCTAGAACTCTTATTTCGCAAAGCCCTCTTTGCAAGTTGCAGGAGGGGGATCTGGCTCACTTCCTCCTAGAGTATCAAGTGCTTTCGCATTTGAGGGTGAAATTTGTTCGGGTTGGGTTGGTCTTGCTTCCCGGTATCCTGAAATATACGAGCCCTAAGCTCGTCGTGGAAGCCGGCAAATTCGTAGTTAAACGTTTAGATTTAGAACAGAAAGCTTAGCTTAGTTTATATTTATTCCTGTATATCTGTTTCTCAACATGATAACATAGGACTGTTAACTTAAACCAAATATAAACAGTTCATTTCTGTGGGGTTACACATGTATTCAATCTTGAATGGCCTTTTGACTGAATAAAAAAAACGTTAAGTTCAAGTTGCCGCACGTTGCTTTTTTACTGTAGCTAAATATTCCCTGGATTGTTACTATCTATCTTTGGTCTAGGGTACGATTGCCAATGATAGATGGAAGGGTAGACAGGAAAGCCATGAAATGGAGAAGAACTCTCATCACAAGCCCAAGATAAGATAAGATAAAAATTTATCGCACTAAAAGCCAACCTCCATGACAAAAACAGAAAACGTACAAAAAAATTCCTTTGGGAAAGGGCTACCCTGAAGAACCTCATCAAATGTTTACATTATTGAAATAGCTATTCCCCATCATGCTACGAATCCATCCTTCATTCGGTCTCCTTCTATTCATTCAAAATAATACCAACTTCTGCTCACTCAAACTTCCGCATTTATAGAACAAATGTGATGGGTTCTCATCCATACTACCACATGAGTAAAGATCGGACAAGTTGTGGCCACCTTGCTGTTTGCTATAAGGCGTTTTTCCGTGCTCCAACAGTTTGTGGGTGGACTGTGGCTCGGAAAGAGTGTTTCCACGGTCTTTCGCACGGCCCACGAGTCTGTTTCCGCGACCAACAAGATTTTCATGGCTCGCTTTGTGACTCAAATCCGACAAAAAACAGGGGAGGTGTGTAAGCCAATTTGAATTCTGAAAGCGAGAAGCAGCTGAGAAACAGCGAAAAGAAGGAATTGAAAGATGAGGAGTTCAAGAGAGAGGCCGTGTCCGGTTTACAGGAAACAGGCAAAGGGAGCAGCAATTTACAAGGGGAAGGCCATTTCACAGATCAACACCTTTTCGCGGAAATCAGCAGCAGTTCAATAATAGAAGGAAGAGAATCATAGGCAGAACTACCAGAATGCTGGATTTGTGCCCAGGTCTAGGGACCAGTCCTTTTTTGTTGATGATGTTTATGTAAAAGGGGATAGGTGATTTTCGATTTTGTGGCTCGATTCTGGAGGGAATTCAAATTAAGCCGCAAAATAGTGTCTAAACAATAAAATTAACTACTTTTTCAAGCTTATAGACTTAAAATGAGGATGCTTTTTGTACACTGGGAGTTCTATTTATTGAGATTTTACATGAATTTTATTTTTATTTTCAGAAATTTGAAATTACCGCCCAAAAAATAAACACAATGGTGTTTCGAGTTTCAACTTGTGTGGCTCGGCTGTGTGGCACACAATCGTGTTTAAGCACAAACATATGGCCCCTAATTGTGTCACGGAAAAACGCCTATGGTAAAACGTTCTGCGGAATAGCTTGTCTATCCACGGTCTAGGAATCATGTATAGAAGAAATTTTAAATTCGAGTCTGCCTTCCTCCTATAGAGCTCGGACAAAGGCTGTAAGGGAATATTAATAACATACAATACCTTTGCTACAACAGTTAGAATTTCAGACAGGACTAGTCGAAACTTCCTTTTGGCCTCACTCCTTTCAAACTCAAGGACCGAGTTTTGAACACTATCTTCCAGCTGAACCCCTTGTTTTAACCTAAAAATGATTTTTATCAGCTATTTAGTTTATCAAGAACAAATCGTCAGATAAAACCTCCGTCTCCCTATCTATGTACCTTAAATTATCTTAAATCGCATTGTCCAGCGACGAAGGTGCCAATGCTCCTGTAGAGTCGCTGGTGGTGTGATGATTTTTTTGGTTGGATTTTCTAATTAGTTTGTAGACAGCTAATGTCTGGTTGTTGACTCCGCTGCATCCCATTCGTACTTCCAGGCTTTTGACGACCATTCCTTGTACAACTTAACTTTGAAAGCATCAACTATTTCTGCGTTGACAGTATCCTCGGACAGGGAGTTCCAGCTGTTGATCACTCGAGTTGTGAAGAACTGGTTCACAACTCTGACCATGCGGAACCGAGTATTGCTCCGTACCTTTTCCGCTGAGAACGAGCGGAGGTTAGTAGCTTCGCGCCACATCACGTTTCGTTACCTCTACAATTAGCTATATTGCTGTTAAACCACCTTGAGGAAAAGTAGAATACAAAGCTGATTGGTTCTTTGGACGCGCTCAAGAGCAGGTCAGCACGTGGAGGATGCATCCTGCATTTTCTTTCTCTGCGATGAGCAACGGCGAAGACGGAAGTAGAGTAGACGGGTAGCTACAGTAAATACCTCTAGGTACGCTCATTTTGTCGGCATGGTACCAAAGACAGAGGTTCTATCTGATTATATGTTTTTGGATTTAAGAATCACAACTGGCCAAATAACTGTGAGGTGAAAAATCTCAAGGTTTTCCTCCAGACTCCTTTAGATACATTATCTGCGAACGGAAGTATTTGTTTCTGTTCGGTCTCGTAACTAGGTTGTTTAACTCACTAAACCGGCCCTTCCATCACAAATGCCCTAAAGAACTCCGTGGACAATCTTTATGCATGACTACTCAATAGCACAAGTTATATAGAGACCAAAGGCTGTTTCATGCATAATATTATTAGCCTACAAATGACACAAGGATGCGCGGTTTCAACAGACGACACTCAACAGACAACACTTGGGACGTAATATATTGTCCTTAAAAACGTTTCGCACGAAATGTTAGGCATTAAAAGCATTGCCAAAGAGAGCCGAAAAACCGACAAAAAAATGTCTGAGTACTCTTTTACTTGTCGTCATGATATTCGACAACCAACAGTCTTGGTGCTGTGGTGTACTAACGCATAAGAAATCATAAACACTGGTAATGGAACTTTTAGGACTTTCCAATTTAGCTTTTTCCGGAAAATAGCTTTTGACGTGGTCACTAACCTCAACTGATGTTCTTTCTTCAAGTCAGTCTCCAGAGTTGGGAAATCCACTGACAGGAGACCAACTATGGAGTTAACAACTTCTGTACCACACAGTATCTGGAAAACAGATCTTCGAGCCAATCGGCATTCTTCTGATTGGTCAAGTGGCGTGATCAGGCTCATACGTACCAGGCATGGCAGAAAAGGTCTCAAATCATGTTCGGATGATCTAAAAATTAAGCTTCGGACATTAAGATTATCCTTTATCAGTAATTAGGATAGAAGAAACATAAATTCTAACAGCTCAAGCTGGGATGAGTCCCAGCTTTATTTCCGGGTAAAAGCTTACAGCCAATGCAAACAGTGTAAGCGAATTCACCTAGAATCTGTTAAAACCTGGGGGATTGTATTGTTTGAAGGTATTTTTTTCTTTATGTTTTAGTGCTTCCAAGATCGACGTCGTCAAGTCTGTAGGTAGAGACTCCTGGTCAACCATGTTATAAAGGCTAAAGCACTAATTGACATCATCCAGTAAAAGGACCATAAGAAGTAAAAAACAATCACTAGCATGCAAGCATAGTCCTACCTCTGGTGTCTAATGAAGCTCCTTCCCGCTCTAGCACCGGGACATGACCCAGGCTACCTAACAACAAAGAAACAAAGACAAAGAAATGTGGGTGCAACAAGTTTGAACCTGGTTTCAACCTCCAATGGCAATCAGGTTCAGGTTCATTTAATTTCAATTAATGAAAACAAGTAATTTTACTAAACTTCATGGCAGAGAGCAGGCTCGATAGCCAGAAGTTAAATTAAAAAATAAAACTTAACCATCGTCATACGGAACTGTATACTATATAACAACCACCATCTTGTGAGGATACAGTTTTAATCAAATAAGATTCACTAACTATTTAACACAAGTTTTTGTTTCCTTCAGACAGGAAAATCTCTATGTCTCTTGGTCCACAGAAATGGTCCGAATGGTACTGTAGAAATGAGTTCGGGCACGCTCCCTACAGCTACTGGAAAGCTGAGTAAAAAGAGCCAACTTCCCAGTTAGCAAGTCAGTTCAATTTGGGGCCTAGCCCCAGTTCAACCAACTTTATAGTGCGGTGTTGTATCCCGAACCAATGTAAGTAATGAATGAATGAATAAATGAGTAAATCTTTTTATTAAACCACTTCTATAACATAGAAATAGTTGAGTACATAAAGAAAAGAAAGAACACAACTTAAACTAGAATACAAATTTACCCTTGAACAGATTACACTTAAAACAAACGGACAAGACCGTGATGCGGAGAGAACGGCGCGATCGACAGATTCCTATGCAGCTCGTCAAGTTTAACAGTTATTTTTGTTACTGAAAATTTCTTTACAATTTTTCGGTTTTTATACCAAATTGGCAAGTAGAGGAGGAATTTACAGTAGCGGAAATATGCAATTCGAATAGCAGCTACATGCTTTTTCTTCAGCAGGGGGTGAAGTCCAGAAAGGTAAAGGACCGAGTGGTCGCAAAGAGTGGCATATAGCTTGGTAAGAGCTCTGCGGTTACATTTTCCGCGGTTGGCAACGATTTTAGCATATCCAGTCTGAAGTTTGTTTTTAGTATCTGTACCAAGAACTGCTTACTGTCAAAAACTGGACATTTTCTCTGTAATAGAAATACCAAGCCAACGGATTTTTGACACACAACGGATAGAAAAATTAAAACAGTTTAGGAATTTACTGTTAGAAGAAGACGAATTAAAACGGAGAAATTCACATTTACCAACGTTTAGAGACTGACCGATCTGAGAGAAATACAATGAATAATAAATAACCTGTTTAGTTATTCACCTACGAACTAAGTATCGCCCTCAAAAAGAGTCTGTGCGTTAATATCAGAAACCAGTTGCCGCCATTTTCAAGCTCGGCCGCTATCTATTACACCTAACCCCCCCACACTTACACAACACACTTAATTCTTTCTCATAATCCAGTCCCAAGAAAGGGGTCAATAATAAGGTCAAAGCCAACTGATGCAAATTTATCAGTAAGACAACAGACAATGTGAAATCTAGCAAGTAGTGGGAAGTTTTTTCTTATGTCACAGGTAAGCTCAGAAAAGCCTCATAAATGGAATAAGAACGGAAAACCGAGTGATTGAATTTATTAGTAGGACAATGTCAAATCTAGCAATCATGAATGGAGAACTGAATCCAAATTTATTAAAACAATGTCTACAACGGATACGTCACCTATGATTCTTCATCGGAAATTTTTCGGCCCTTCTTGGCAACGGTCCTTGTCAGGCTGTCAATCCTCTGGTTCAACTTCTGGGAAGCAAACGAACCTGTAATAAGGCCGAAATATCGCTGATGAAGACTCATAGCTGACGTATCCGTTGTAAATATTGTTTGAATAAATGTTTCAAATTTAGCTTGGGCTAAAAGAATATTTATCTACGAAGTACGGAACTTTCACAGCCCAGACATGCAGACAATTATCGAACTTGGCCGGAAGGAAAGGACAAGTGCTAAACCAACTTGATTTGAAGTCGAACCAGAGGATTGACAGCCTGACGAGGACCCTGCAAAATCTTCAGCTCAATTTAATGGTTTATTGAAACCCAAGCACCTTCACGAAAGGCTTTTGTTCATGAGATTCTTTGGACAAATCACGTAGAGTACAATGTCAGAATATCCATGGGGCTAGATAGCTAATGATCTGGATGGGGAATTTTTAGTAGACAGAAACAAAAACAAATCATGAATAAGTCATTGTTTATCGTCCCCATAAACCCATATCTAAGGCTCCACCAAGACTACAAAGAATGATGATTGCAATCCAGAATTATGACATACAAGTCATATACCGCCCAGGATCAGAAATCCTTGTCGCAGATGCCCTGTCAAGATTGCACTTACCTGAAACGGATCCCGACACGCAACACGGCTCTGAATTTGCAGTACTCAGCTTCCTCAAGTCTGTCCCGATTTGTGACAGCAAAATTCAGCAAATTGCAGAGCAAACAAATAGCGACAGAGAACTACAGACACTTATCAAAACCATCACAGCTGGCTGGCCAGATCATCGTCACGAATGATGTACTTCTATCCTTAAAGTACTGGAACCATCGCGACGAGCTAACGTACCTAGAGGGCCTTATTCTGAAGGGTGACCGAATACAAATCCCTGCTACATTGCAAAAGGACATACTGGAGCAACTAAACGCTTCACATCTGGGCATGGTCAAAATCAAAGAACGAGCAAGGATGGTTGTATTCTGGCCTAACATTACCAAAGATATAGAGAACATGATGGGAGCTCTAATACGTGTGCTTCCATGGCACACAACCAAGCCAGAGAAAGCATGGTAGCCTCCCCAGTTCCCACACACCCATTCGAACATGTTGGAACTGACATTTTTGAATTCATGGGAATCGAATATCTCGTTACTGCTGACTACGATAGCAGATTCATAGAAGCAGACAAGCTCACTACCAGCACGTCACAGCAAGTGATTACCAAACTTAAAGCCCACTTTGCCAGATACGGCATACCGAAGACCGTTACGTCAGACAACGGGCCTCCGTTTTCATCGAAAGATTTCAAAGATTTCATGATGGATGAAGCATCGAACACAAAACATCCAGCCCCAAGTATCCCCAGTCTAATGGATTCAGCGAGAAGTCGGTTCAGACAGCAAAACGGATCATGGCCAAAGCTATAGAACACCAATCAGACCCATATCTGGCCATGCTAGAGTACCGAAATACGCCGGTCGATGGACTGGCTTCCCCAGCTCAGCTGCTGATGAGTCGACAACTACGATCTATACTACCAATACTTCTCAAACGCCTGGAATCAAAACTTGTTCCACGATCGACATTTCTAAAAACGAGAGAGAGACGGCAGAAACAACAGGAGAAGTCATACAACAAAAAGTCATGCAACAACAAATTACGGCCACAATCAGAATTCTTTTGTCTTAAAAGTGGCCGCTAATGGTAAATTGTTTGCTTAATTTATGTGTTTTTGATGAAATTAAAAAAATGTCTATGTCTATGTCTATGTCAAACAAAAACTCGAAAGACCTGAAACCACTGCTACACGGTCAAAATTTTTGGGTAAAGCTGGATGAAAATGTCAGGTGGCAAAAAGCAGTGGTCTTGCAGAAACACGAATACACCCCACGGTCTTACATCATTCAAACAGAGAATGGAAAGATCTACAGACGCAACAGGCGACACATTAGAGAGACAAACCAATACTCACCTACTTACCTTGATTTTGAGCACACGGACCAGCAACATGACATGCAGGCACAACAGGCACCTCATGAACAAAAGCCTTTCGTGAAGGTGCTTGGGTTTCAATAAACCATTAACTTGAGCAGACCCTTGCCAAGAAGGGCCGAAATATCGCTGATGAAGAATCATAGCTGATGTATCTGTTGTAAACATTGTTCGAATAGATGTTTCAAAGTCAGCTTGGGCTCAAAGAATATTTATGAATTCAAATGATGTAAATTTATTAGTACAACAATGGGAGGTGTCAACTAAAGCTTAGACAATTAACCTAGGCTTAAAACGTCACATAAGAAGTCTGTATTTTCCATTTACTAATGGAACTGATTGTCCCTAGAATGGTTTCACAAAAAGTCTATATTTTCCATTTAATAATGGAATTGATTGTCCATAGAATGGCTTATAAATGTAAACTCGTCTGGCACCTCACTGGCAGCTCGGCTCTATCTATACCATTTTAGACTACCTTGAATGTTGCCGCAAAATGTTAAAATGAAATAACATGCTGTCCTGACGGTCAAGAGTCAAACTATGACCTTTCTCAACAGTCATGTGTCCAAAAATATTCAAATTCTGTGCCTTTTCTTTGTTTTGAAGCTGCTTTGGAAAGGGACTTTCTGGCTATCGACTTTGGTAACTCTACCTTTTTCATCATTTTGTATACCACAGGGAGGAATTCTAGCTAAGGTTACAAAGAGGTGATCTTGTTTGAAAAAATATGTTTAACTAGAAATACTGAAGCAATATTTACTTATCCAATATGTAAACTATTCAATTAGCTTCAATCTAGTATGTTTGTTGTTTGACATGAGCAAAATGGATAAGTCAGCTATATTTTATTCAAGCTATATTTTGGCCCTTCTTGGTAAGGGTCCCCTTCAGGCTCAAGCCGCTTAGGCTGGAAAATAATTTATTTTCCAATTATTTATTAATAATTTATTTTCCAGCCTGAGCGGCTTGAGCCTGAAGGGGACCCTTGCCAAGAAGGGCTGAAATATAGCCCGAATAAAATGTAGCTGACTTATCCGTTTTGCCCCGTCAAACATGATTCGCTGTCAGCTTGCGCTGAAGGAACATCTAGTATGTTTGTCATATTTGTTGGTTCCTTTTTAAGCCAGGTTGATTATTCTGACGGAAGGACTTCTCTGGAAATTAGAAATCTTGTATGAGATTGGATTGGATTTTTCTTTCTAAAAAGATTACCTCATTCTAACCTTAGCTCGAATTTGTCAATGTGACTTACAAAATGATGGAAAAGGTAGTTACCAAAATCAATAGCCAGAAAATGCCTATTCATAGCAGCTTCAAAAGAAAGAAAAGGCACAGAATTTAAATATTTTTGGACACATAACTGTTGAAAAAAGTCATATTTTGCCCCTTGACTCTCTGAGACTCGGAACAGCATGTACATTTCATTTTAACATTTTTGGGCAACATTCGAAGTAGTGTAGAAACGAGGTCAGGTACCCCTCCTGTACCTTTTTCATGATTTTGTAAGTCACAAACTGGTCACAAATATATATTTTGCAACATCAATTTAAACATCATAAAAACATCATGGGTCTAAGGGAATCGGACAATGTTAAGTTTACACCTAATATGAAATTTAGCATAGCAAGCAATAGGATTCATGTACATCAGATGTACACTGAGTCTGTAGATCAGATTGACTGATTCATGGCTAACAACCTTGCTAATCGGTGAATATCCACTTCCTTGATTGCTTTAAGCACAATCGGATTTACTACATCCATCCTTAAATCGAATTCAGTTCTTCAAGCTCAGATTCATAACCATAGATTCATAACTTTCATCAAAGTTTAGAGACCAACTAGATGGAGACACGTTATTGCTGCATTTTAAACTCCTTGCCAGTAGTAAAGTAAGGAGAGATGAAGCAAGGCCAACAAGAAAACACGATATAAGAGCTTGATTTCACTGAAATTCCGGACGTAATTCAGCGTGAGCCAGGGATCCAGGCCTGATCATTATCAAAGATAAAATAACTTTCTTATACGAACAAGTGCTAAGAGCTCAGATGGCATTTTTTACGAGTAGGTGCTGCAGATGGTGCAAAACGGTGACTCTAAAACCAAATGCAGAAGAATCTTTCACCTTTCGACAACCCAATCGAACAGCAGAAGCGTCCAGAATGTAAATCACACCACCAGCCAATTTTCAGAGAAGAAGTTCATAGAATCAGATATTTAAGGAAGACTCTTTAATTGTTTTTCCACAAGTTTTTCCACAGCTTGAGCTTGAAGAGGACCCTTGCCAAAAAAGGCCGAAACATAGCTCTAATAAAATGTAGCTGACTTATCAGTTTTACACCATCAAATATGATTCGATGTCAGCTTGGACTGAAAGACTATATATCACCATGCCATGCAATATAGATTGTGGTTTCACTCGAGTCTGAGCATTTCTGGCAAATATAATATTTTCATAAAGTATGATATAGGTTACCGAAAAAATTAAATAAATGAAAAACAGACAAAGTTGCTATAAAACTAGTTCTAGATCCAATTCATCGCCGTCGGAGTCCTCTGTTTGAAAGAAACAGCTACTGTCAGACCCTGAAAAAACGTTTCTTACTGGCTTCATTTCTTGGCAGCCCGAATCAAATAATCGAAGATGACCTAGTCATCGGTTGAAGACCTGAGAAAGAGCTGGTTCGTTTTCATCAGGAACGAAACAAAATCCTTGGTTTGGACAGCCAACAAAATAAAAAACTGTCACTGCGGCCTCTACACGTTCATGGAGCAAGCTGCAGAGAGTAGGAACGGAGGCTGATCAAATGATGCTTGGGCATTTCCCTGAACTGATTAGAAATATCACAGTTTCGGGCCCAGGAATTTTTTTTTTTTACTAGAAATCAGGACTTTTTACTAGATTCGAATGAAATTTACCAGATTATTTTTTTTGTACTAGATCTAGTAGAATTCTATTACCCGTGGCAACGCTGATGGCAAGCATATTGAAGTCACCCTACCACCCGTCAAGTCTCAGTTGAGTCGGATCCCCGTCCGTATTGAAAATTGCATTTCCCTGAAATGTCAGATACCCTCCTTGAACTCTGTCCAAAGAGGTCAGATCCGGTCCAGACCCGCAAACTACACATCTAAAGCATTTGACCACAGTACCGTTCAAGTTTATCCCAATCGTTCGACACGTTTGGTGACTTCCCGTGTCACAAAATTACAAAGACCTCCCCCATCAACTCCCCGACCGTGGTAAGATGCGGTTCAGGAAAATAATGGCATATGTTTCATTTAGGCATATGTTTTCATGTTGTGTGACAAAAAGGTTAAATTCGGTGGTAACGCTGTGACAGCTGCTTTTGAAAAATAAAATTCTATTCTATTCTATGTAGGTAATATTCTCCTAAAATCGATCACGTTTTGGACGAATTCAATTTCCCCCTCCCTCCATTACGAGGAGGTGCTGCCGCCTTCTGGGTCTACCTTGCTTCGGTTTTCGGTTCGGTATTGTGCACAGATCCGTCATCTCCGTGATAGCAATGATAGGATACCAGTGCACGTAGCTACCTCTAACGAAAGTTTCAAGGAAAACCTTCCGGGAATACCTCCATTTCCGACAGCATTACAAAATGGTGGGAACAGGCTGGTAGACTGGAAACATCTGCCTGGTCGTGATTACGTGCTATATACCGTACTATTGTTTTAGACGGCTATTTATTGCTAATTCTCGAGATCAGAACAAATCGACAGTAAAAGTTTCATCGGATAACATGGATAGTGCATATATTAACAGAAACAAATATATAGACTAGAGATTCTTCTTCAACACATTCAACTATAGGCAACACCCATGATGCATAAAAACTACAATTCAAACGTGACTGACGTTAAGAAGACTAGTATTATTTCACTCTCTCAAAAACTGCTAAACGATTCATCCAGTGTGGAATTCCCTGTTCCAGAAGTGGTTTGGCAAGATAAATAATAATCCTCAAGTAAAGGTTTCTATGTAGGCTATCTTGAGACGAATATTTAATGTTTTTTCTTGCTTCCAACAACCATTTATGTGGATCATCATGATTCACGAAACATTCCACGACGTGTTGTTCATTGTTACTCACAAGACTTTCCATTAACATTGTTTTTCTGTGTCATCCTACCCCTTTATAAGTTTCTTCACTTTCCGCCAGATGACATTTAGCTGCGATAAAAAGTAGATGGCCTGTTTTTGACCTCGCTGAAGAAACAACCAATAATTCTGTCGGACCAAAAACTGTTCCTTCCACACCATACTATCAGGCTGAGACGGGGAGATCCAGGGTAATTAACAGAGTTGTGGCCCTCTTTTTGGTAATTTAGGAAAAAACAAACTTCTTTTTGTGTTATTTGGATAATAGACAAACAGACTGAAATGAACAGAAATGACAGAAATGAATATAACTTGGTAGGCTATAGTTTCAACTATACTTTGTTATAAATTATAATTTTCAAATTTACCACTTTTGGCACTTCCAAGGTCTGGGCCCTAGACGGCTGCCTACACTGTAAAAAGTTTCTCCGAGTAAGGATTGAAGTTAACTGCAGTATTTGCTACTGGGATTAATATTATCTCTACTTGGATAAGATTAATCCGAATTAGAGGTTATCTTACATCAGAAGAGACAAGATTAATCCAAGTAGCAAGTACTGCAAGATTTTTTTTTTTTTTTTACAGTGTAGTATGTCTAGGCAGAAGTTCGCTTCCGCATACTGTACAGTGGATAAAAGCGATCCTGTACAAAGGGGGAAGACTGAAGAAAAGATGGCGATCCTGGGGATCTGGAAAGCTCAGCTATTTCATGTGCGACTTCTTCCGACTTCGGCTAAAGGCGTATTTCGCCGTTCCCCGAGGACTCGTAGGGGAATCAAAGGGAACGGCGAGAATAGAGGGAGTCACTCCACGCGGACTCTCAAACAGAAAAAAGCGAGAACACGGGGAATGCTTTCAAAACTGATTTTGTTCGAAAAAAAATATGCAGTTGACGAAATTAGTCTGGATCCGCTTAGTTTTTTGTTTTGTTTTTAATTAATTTTTAATTAATTAACACCAGCAAAAATTGATTCCCCTCCGAATTTGAAAGGGATCCTTTTTTATGATAACCGGAGCATTCCCCGTCCGTGCTGACTCGCGAGAATACGGGGAGTGAGTCCCGGGACAAACAAAAACGGGGGACTCCTCAAGTGGAGTCCCTCGGGGAACGGCGAGAATACGCCTTAAAAATCGCTTTCAACTATGTGAGTGGAAAGAGATCTCGGCAAGTCAAAGAAAACTTGTAAAGGCGCAACAACTTTCCGTTAGTTCTTTCGCTCGGCAGATTCTCGCTTTGCTTTTTGGAAAGCGAATCGATGAGAACGTCAGATTCGCCTTTAGGTAGTGGAAGGGCCTTGTGAGAAACCAAGTAATGAACAACTTATTATAGGCCTTTGTTATCACTAAAATACACTTTGGACATCTCGCAGCAGTAACAAAACATCTTTCTACTCCTAAGCACTTTGGCACTAGAAACCGATGACAGCAATACCGTGCGAAACATCAAGCTGGGCTCTTGGTTAAACTGGGATTCTCCACCTGAAATTGAAGCTTGTTTAGTTTTTTTTTTTTTTTTTTTTTTTACAGCGGACGCTCCCATTTGTTAACACTTCCAATCAATCAACTTATAAATCATATTTAGAAAACTGAATATAACATAAATTATTACAAAATAATATAGTAAAATGAGAATTAGATTAATATTCAATAAAATTTGCTTTCCTCTTACAGAACATAGCTAATACGGGTAAAGCTAGAGAAAAGTTGAAAAACAAAAAAAAATATGGAAGAAAAGTAAGATTAAGAAAAACAAACAAGAGCTGTAAGCTCATATGGCACTTGCAACTGTATGTAGTAGGTGAGGGCTCTGTCAAGTTGATCGGGTCCCTGATATGCCTGAAAAGTTTCGTCTTGAAAAACGCCATCACAGGAATTCCGGAAGGTCCCCCTCCAAGTGTCCGGGTCCAGTCTAATTGTGCAAACGATTTATCTAGCTTGTTCTTCCCAGCAAGTTTAGCTCCGATCCCTCCATTCTAACCGTTTCTTGAGATTTCCGATCCGATCATCCCCTCCCAACTCCCCCATAGCTGTTGAATCCGATATCATAAGTTGAGATGAATCATTTGATAAAAAGTTACTTTGCACTTAGAACGCGAACTTTAAAGGAGCTTTAACTTCATTTGTAAGCAAAACCCTTGGGGCAAAAATTATAATGGGCTCATGGGGCTCATGAAAATGCATATTTCACTTAAAAGTACTTTTCTTACTTTGTGGTCAAGATTGGTGAGAGCTTTAAGGAATAGTCGAATTTGGAAAGTGGCGATTTCTAAGCCAATCTTGTCTAATATTCCAGCCAAGTTGCATCGTCCTACCACATCTGGAAGTACCTTAACTGGTGATCGCCGGAGTTCCGGACCCCCCCCCCCCCCCCTCAAAGTTCCCCACAGTCACCGGAGCCAATCCAGCTCTGAAAAAGATTTATCCAGAGCATCTGTTTTGTATTCCCACAAAGTTCTGTCGCAATCTCTCCATTATCAACCAGTCATTTATTTTCCGGTCTTTCCCCCCCTTCCAACTTTTATTTTCTATAATTGGATGAAGAATGCCACTAAGCGGATCAGGTCCGGTCATGAAAAAGATTACCAGAGACATATCCTGTTAAATTATTAAATTTCACTCAAGTCCGATCAACCGTTCCAAAGCTACACATAACTAAATATTCTGGATTTCCCCTCCCTCCACTCCCCCCACCACTATCGGGTCGAGTAAATTTTTATTAACAAGTCAGTTTGATCGAATCCCTCATAAGCCTCAAAAGTTTCTTCGCGAAAATCACCAAAATTTACATCACCGGAATTCAGGGAAACTCCCCTCCGCCCCCCCCCCCCAAGGGGGATGCTTGTTCTTCCCAGCAAATTTCAATCTGATGAAGACCCGTTCGAAAGTTACACAGAGATGCTTGTTCTTCCCAGCAAATTTCAATCTGATGAAGACCCGTTCGAAAGTTACACACTACTCAATTTTTCAGATTCCCCGCCCCCCCCCCCCCCCCAACATGGTCGAATCGAGAAACTGAATGTTTCCAAGTTAGTTTGGTCGAGTCCCTGATATGCCTCCCAAGTTTCGTGGCGAAAATCACCAAAACTGACATCACTGGGATTCCGGAAATCTCCCCTCCACCCCCCACGGGTCCGGATCCAAGTTAAATTGTGTAAACGATTTATCTGGTGAAGATGCTTGTTCTTCCCAGCAAGCTGGGTAAATTATACGTAAATAAAAATAATTCTCCGATCCCTTAATTCTAACCGTTTCTCGAGATTTCCGATCTCCCCCCCCCCAACTCCCCCATGGCTACCGAATTCGGTCCGGAGTTCAAATGGGACATCAGATATATATATCCTTTATCCAGTTATCAAGTTTCATTCCAATCCCATCACCCGTTCAAAAGTTAGGCACTACTCAATTTTTTAGATTCCCCCGTCCTGCACTCCCCCCCCTCAGATGGTTGGAAGTACCATAACTCGAAAAAGTGTGACAAACTACCCTAAATTTCTCAGATTCCTCCGCCCTCAACTCCCCCGCAGATGGTCTGATCGGGAAACTGATTATTTCCAGGTCAGTTTGGTCGGGTCCCTGACATGCCTGCCAAGTTTCATCGTCCTAGCACATCTGAAAGTACCCTAACTCGAAAAAGTGTGACAAAAAATCCGGACCGACCGACAGACGGAATTGCGATAGGTATATGGCACTTGAGCCAGAGGCTGCAAGTGCTGTACAAACTAAGAAGAACTGAATGCTCAATAAAAGCATGCGGCAAATGCCTATACACTGTGAGAAGTTTCATAACAGATAGCGTATAACACTTTCAAGAATAACACCTTTTCACTTAGAAAGAAAGTGTTATGACCAATTAAGTTTACACTATTTCGTGCCTAGATCTCCAACAACACCTTCAATTGGTAAAAATACTAACGGGAACGAAAGAAACATAACAGATTATATCCCAAAGTGTTATCTGTTGAAACCGCGCATCCTTCTGTTTTCGTTATGTAACTTCTGACAGTGTAGTATTTTTACCTATTGAAGGTGTTGTTGGAGATCTAGGCACGATATCGTATAAACTTAATTGATCATAACACTTTATTTCTAAGTGAAAAGGTGTTATTCTTGAAAGTGTTATGCGCAATCTGTTAAGAAAATTCTGACAGTGTAGATACCGCTCAGACACTTTCGCTGAAACAGAAATAAGTTTCTGGTTCCCAGCATCCTTGGTTTGCATGATAATGTCAATGACCTGGGAACGTCCAGCCTCCTTTCAAATAATATGCACTCACCCTAAATTGCAGACAAAAGAGAAAATTCACCTAGAAATTCTTTTTGGGCAGCAAGCTCTCGAGCTCTATGAATCGGTTGTAGAGTAACCGGGCGTGTCCGCAATAACCAGGGACGGGACTGGAGACGACCTTCTCTACCCAATGTTACAGGGGCCCTGTCACCACTATGCCGAAAATCTAGCTCATGGTGCGAACAGACGTCATGTTTTTCGGCTATTTTCTGCACTTCCACTGTGAACTGAAAAGTCTAAACTTTTTGGTACGGAATTGATGATGGTACCAGAAACCTTGGTAAATTCTATTCCGTAGCCCATTGACCCTGATCATCTGATCGAACCATAATACCAGCTACTCCTGAAGTGGGTGTTGTGTCATTTACGGGAAAAAAGCTCGAGACATTTGTTAACGGCTTCGAGCTATGACATACTTTCGCGTCAGATTCACAATAATCAAAAGAAGGGTTAAAGAGATGGTGGCGGAATTTGCAGTCATGGCACTCACCGCTAGTTAAAGGATAACTTCACTGCTACCTGCCACTGAATTGCGGGTTAGTAATTAGTGGTATAGTGGCCGGTGTAACCAGCAGCAGCTGAGCCATAACTCGGGGTCGTATAGGCGCTTGTCTCTCGGTCTGGAATGCCGAAATTCGCAGCGCTGAAAAGGAGAAAACGAAATAAGCTCCCACATTGTGGAATCATCTATGATATACGACTCGCCAGGCTTTACAGAATCATGTTGTTAATCATTTTGATTGAACTATAGGAAGTTAAATCGGAAGCATTCTCGCACTTGCAATGTCCACATCCCGAATACTCTGTATGACCAAGGTATGACTACGTCCAAAACACGCCATTGATCCTCAGGAAGAACGAGAAAACACCTCACTAGCGACTCAAACTCAACAACTCGAATCATGTGTCAACCAATCACGGCGCTCATTCGGGACAGCTGTGGTGTCGCTTCCTTCTCTTCCGCTATGTACACGGTGATTTTGCATCGGCAAGGAGAGCTAGTCATCAAGAGTATTCAAATGTGTTGAGTGAGAAGGAAAGAGAAGGAATTATTATAAATTGTTTAAATCCGATATTGGAGTTGTATGATTATAAAGCCCCAGCGGAAGATTTGACACATGGCCAAAGCTGTTGCGGTAGCTATATTTAGACTACGAACCGGCCATGCGAGAACAAGATCTGTGATGTATACATGGAGGAGAGTAGATTCTCCACTATGTGATGTATGTAATGAGTATGAAGACGTAGTAAGAATCTTGTTTTGCAGGAATATTTTATGAGAGGTCAGATGTTCATCAACACAATACTCGGATACGAGGAAATATTGAGGTTCCTCGGCTAGTTACAAGTAGGTCTTCCTTCTCCATTATTTACAGAGCTTCCAAGCTGTGGAATAAACTAAGTAAAGGTGTTAAGGAAATAGGTAATTTTAACCAGTTTAAGTCGGATCTACGTACGGAGTTGCTCAGCAGGTATACCTTCGAAACTGATTAAATAATTTTTTCTTTCAGGTTTGTTTTATGTAAGATTTATATCATTTTCGTTTGTTGTGTTTTGTTGTGGGGGGGTCACGTAAGGTAATGTTTTTCGTTAATGATTTTGTTTTGTTTTGGTATCGGTACATGGTCTCATTCTCCATACTCTCTCTTCTCTCTTTTTTTTTTGTATCTCTTACAAGTTAGCACAGCCTCGCAAGCCCCGCTTTTGTTGTGCTATTGAAAACAAAATGTTAATTTTCAATAAAACTGTTCTACTACTCTACTACTAATGATTAAGTATTTTAGGGCATTTACAATGAGATCGATATTAGGTCATGCGAATTCGAAATGGTCGCGTAGAAAGGCAGTATGGCTATTGGCGAAGTGTATCACGAGTACAAACCTGCAACACGTGTTGTGAATTGTATATATAGGATAGTACCATGTCAGTGTTAAATAATTTATTTTGATAGATACATGGAAATGTGAGCTTCACCAAAGAAGGAATAAAGAAAGGAAAGGAGAGCAGAAGTTGGACTGAGCCAGTATACTCCGTACGACGTCTTTGTCGAACCCCCAAAAATCTTAGAAAGTTTGACAAGGCCAGAAGGCCGCAGTTTAGATCATAATTGTGACAAGGCCAGAAAGCCACAATTTGACAAAAGAAGTGACCACAGATATAGAGAATACGCACGTATACGGGCGACTGATTCGCCCAAACGTCAACCTACAAACAACAACAACAAGAGTATTCAAACCAGGCCGAGCATGAATGATTTAAGTTACGTGCATACAAAGTCCGATAAGATTTCGCATCCGAAAATACGTCTGAGAAATCCGCGGCACTAATGGGAAAACCTACATGCGATGCGTTAAGGTTTTGAAGCGAAGTCGGATACTTTTAGTAGCATGGTCTTTTAGTGGCACGGTCTGAAAGTAGGCAACTGGGCGCTATCAAAACGGCACTGCGCCCAAAATCATTTGAAAGAAAAATATTTAGCTATAGAGTCTCATCAAATGTATAAAAACGGCTAAATCTTTGTCAGTATCTATATATATAAGTAATCTATTTTGAAACTTGGTATCGTTTCTGCTTAAAGTTTAACCGAAAAGGGCGGATAGGACAATCTAGTTACCCATTACTTATTCACTTAAATTAGCTTGAGGAGCCGCTGAAAATGCGTTACTTCGTTGTTCCGCTATTCACGAATAATCGATTTTGAAATAGTGGAAGTTCCGTGTGATTTGTGGTACCTCTATGCGCTTGAATTTTTGTTGTACGCCTTCTGAGAAAGATTTTTTTTTTTTTTCAGGCACTAAGCAATCTTCTCCAATTTCGCCACTGCCCACTGAAAAGCCGCGTTTGTGTTTAGATTAAAATTTCCCGCGTCATAGTAGAATTTACTTGGGGATGGCCGCAGATATTCTGAACGTCATAACTATAGCAGATAGTGGAAAATAAAAAAAAAATCCTTTTGCAGAATCCACATAATTCGTTTATATTCAACTAAATGACATAAAAATAAGTTGGCTTTTCAGTTAAACTTTAAGAATTCCCCCATTTTCAAGAAGAAAAGGTATGTCCACCAACCTCAGTAGATAGACCTACTGTCGAATCCGCTCGATAATTAATGAGTGGGCGAGGATGAATCCGTGAAGGGTTAATTCGATTTATGTTACTTATAAACATTGTTGGCTGATATCGGGGGTTTTGATAAAGAAAAGGCACAGTTGTGTTCACAACAATTATTCCTTTCAAGTGGTTGTGGTTTCTTCGCAAGTTCATAGTTTTCCACCATACCAGTGCATAATATTTATTATAACACTGTTGCATAATTTTATTTCTGAGTATTTTGCCTCGTCGCCAGCCCGCATCGTCTCGATCCAGTGGACAGTTGGACAGTTGAGCTAATAGTAGTGACCATTTCACGTTTAAGCCAGACCCGTCTGGACTGACAAGACATTTAGCAAGCGCAAAAAAACTCCTTTTGCCAAAAACAGTCTTAAAGGACCCCTCGCACTATTTACTCTTCAACTTACACCATGTTAAAGTATTTGAATACTTTAAAACTATGCCATGCTGTCAACAAATAACCCACGGTTTTGGCTGTTTTAAGCCTTTTCCGAGACCCGTTGACTTGTAGCGAAAACAGGGAAACTATTTACATAACCGTTTCAGATGGAAAAACTTCTCGCAGACAACCGTCGAAAAAATCAACGGCCTTACAACTCGGAGAAGCTGTCTGAAATCCCGACAAAAGCCGAATTTCGCCTAGGCCTCAGAAACAGGTTCGAAGCTCTCGATCTCACCCTAGGTGAGACAGGAGAGTCGCTGTGGACCTCTATTAAGGACACTTTCGAACGCAAGGCCTCCGAAGTACTCGGTCGAAAACCTTGTGCGAAAGATCAGTGGATCTCCCCCCGGACTTGGGATCTCTTCGAGGAACGTCGTCAACTAAAACAGGATCTTCTGTCAAAAGGCACCGAAACCTCCGACATCACGAAGAACCACCTGTACCAGGCCAAGGACAAGGAGGTGAAAAAGAGCGCAAGGTCAGATAGGCGGATCCACACAGACAACAAAGCCCAATTGGCTGAAAAGGCTGCAAAGAGGGGCGACTCCAGGACGGTGTATAGACTCACAAACGAAATAATTGGCAAAAAGAAGAACTCCAACAGCGCCATCAAGGACGAACAGGGCAATTTGGTGTCCGAACCTGAAGCTGTCGCCGAAGTCTGGGTACAGCACTTCGAAAGAATCCTGAATCGACCCAGCCCTGCTGATCCCCCGGCTATACCCGAAACTCCATTCCTAACCCTACAAATAGGCGAAGATCCCCCATCAGCTGAAGAGGTCAAAGCAGCATCGCAAAAACTGAAGAATGGAAAAGCGACAGGAGACGATCTCATATCCGCCGAGATGATAAAGACTTCGTTGACCGACTGCATGGGTATTTGGCTTCTTCTTTTCGCAACAATATGGACGACGGCAAGAGTACCAGTGGACTGGACGAAGAGCACCCTCATCAAACTCTTCAAAAAGGGTGATGCCATGAAATGCGACAACTACAGAGGCATAAGTCTGATGTCCATTCCGGGAAAACTCTTCGCTCATGTCATACTGAGACGCATCCAAACAGCGATCGATGAGCACCTACGAGAAGAACAGCATGGTTTCCGACCCAAAAGGTCATGTGCTGACCTAGTATACGTCCTGCGCATGATCATAGAGGAGTCCAACGAATGGAACCATAAGATCTACATGGCTTTCATCGACTTCGAGAAAGCTTTCGACTCCATAGACCGCAATACGTTATGGAAGATCCTCGGTTTCTACGGAATCCCGCCGAAACTTGTGGCGCTCATCATGGCCCTATACGAGGACACGGAGTGCTGCGTGCGACTAGAAGACGGCAACACAAGATATTTTCGCATAATGTCCGGAGTCAAGCAAGGGTGTGTTCTTTCCCCATTCCTCTTCGTTCTTGTCATGGACTTCATCCTACGGGACTGCACTGGCTACGGAATCGAGCTTTCCAACAACCGACGCCTCGCTGACCTTGATTTCGCCGATGACGTTGGACTCCTGGAATCCAGTAACACAAGGCTACAGGAGTTGATGAACACAATCGAAGAGAAAGCCAGCCAGTTGGGTCTCCGGATCAACTCCGACAAAACGAAGAGCATGGCAACCAGCGACTCCCCTTTAAATCTGAGATGTGCGGGAAAGGACATCGAGCAAGTCCTGGAATTCAGATACTTAGGAAGCACCGTGGAAAAGGACGGCTCAAACGCCAGAGAAATTCAACTTCGCATTGGCCAAGCAAGCGGAGCCTTCAACCGCTTGAGACCCGTCTGGAGATCCAGGAAATACTCCACAAAGCTGAAGCTGCGCCTGCTGAACAGTAATGTCCTGTCCATTCTGCTGTGTCACAGTGAATGTTGGAAGCTCAACATGCAGCAGGAGAAGAGGATTCTTGCCTTCGAGACGAATTGTCTCCGGAGAATCCTCAACATAACTTGGCAGCAGCGAGTATCGAACCAGGAGGTACGCCGTCTCACTGGTCAGCCGCTGATAACAGACGTTATCCGAAAAAGAAGATGGCGATACTTGGGCCACGTCCTTCGCATGGACGAATCCAGGTTGCCAAACAACATCTTCCATTGGCAACCAAAAGGAAGACGTCGAAGGGGACGACCGAGAAATACGATCCGTCGCACCTACCAGAGGGACCTTGCAAACGTCCACGCAAGTCTGCAACCTGAGTGGGAAGATGTCCTGGCGGCAGCCCACCAGAGGGAAGACTGGCGCCTATTCGTGGATGCCCTGGGTGCCTCTGGTGGCACAGGAGGATCTAAGGTCTAAGGTAAGACAACCGTCGACAGCGTGGTACACATCGAAGGTAGCAAATCAGCGTGGTTTTACTAGAGGGGTTAGAGTGTACCGTACGAAATTATGGTCTCCAGTCTCCTGGCATAGAAATATAAGGATTGGTGATGGAAGTAGGTTGCGTTAGTATTATCGGTAAGGCAAGTACTTTAAACGATCAGTGAGACTCAAACTACCGATGATGGAGGGCAGGGGCGTCGCAAGTGCATTTTCGGTGGGGGGGTGCAGAGCCAAAATTTTACCGAATCTTTCAAAAATTTTACCGAATCCCAGAACTAAGAATTCGAGCTTTAAATTATGGAACAGAAACGATTACGTAGGGAGAGCAACAATAAAAGGCAGCATGAACGACGATAAACCAACTATTAGGCGGCGTTTTGGCGAAGCCCACATAGAGAATACGTTGCCGGTCATGATTGCAGTAACAGCTACTGTCTATTATAGCCAATAGAAAATTAAATCGAGCGCCGCAGGCGAAAATTTTCGAAATCCATTTTTTTTGTTTTTGTAGGCTAAAATTTAACTGCTTCTCTGACAAGTTCTATCATTTACCGTTGATGAAATACCGAGACTCTTCAGAAGTTCTAGAAAACGGAGGGAGCGACGTTCCGGCAGCAACAGCAACTGAAGTCTAGTCAATATACTACCTATGATAACATAAAGTGAGCGCCGCAGGCGAAATTTTTTTTTTGCTTGCTTTTTCCTGCCAAATTTAATTTCCATTAAAATTCTAGCTTTTAATGTTTCGAAATCTCAATCCTAAAACTGGCTTAAAACCCCCGTCAAATGACGTGCCCTTTCACAAAATAGAGAACATTACGAATTCTGCCTTGTTACTGTTTTTCCTTTTGAATTATCTGTTGACAATTTATTGTATCTTATATTTATGACTTTATTTATGACTACAAAAACATCGTATTTTGGCTCTGCCCACGAGAGATATGTTTTGCTTTATTATTAAATAAATTGAAAATTGAAAGTGCTGCAGGCGGAATTTTCGAAATATTTATGATTAGATATTCTTTTTGGGATCCAAAATAGAAGTAAGGACTATCGATGATATCACAGATCATCCCTTTTGTCTGCAACCAGTGCTTCACTCGACCTCTTCTGAGTTTCGAGGTTCGTGGTAACTTCCGGATCCTGGCAATTACAACGAATAAGTTACCGAATCCCAGTTATTACACCGAATAAGTTTAGACCAATAGCGTGTTCGGGATTCTGTATAACCACCGTATCCCGGTTAGTATACCGAATTATTTTGGTATCGAAAGACTACCGAACAATATTCATATTCGGTATACTTTCGTCGAAACTGGAACAAAGTCAGGATTCCTGGTTAACTTCCGAATCCTGGATATTATACTGAATAAATTATCGAATCCCAATCATGACACCGAATAATTCTGAACAAATAGCTTATTCGGGAGTCTGTGTAACTGCGGAATCTCCATAAATATACCGAATAGTTCCGGCATCGAAAAATTACCAAATGATTTCAGTAAATTCTCTCACCAAATTCGTGATAACTACCGAATACTGGCAATTATACCGAATCCCGATCATTTTACTGAAGAGATTTGTACCGATAGGCTATTTAGGATTCTGTATAACTACCGAATCCCCGTAAATCGAAAAAATATCGGACAATTTTAGTAAACTTTTGGGCCTCCGGCCCAAAATTTTACCGAATCTCGAAAAGGTGGGGGGGTGCTGCACCCCCCGCACCCCCCCCTTGCGACGCCCCTGATGGAGGGGCTTACCCCTTAAATCAAGGTTTAAAACAAAACGACAAAAGTGAGGTTATAATCACAGATCTTTTCACTTTCAGGCTTGTTTCATTTTGGGAACCACATCAATCAATCAATCATCGTATTTATCCCTCAATATCTGTTTTACAACATGATAACATAGGAGTATCAACTTAAACCAAATATATTTGATATAGCCTATACAATTCATTTTAAAATCTGTACGAATTTTTTAACAAAAGTAAACGGTATATCAATCATAAATACGTAATACTAGATTGTCCTTCAGCCCAAGCTGACTGCGAATCATACTTGACGGTGCAAAACAGAATCTATATTTCAGCTATATTTTATTAGAGCTATATTTCGGCCCTTCTTGGCAAGGGTCGTCTTCAGGCTCAAGCCGCTTAAGCTGGAAAGTGTGCAATATCAGAAGAGTGACTAGCTGCGTTTTGTGGCGTTCATTTATTTGACGTTCGGGTGTGTGCTTGTTCACCATTCTTTACTGCAGTCTGGTAGAATATCCCTGTGCTTTTCTATTGACAAGCACTTCCTTCCGAATTTCACAACTAGGTCACAGCGCCATTCAGATAGAAGTTGTAATCCGAGTTTTTCTTGGCTTGTTACATAGAGCGTGTTCCATCCTACTTACCGTAGTTACTACGCATGACGTCACGAATTCTGGCTTTTTCCGTCAAGGCTGGAACGATTTTTCTATTTTCCCGCAGAATATCATGCCACGGGCGAATCCGACCAATCACGACTGAGAGATCCGTAGTTACTACGCTTACTACGCTCCCGAGCGTGGTAAGCAAATAGTTACTATTAGGTACTATTTCGAGACGGCTGGTACTGTCAGCGTAGTAACTTTTGGTGAGGTTGGAACGGAAATAGTAACTAATAGTTACTATTGGTACGAGGGTGGAACACGCTCATAATCAACATATTCAGATCCAAGTATTATTTTGCAGACCCGTTTCTGAGCATTTCCTAGTCTGTCATTTTGTTTTTGAACCACATTCAGATTCTAAGAAGCAATGTAACGAGTGGCCCACAAACTCTGGGAAAATTCCAGGTCTAATTGAAATATTGCCATGGGCTCGAACCTAATTTCACCCATACCTGATAAACCACGACACAACCGAACGCTAATTCCGTCACTAAGACCAGCGTGCAAGCAGTCCGAATCACAACTGACGATTTACCTAGGCCGTGCGTCTCCTATCAGAACTGACGGTTTAGCTAGGCCGTGGGTCTCCTATAAAGCTGGGTGAAATAGATTCAAGGCCTCTGGGAAAATTCCAGGTCTCATTGAAATAGTGCCATGGGCTCGAATCTAATTTCACCCATACCTGATAAACCACGACACAACCGAACGCTAATACCGTCACTCTGACCAGCGTGCAAGCAGTCCGAATCACAACTGACGATTTACCTAGGCCGTGCGTCTCCTATCACAACTGACGGTTTAGCTAGGCCGTGCGTCTCCTATAAAGCTGGGTGAAATAGATTCAAGGCCTCTGGGAAAATTCCAGATCTCATTGAAATATTGCCATGGGCTCGAATCTAATTTCACCCATACCTGATAAACCACGACACAACCGAACGCTAATACCGTCAC